>JBBPBQ010000001.1:37682196-37697592 GCA_037974755.1 Cicer yamashitae | reverse complement strand
AAAAAAAAAAAAAAAAAAACTTACCTTCTTCAATGAAAACAGACAAACCAAAATCTGTTGCCTTAATAAGTGCATTTTCATCTTTACTAGACAACAAAAAATTCTCTGGCTTGAGATCCCTATGCATAACACCCATAAAATGACAAATATGAACAACATTAACAATTTGTCTACATATAGAAGCAGCAGCTCTTTCACTATAATGTCCTTTAGCAATTATCCTATCAAAAAGTTCACCACCAGCACAAAGTTCCATAACAACATGAACAGAATTCTTATCCTCATAAGCACCTTTAAATTCAACAATATTTGGTTGACCACTCAAATGCTGCATAATCTGAATCTCTCTCTTTATATCTTCTCTATCAGATTTACTCACAAGTTTCTTCTTTGCAATTGATTTACAAGCATAAAGTAACTTAGTTGAATTCTCAGTGCATAAATATGTTACCCCAAATTGCCCTCTACCTAATTCTTTACCAAGTGTGTAAAAATCCTTAACATCCTCAAAACCTTTTCCTAGAATTGTGTTTGTTTCTTGCTTCATAAAAGGCTTTGGACTTGGAACAGAAACAGATGAAGGTTTCATATGAGTTGATGAAACATGTTTTTCAGGTTGATTAGAAGTACTAGGTTGTGTTGTTGTTCTTGTTTGGTTGACTTTTTCATTATTCCTATGATTGTTCACATCAACATAATTGCCACCATATCTATAACCATTTTGTTCTGCTTCTGAATCTGAATCTTTACCTTTACTTATACAACTACCCATTTCTTCAGATTCTTGAATTCAAAGATTGTGAATAGGAAAATCAAGAAAGGTGACTTTTTTTTTATTCAATATTTTTTTTAAGCTTTTGAAAATTAAAATGGAAAGGGAAGAAAATAAAAATGACCCAGATGAGGATTGTGAAGAAATATATGAAGGGAATGTGAAAACTGAAAGAGAGAAAGACAAAGTTTGATACTTTGATGAAGAAATGTTAAAAAGGTGTTATTATTATAAAGGGGTTTGAAAGAGTTAAATGAGTATTAATTTAAAGGAGGAAATGTTAGTTGTATTAATATAATTAAGATGGAGAAATTGTGGAAGATTAATTAATATAAGAAAATAATTCAAAAATAGAAAAGAACGTTAAAGCTCATTTTTCAATATATTTCGTTTCTAAACAAAACTTTTCATTATTTTATATATAAAAATGCGTTATTTTTATTGACAGAAAATCGTAAGGCTGGATGCCACTTAAAAATTTTGTGTTACTTAATTTTTTATTTTTTAATTAAGAAGAAAGGTTAAATAAAAAAATAAAAAAACTAAATTATATTAATAAAATAAAATAAAATACATCAAAATTATTGTAATTCAATAGATGTACCAAAGAAAAAAAAGATGATATAATATTTTAACAACTCCCTCCCTCTTATACTTTACTGCTATTACAAATAAATTAGCAACTTGTTAACAAGTCTTAGAGAGTTGTTAAAAAAAAAAACGAGTTACTACTTTATTTATAATAGGCCGCTAAGATATAATGGAGTTATTAAAATATTATAGCAAGTTATTTTTTTAAATATCTACTCAACCGTATTAATTTTTAATTTATTTTTTTATTTAATATTATTAATATATTTTTGTTTTTATTAATTAACATTTCTTCTTTTATTAAAAAATAAATAATAAAAAAATAGAACAATGATCGGATCCCAACCTCTTATAAGAGAACTTTTTTTACTTGTGGTCTCAAATACTTTTTAAATGTTTAAAAAATAGAACATTAGAAATTAGAAATTATGTTACCTTATTTTTAAAAAAATTTGTGAGAATTCCAATAATTTTTTTATATATAATATATGTTACTCCTTGTGCTCTTTAGGCATAAAAATGAATCTCTCATATTTTATTTTTTAATATAACATTAATTATATGTCAAAAATATGTGAAATAAATTAATGATTACATTTTAATCATGTTTGTAATTTTTATAATCTTATGTTTTGTTGTAAGTTTCGTTGAACCAACATATTTTTTTTCTCAAGAAAATAATCAGTTTGATTCAGTTATAAAAAAAAATACTAAAATTATAATAAGTAGTTATAGAGTTGTTAGGTGGACTTTTTAATATAAAGATATTATTAATAAAAGTTCATAAATGTCGTACCAAATAAAGGAAGTTAATAAATGTAGTCAAAGTATATTAAAATGATAAGTCAAAAAAAAGTATTTTAGAGTGATATTTATTTTAAAAATTTGATTAATGTAGTAGTATTTTAAAGTAATAAATAATTTTAGATTAAAAAATATTTTAAACGTGACTCTTATGATAAGATAGATGGAGTGCCTTTCAAAACATTTTACTTAATTATTTATTTATAGCAATAATCAATAATTAATAACTAATAGTTAATAAAAATAATTATATAAAATTGTATATTATTTTATTTATAAGCTTTTCTAATTTGAACAAAAAGTGGTTAATGGAGATGAGGTCAACAAGTTCCGTGTATAATTACGAGTGAAAAGTTGAAAGAATTGATTGGTTTCACAAGAAAGGAAACTCAGAGAGACAGTGAAGAGAAGCTTCCTTGACAAAAGGAAGGACAGCTCCTCATGACATAATTAAAAGAGTGTTTCGAAGATCCATCCGACACGTCATTCTGCTGTTTGACTCATCGACTTATATTAATTAAATTTTTAATAATACAAAACATTGTTCAGAATATATTTTAAAATTATTTCTCATCTTTTCCCAAGTTGGATCTTAGTTGCTAGTCAAGAAACAAAGCAATAGATTGGTTCATTTTACCAATTTTTTAAAAAATTAGTGTTTGTTTTTATATAGAAAATTTCTATCGTCTTAAATATGTTATGAATCATTTGAGTCAACCGTCAGAGTCAAGAGTGGTAATTCATTCATATTTTTATATAGGAAGAAGAAAGCTAAACTATTTCCATTTGCAATTACAATTAAAAGATTATGTCTAGCAAAATTTTAGGGGATAATGTTCACTTTAACCGATACTTAAAAAAGTTATTTAAATAATTCAATAACGAAACATAATATTATTTAAAAATATAAGTTTATAATTGTCTTTTATTTTTATATTTGAGTCGGTGATTTATTAATATCGATTAATGAGTTGGGTTTTAAAGAATATATTTTTTCTTTTTATTTTTACATCAATCAAATTATTATCTCATTTATAAAATATAAAAATATTGTTTCAAAAAATATTGTTAATTTTCGTTAGAATTTTTATAGTTGACCATTTAAAAAAGTGTTCATGTAGCATTCACCTTTAATATAGGGAATAGTTGTTAATAATTTAATGGTATACACATAATTTTAACGATTAGATTTATTTATTCATTTATTTATACAGTGAGCCTTTAATATCTTATTTTTAATTATTCAATTGCACACCTATTCCTCTAAGTCGAAACTCTACAATTGAAACACTATGAACACAAGAATTCCTCTATCGACATGAATATTTGCAAGTTCGACGTTGTTAATTCAAATAGTGATGAAAATTAAGAGATAAAAATAGACCCGTCACTAAGTGTTACGGATGTCAAATTTGATGATTAATTTCATTTTTTGTATCTATTTTTCGTCGATATTTCGCGATATGAATGTGTAGATAAATAATTCTAAATATTAAAATTACTTGTAAACCATATACACAACTTAATTTATGGATGTTGTCTTGTATAGAAATCAAAATTTAATCAAATTGGCTTAGATAAAACTTCTTGCCCATAATGAGTGATCCGTTTGCAAAAAAAAATTGATCTTAAATGAATTATTTTGCAATTTAGAATATAATATTATTATTTTTTTCAGAATATAATATTTTTTTTTTAATTGTACACTATAATTAATACAACATGCATCAATCAACAAAAATTGAGTCTAGCGAAAAAGGCTAGACTCTTACAACGAGATAAATCTAAGTCGAATTTCTACTGGTAGAAATATTTATATTTTGTGTCCAACGGGTTTCAAATAAGATTACCTCTAGTAGAGGGGATTTATAGGAAACTCAAAAAAATATGCATCACTTTCATTTCACTATATTCTATTTCACATTAATAATAATAATTATAAATACATCAATAGTTAATAAATGTAATTTAGTAAAAACAATATTATCTCTCATTTATTTATACATTTTTTAATCTGTGTAAAACAATAAAATAAGTGATTTATTAGGTTTTTTTCCTTCATATATATCCTTTTTTTTTTAAAACTAATCAATATACCCTACATTGAAATTTATATACCAAAATGTCCTACTTTTTTTCACCTTCAGGAAGTCGCATGTCCATCGTCCTGCTACCACTTTTTTTTCTGCAGTTGGAGGTCGCATCTTCGGAATACGATCATCTATAAACTTTTATTTATTTTTTCATTTTTTAACTATTCTACGGTAGGAGGTTATAGATGGTCGCATTCCGATAATACGAATTAGTTTTAAAAAAAAATATACGTACAAAAAATTCGATTTATTATGAGAGCATAAATAAATCGTTTACACTTCCTTAAATTTTAAAATTTCAACAAAAAAAAATTAATTTAAATATAATTTTAGGTCAGCGACATTAATTTGTTTTAATTCACTTTTTGAGGAAGTATCACTTACATTGCATAAGAGTAAGAGTATGTCTCTGTTAAATTTAGAATATTTTATTCACAATAAAAAAAAGAATGTGATTTGCCTTATCATGACATTAATAGAATCATCAAACTATCAAAGTGTGATGTGTGCATTTACGGCAAAGTTATCGACAAATAAAAAAAGTCTGAATGCAAACCTCATTTCGTGCTCTTTAAAAAAAAACAATTGACGCGTTTTTCTTTAGAATGTCAAGTTTTCCGTTTAAAGTGAACCACATATAAGTGTTAGGTATTGTTAGAAATTGGTGTTAATTTCACATATCTATTAATTATTAGTTCAATTTATATGTTGGAGGGATGAATAAATTTGAATTTTTTACTTACTACCTCCTTATCTATATATCTCTTATCTTTCAATGTATTTAAAGAAATTATTTTATCCATTTAATTATATATAAAAATAGGAAATTTCAAAATAAGAAATTTTTGAAAAATGAAATTTCAAAAATTTAGATATTTTCAAAAATTTACATTTAATTATTTAGAAACAAAATTTACATTTTGAAAATTTGAGTAAAATTCTAAATTTTCGAAACTTTCATCTTATTCGAATGTTTCGAAATGTAAAATTACGTTTCAAAAATTTGGTTTTCGAAACTTTCGAAAAAAATAATGTTCTAAATTTTTGAAAGTTTTAAAACTTTTAAAGGTAGCTTCGAAAATTTCAAATTAATTCAAACTTTTGATTTTTTTAAATAATTTGAAACATTGGAAAGGTAATTTCCAGTTTTTCAAAAAAAAATTCGAAACAATACGAAATTTCCGAAATAGGAAATTTTATAATAGGAAATTGCAAAATTTGGGCAAAATTCCAAATTTTCGAAATGTAAAATTACGTTTTGAAAATTTGGTTTTCAAAAGTTTCGAAAAAAATCCATGTTTTGAAATTTTGAAAGTTTTGAAACTTTGCATTTCGAATCTGTTGTTAAAGGTGAAAACTTCGAAAATATTTTATAATACAATTAATTGTATTTCTAAAATCACAAATTAATTCAAACTTTTGAAAGTAAGCTCATTTTGTATTTTGAAAATTTTATAATCAACAAAAGTTTCGAATGTGTGAGTGAAAATATGCTAGGTCGATTGACATGAACCTACGGCCTAACCTATGTTAGGCCAAACTTTTCTTTTAAACAAACAAGACTAAGACTTCTAAAAAACCATATTTAGTTAAAAAAGCCAGATTACAGACCACATAATAAGCCTTTTAGGCCTATTTAAATAAATATATTTTTTTTACTACAATAATTATTATATTAAATTTTGATCTTTTTTTTAGATATTCAACTTTTAGTAATTTACGCATATTAACTTTCTTTAGTTTTTGACATATTTAAACGTATTATTATAAAATAGAATTGAAGTATGATATGTATAAAGTAATGTTATACAAAATGTCATGTTAAATATCAAAATAGAACTTAATTTCATTGACATATTAACTCGTTAATCTATTTAAAGATATGTTTGATTACTTATTCAAAGTGTCAAAATGAAAAGGCTTTTAAGTAGGCTAACATGTCATACCAGACTTCTATCAAAGTCAGACTTAGGCCTAAAAAGTAAGCCTATGATAGGTCACGGGCCAAGCTTAGGCCTTGAATTTTTTGACAGGCCAGACTCAGGCTTAGCAAAGTATAGCTCGGCCTAACCTATTCCCATCCCTAGTGAAAAGAAAAAAAATTCAACTTTTTTATATATAGTAGAAAGGGTAAAATAGTCTCTTTAACTGTATTGGAGGTGAGAGGTATAGGTTGGGGGTGGCAAGTAAAATTTTTGACAAGTTTTATAGCTAAATATACCCCAATAAAAAAAGCTTTTAAAATTATGTGGGCCAAATGGGCCTATGAACCAACTTTTTCAAATGTTTTTCTATAAATTATTTTCGATAAAAAATTTTCTTAAAAAAAAAATTTCGATTTTTTTCTCAAAATTTTTCGAGAAAAAATGATTTAAATTTTTTTTATTTTTAATAATATTTTAACGAGAAAAATGATGGAGCTAAATATCACTAGAAGGGGGGTTGAATAGGGATTTTGGCTTTTAAAAATAATTTCAAGTGTTTATGAATTTCTGTCCTCTCAGAGAGGATGCGATCTGAAAAATGGTTTTTTAAACTTTTCAAATGAAAGCAGAATAAATGCAAGGAAATGTAAAGAGATAGAGACACAACTTTTATCCTGGTTCACCCAATGATGGCTACGTCCAGTCCTCACAACCTTGTGAGATTTCACTAAAGATCAAACAGATCAGCCTCTTGCAGAGGATGATTACACTTTGTGTATTCTCAAGCTTCACCAAGCTTACAATCAACTTTCAAATATTTTCAAGTACAACTTACTTGAAAATTACAGAGTGATATGAGTATAATTTGTTTTCTCTCATCTTAAACACTTTCGAAAAAGGTATTTCAAAGATCTAGTGTATGGATGTAGAAAGTATGATGAGAGGATGAATATTGCTTATGATAAACTTTAAGATTCTTGATCTTTTTCTGCAATATTTGTTGTGTGTTTAATGAAGAAGAGCTTCCTGCGTTTTATAGAGTCCTTGACAGCTCTTCTATGTGTTAAACAACTTCATGACCGTTGAGGAGGATGCATCAAATAATCCAATGGTCTTTGAGCTGAAATTACAGAACTGCCATCCAGCTATCCTTGGACCTATGCTGTCCATCCTTAGCCTAGTCATTGGACTTTGGTCTTGTGTAGCCTTTTGCTTTTTTCATTCTTCAAGACTTGTGAATTCTATTTTGAGTTTGTTTGAAGTTGCCTTTCTATATATTGACTTTGCTTTATTTTTCCAATCATCCAAGAATGAAATATAGGGCTGCCCTTAGCCTTTGCACATGGGATGGTGTTTTGCAAACATGTGACTTCTTGAAAACCCAACGTTGAACCATTCTTGAACCTAGTACAGCTGACCTTTTGATTTCTTTTGATCAAATGCTTTATATAATTATTTATTCATGCTGTCTTGACTTCCTTTGATGAACTGAGAACATTATTTCCGCGAGGATGGTTATTCAGCTTGAAGATCCATCCTCTGACCTATCCTCAGCTTGACCATTTAATATATTAGCCCAGATTTTTCTCCCTTTTGATCTAGTTGAGGATTAACCTGTTTTCTTATAATAATTCACTCAAAAGCACAAATTAGTATTAACCACAATCATAATCTTTAAATAATTTTGTTATCATTAAAATCAATTGAGAGATTTTGTCTCAACAATCTCCCCCTTTTTGATGATGACAAAATTCTTTAGATTATGATTTTTAAATATGATGATGTGAAATGTTTATGCTCCCCCTGAATCAAGTGAGTAATTCATTTTTGAAATTTTAAGTGCTTAAAAAAATTTTAAGTGCTTAAAAAATTTAAGTGCTAATAAAAATTACTCCCCCTGAATGTATGCCAATGATATGAATCTTATCAAAATAAATAAAACCATAATAACATTTCAACCAGTAATGTTGTAATGGCATAAACGTTAAACATGCATAGTCATTTCAAAACATCAAAACATTTAATCAGCAAAGCAACAAAAAGACATCATAATCGTTCTCCCCCAGAATTATGGCAGCAGCAAAAAGTATAGGAGCGAGGTGGCTACTCAGAAGAGGACGGCTCATCAGAAGAGGACGAAGGGGAGGAAACAGGAACAACAAACGTAGGCATGGCAGGGAGCTCAGGAAGAGACACATTAGGATCAGCCGTATTGACCATATGTTTGGTAACCCATTCAAGAATGAGCCCAAATTGTGCAAACGAGTTCTGAAGGTGGTCGAAACGACGAATCAGTTTCTGCTGATCCTTCCTGATGGTTTTCAGGAGCTTCATATGCTTAGTGAGCTTCCGTTCCTTAGTATGTGGGCCAGGGCCAGAGTCCTTGGGCTGATTATTGACGCTGGAGCTCTTATTCTGCGAACTTCCAGCATTGTCCTTAGAGGGTTGATCATTTGTTGGCGCTAAAAATGAGTCAAGAGAATAGAACCCAGTAGGAACCTCAGGCAGAGGATGGGGTTAATCAGGAACAATGTCAACATGTGTTGAAAGAGGAGCAGAAGTAGGAGGTATCAGAATGTCTTCTTGCAAATCAGGAGGAAATTCCTCAGGCAAGGTTTCAGGTGAGAAATGATGATATGTAAGATTTAGATCAAAGTAAAGTTCTTCACCGTCTTCCATGAGAGCACGAGGACCAGTTTTGATAGCATCCTCATGAGGAGGATCATTAGCGAATTGAGGTTGAGACTCTTCAATGGGTATATTTAAATTAGAAGGCAGCGGAGGGGATTTTGGTGGAGAGGGAACAACAATGGACAGAGGCGGAGAAGGAGTGGGTGCAGCTTCCATAGTGGTCTCTTGAGGTGGATTGGGAGTATCCTCAGAAGAAGGTTGATCTGATGGTTGTTCAAGAGGAGCAGCAGTAGAGGAAGAACTTCTTGTTTTCCTTTTCTTTGAGGTGGTCGACTCAGTGGGTGTTGTAGATGACTGAAGGCGCATCTGTTTAACATTCTTCATGGAGAATATGTTATTAAACTGCAGAGAAGGTTCATCATCCAAAGGAACCTTGAAAAACTTGAAAAGCTTGGTTAAGATCATACCATACGGTGCTGACCTACCCAAAATTGCTGCATTTAACATGAAGTTAAAAATGATGTTTCCCAGATGGAGAGAGGAGCCCGTGATCAAATGATGTAGGAGAAGAATATCCAACTCAGTTACTTTTTCAAAACTGCCAGCGCGAGGGACAATGCAGTGAACACAAATGTTGTGTAGAATGCGACACAGTGGGAGAAGGTTTGAAGCAACGTGGGGTTTAGTGGGTTGGATGAAAATATTGGCCAAAACAGAGAGCGAGTGATCCTGCACTCAGAGTACCAACTTTCAGAAAAGAAGTAAGCTCCTTCATTCCTAATATCAAGGATTTGACATTAGGTAGTTGGAGTGATTTCCATGAGGACACCTTTCAGAATCATGGTGAACCCAGAAATTCCTTTAGACCAGTTTGAATCAGCATAGAATGCCCTTACTAAACGAGGGTATTGAGGCTAATTGATTTTGAGAAATGAGGTCCAACCCAACTGATCAAAGATTTCTTCAACATTAAAGCCTCCTTCCTTTAAGTCAGCCAAATCAATAATTTTGCCATTTACCACAGGTTTGTTGACCCATTTGATAAGTAATTTGTTTCGTGGTCAGCCGAATCAAAAATTGAATTTGATCTAGATTTTTGTGAGGACTTTGGTCGTTATTAGGAGGATTTGGATTTCTTCGAATTTTTTTTGATTTGGACTTTGTTCTGTTTAGTAGGAGTTTTAATTGGTGGTGAACAAGGGGTTGGTTCAGAGGGAAGTGTTTGATCTGAGTCTTCTGATTCCACAAGGTGAACAGTAAAGTCTTGATGAACAGATTTTTTAGATGAGAGAACACCAGAAAGGATTCTTGAGGATCGTCTGGTTGGAGCAGAGGTTTGAGTGGAGGATGAATGTTTGGAAGGTTTGGGTGAAACGGAGGGGAGAGAGGTAGTGGCAGAGGGTTCAACATTAGATAGTGAAGTTTGATTTTCAGAGGTGTTAGATGTGGTTTCCTCAAGGTGATCAGACTCTGTACTAGAGTAATGATCCTCAGCCTCTTCATATTCTGGAGATATGATTTTTCTTCTAGCAACAACCTTAGTTCTTGCCATTATTGTTGAAAGAGAAAATTAGTTCTGGGTTTAGAGGAAATGAGATGAGGGACAACGAGGAGAGTGATGAAGTTATGGAGTTATGGAGTTATGCTGATGGAAGATAGAAGAAAAGAGAAGAAAGACGGAAAAAAAAATGTTGGAGAGAGGAAAAAAAAATGATGATGCAGTTTGCCTGGGAGGATGTAACGTGATTGATTGGACAAGGCGTGCAGGGGGGCGTGTGAAGCACGCGTGTTGGAAACGGCAGTTTCAGCCGTTGTAGCATTAAATGCTAGCGTGAATCAAGGAAACGGCGCCACATGGACGGCCCAATGAGAAAGGCAGCGCGTGCACGCAAGGTCTGAGGCCATTAAAAGCAGAAACACCAAAGTCGACTCTGTGTCCTCTGGGTTTTTTGCATCCTCTAAACTCTAGGCCTATTTTCCCCCTCCCTTTTTGTTTGTAAAATCAGATTTGATCTTTCACAAAAATATTAAAAATTAAAATAATAAAACAGAACATAAACAATAAACAAAACAGAAATGATATAATGGATAAAACAATTAATCAAATAATTTTTAAAAAATCAATGATGGAGAGTTTTTCCAAAATATTTTTAAACCGATCCTCCTGGAGAGGTTTCGTAAAAATGTCTGCCAATTGATTTTCAGTGTCAATGAAAATTAATTCAATGTCACCTTTTTGAACATGATCTCTTATAAAATGGTGTTTAATTTCAATGTGCTTAGATCTAGAATGCTGAATTGGATTTTTTGAAAGATTTATAGCACTTGTATTATCACAGAGGATGGGAATTTTTGCGTACCTTAAAGAGTAATCCTCTAGTTGATTCTTTATCCACAGCAATTGTGAGCAGCATTGTGCAACTGATACATATTCAACCTCTGTAGTTGATAGAGCAATGGAGCATTGTTTTTTGCATGACCAACTGATTAGGGATTTACCAAGAAATTGGCAAGCTCCACTTGTGCTCTTCCTTTCAACTTTGTCTCCCGCATAGTCAGCATCACAATAGGCTATGAGGTCAAGATCTGAGCTTTTCTCATACTAGATTCCCAAGTTTATTGTTCCAACAAGGTATCTCAGAATCCTCTTAACAGCTGTAAGATGAGATTCTTTGGGAGAGGATTGAAACCTTGCACAAAGACCTACAACAAAGGCTATGTCCGATCTACTTGTTGTTAAGTATAATAAGGATCCAATCATCCCTCTATACTCTTTCTCAGAAATTGGAGTTCCTTCATCATCTTTGTGAAGCATGGAGGATGGGTGAATAGGATTTCCCATACTCTTGGCTGAACTCATGTTGTATTTGTTGAGAAGATCTTTAGTGTATTTTTCTTGTGAGATGAAAATACCATCTTTAAGTTGTTTGATTTGTAGTCCAAGAAAAAATTTCAATTCACATATCATACTCATCTCAAATTCACTTTGCATAAGATTTGAGAATTCTTCACACATCTTTTCATTAGTGGATCCAAAAATTATGTCATTCACATATATTTGGACAATTAACAAATCTTCTTTAGATGATTTCTTGAAAAGAGTAGTGTCAATCTGTCCTCTTACGAATCCATTTTCCTTAAGAAAAGAGCTTAACCTCTCATACCAAGCTCGAGATGCTTGCTTTAACCAATAAAGGGCTTTTGAGAGTTTGAATACGTGGTTGGGCTTCTTTTCATCCACAAATCCAGGAGGTTGTTTAACATACACCTCCTCATTCAGAAATCCATTCAAAAAAGCACTTTCGACATCCATTTGGTATAGTTTGATACATTTATGAGTGGCATATGCTAGGAGGATTCGTATAGCTTCAAGTCTAGCAACCGGTGCAAATGTTTCATTGTAGTCAATTCCTTCCTGTTGGTTGTAGCCTTGAGCAACTAGCCTTGCATTGTTTCTTATTACATCTCCATCCTCATTCAGTTTGTTTTTGAATATCCATTTTGTTCCAATGATGGATTTTTCATGTGGAAGAGGTACAAGGTTCCATACCTTGTTCCTTTCAATTTGTGAGAGTTCTTCCATCATGGCTTCAACCCATGATTTATCACAAATAGCTTGATCAATATTTTTGGGTTCAATTTGTGAAATCATGGCCATGGTAGCTGTATTTCCTCGAAGAGACTGTCTGGTTCTTACACCATCAGCCGTGTCTCCAATAATCAAATCTGGAGGATGATAAGTGACTGTCTTCCATCCTCGTGGAGGTTGCTGAGAGGATGGATCAGATTCATCCTCTTTGTTTGGACTGGGTGCGTTGTCAAAAATAACATGCATGGATTCCTCCACAGTTTGAGTCCTAAGATTATATATTCTATAACCTTTAGACGAGGTGGAGTATCCTAAAAACAATCCTTTGTCAGATTTTGAATCAAACTTTCCCAAATTTTGTTTATTATTTAGGATGTAACAATAACACCCGAATATGTGAAAATATGATATGTTTGGTTTTCTTCCTTTCCATAGTTCATATGGAGTTTTGTTTAAAATCTTTCTAATGGATACATGATTTAAAACATAACAAGCGGTATTAATTGCTTCAGCCCAAAAATATTTTTCAATGTTGGCTTCATTCAAGATTGTTCTAGCCATTTCTTGCAAAGTTCTATTTTTCCTCTCAACAACTCCATTTTGTTGAGGGGTTCTTGGGAAAGAAAAGTCTCAAAGGCATCATTTTTATGTTTTAAAAATAAGACCCAAGTAAAACGTGAAAAGTCATCAACAATTACAAATCCGTACCTTTTTCCACTAAGGCTAGGAGTTTTAATAGGACCAAAAAGATCAATATGAAGTAGCTCAAGAGGATGGTTTGTGGAAACAACATTTTTAGAATGAAAGCTACTTTTAACTTGTTTTCCTTTGGCACAAGCTTCACAAATTTTGTCTTTTTCAAAATCAATTTTTGGAAGGCCTTTAACTAATTCTAATTTAGACAATTTAGAAATAGTGTTTAAACTTGTATGACCAGCCCGTTTGTGCCATACCCATTTATCCTTTTCAATGGATACAAAACAAGATTCAGTAGGCAAATCATCAAGATATAGCTCATATAAATTCTTTTTTCTAAAACCAGAAAAGAAAACTCTACCCGAGGATGAGTGTTTAACCTCGCATAGATTGGGTTTAAAAATAACTTCAAAACCACTATCACAAAGTTGGCTAATGCTAAGCAAGTTATGTTTTAAACCATCTACATATTGAACATTTTCAATTTTGGCAGAATTTTTATTACCAATGATACCGGTACCTTTTATTTGAGCTTTATCATTATTTCCGAATGTGACTGATCCTCCATCCTTTATTTCCAATGAAATAGAGCAATGCATATCCCCTGTCATATGCCTTGAGCAGCCACTGTCCAAGAACCAAGGTTTTCTTTTGTTGATTAGAGGATGTACCTGAGTTTGAGTTTAATAGTGACTTTTCAGTTTCTGAGTTCGTCATAAGGCAGAGGTTGGCCTCTTCTTCCTTTTCTTGTTCCGAGGATGAGTCATCACTATCATCCCACGTGATCATCATTGATTTGTTTTTGTAGGGAAATTTTCTTGAATTCTTTTTGTTCAGAGGACACTCAGTTTTGTAGTGACCCAGCTTGTTGCATCCAAAGCAAGTAATCTGACTTTTGTCAATTTTTTCTTTTTGAGGAGATCTTTTATCCTGTCCTCTACGATTTATCATCCTCTGGATTCTTCTGGAAATTAGAGCAAGTTCATCCTCTTCCTCAGATAGAGGATAGTCTGTACTTTCTTTCTTTGTGGCTTCTTCAGCTCTTTTGGACGATGAGCTTTCTGTTTGGCTTGATTTTAGAGCTATCATTTTTCCCTTTTTGCTTGGTTTGTCAGCCAGCAATAGAGGTTCATGAGCTCTTAGAGTTCCAACCAGGTCCTCTAATTTCATGTTTGCCAAGTCTCTTGCTTCGGTGATGGCAGTCACCATTGGCCTCCATTCTTTTGGTAAACTCCTCAAGATTTTTCTTATCCTCTCTTGAACAAAATAAACCTTTCCAAGAGATCTCAAGCTGTTAAGTATGATTGTCAGCCTTGAGAACATTTCATCAATTGTTTCATCCTCCTTCATCTCAAATAACTCGAATTCTCTAACTCCCATGTCAATCCTTGCTTCCTTTACGTGGCTTGATCCTTCATGATGAATCTTTAGAGTGTCCCAAAGTTCCTTGGCGCTTTTGCATTCTTCAACTCTATCGTATTCTTCCCTGCTCAAAGCACACGTTAGAAATAAATGAGCTTTAGAGTTTAGGAGTACCTTAGCATTTTCATCAGCCGTCCACTGTACTTGAGGTTTCTCGTCGGAGGTTGCATCTGTGTTGTCGATTCTGATGACATGATCCCCGTTCTCAACTACAGACCACATGTTGTTATCTTGTGATATGAGAAACAATCTCATCTTACCTTTCCAGTGGTAGTAATCTGTACCATCAAAGTAGGGAGGTCTGGTGGAGGATCCTCCTTCAGGAACATACTTAGCTTTTGACATTTTTTCTTTGGATCTTTTTCTCTTACACGGTTAGGTGTAATATTTCTAGAGAACCTTGCTCTGATGCCAATTGATGGAGCTAAATATCACTAGAAGGGGGGTTGAATAGGGATTTTGGCTTTTAAAAATAATTTCAAGTGTTTATGAATTTCTGTCCTCTCAGAGAGGATGCGATCTGAAAAATGGTTTTTTAAACTTTTCAAATGAAAGCAGAATAAATGCAAGGAAATGTAAAGAGATAGAGACACAACTTTTATCCTGGTTCACCCAATGATGGCTACGTCCAGTCCTCACAACCTTGTGAGATTTCACTAAAGATCAAACAGATCAGCCTCTTGCAGAGGATGATTACACTTTGTGTATTCTCAAGCTTCACCAAGCTTACAATCAACTTTCAAATATTTTCAAGTACAACTTACTTGAAAATTACAGAGTGATATGAGTATAATTTGTTTTCTCTCATCTTAAACACTTTCGAAAAAGGTATTTCAAAGATCTAGTGTATGGATGTAGAAAGTATGATGAGAG
>JBBPBQ010000001.1:37568262-37677277 GCA_037974755.1 Cicer yamashitae | reverse complement strand
TTTGCATCCTCTAAACTCTAGGCCTATTTTCCCCCTCCCTTTTTGTTTGTAAAATCAGATTTGATCTTTCACAAAAATATTAAAAATTAAAATAATAAAACAGAACATAAACAATAAACAAAACAGAAATGATATAATGGATAAAACAATTAATCAAATAATTTTTAAAAAATCAATGATGGAGAGTTTTTCCAAAATATTTTTAAACCGATCCTCCTGGAGAGGTTTCGTAAAAATGTCTGCCAATTGATTTTCAGTGTCAATGAAAATTAATTCAATGTCACCTTTTTGAACATGATCTCTTATAAAATGGTGTTTAATTTCAATGTGCTTAGATCTAAGTGCTGAATTGGATTTTTTGAAAGATTTATAGCACTTGTATTATCACAGAGGATGGGAATATTTGCGTACCTTAGAGAATAGTCCTCTAGCTGGTTCTTGATCCACAGTAGTTGGGAGCAACATTGTGCAGCTGATACATATTCAGCCTCTGTAGTTGATAGAGCAATGGTACATTGTTTTTTGCATGACCAACTTATTAGAGATTTACCAAGAAATTGACATCCTCCACTTGTGCTCTTCCTTTCAACTTTGTCTCCCGCATAGTCAGCATCACAATAAGCTATGAGGTCAAGATTTGAACATTTTTCATACCATATTCCCAGATTGATTGTTCCAACAAGATATCTCAAGATCCTCTTAACTGCAGTAAGATGAGATTCTTTGGGAGAGGCTTGAAATCTTGCGCAAAGACCTACAGCAAAGACTATGTCCGGTCTACTTGCTGTCAAGTATAATAAGGATCCAATCATCCCTCTATACTCTTTCTCAGAAATTGGAGTTCCTTCATCATCTTTGTGAAGCATGGAGGATGGGTGCATAGGAGTTCCCATACTCTTGGCTGAACTCATGTTGTATTTGTTGAGAAGATCTTTAGTGTATTTTTCTTGTGAGATGAAGATGCCATTTTTCAATTGCTTGATTTGTAATCCAAGAAAGAATTTCAATTCTCCCATCATGCTCATTTCGAATTCACTTTGCATGAGGTTGGCAAAATCTTCACACATCTTTTCGTTTGTAGACCCAAAGATTATATCATCAACATAAATTTGCACAATCAATAAATCCTTTTCAATAGTTTTCTTAAAGAGAGTTGTATCTATTTGTCCTCTTAAGAAACCATTGTCTTTTAAAAATGAATTTAATCTCTCATACCAAGCTCGAGGAGCTTGCTTTAAACCGTAAAGAGCTTTTCAGAGTTTATAAACATGAGTGGGCTTCTTTTCATCCACAAATCCAGGAGGTTGTTTGACATACACCTCCTCATTTAGAAAATCATTTAAAAAAGCACTTTTGACATCCATTTGGTATAGTTTGATACCTTTATGGGTGGCATATGCTAGGAGGATTCGTATAGCTTCAAGTCTTGCAACCGGTGCAAATGTTTCATCGTAGTCAATTCCCTCTTGTTGATTGTAGCCTTGAGCAACTAGCCTTGCTTTGTTTCTTATTACCTCTCCATCCTCATTTAGTTTGTTTCTGAAAATCCGTTTTGTTCCAATGATGGATTTTTCAAGTGGAAGAGGTACAAGGTTCCATACCTTGTTTCTTTCAAATTGTGAGAGTTCTTCCATCATAGCTTCAACCCATGATTTATCACAAATAGCTTGATCAATATTTTTGGGTTCAATTTTTGAAATCATGGCCATGGCAGCTGCATTTCCTCGTAGAGATTGTCTGGTTCTTACTCCATCAGCCGTGTCTCCAATAATCAGATCTGGAGGATGATAAGTGACTGTTTTCCATCCTCGTGGAGGTTGCTGAGAGGATGGGTCAGATTCATCCTCTTCGTTTGGAATGGGTGCGTTGGAGGATTAAGGTTCATCTTCCTCAAATTTATCAATTTTTTCTAAGCACAAGTCATCAAACTCATCAAAAATAACATGCATGGATTCCTCCACAGTTTGAGTCCTAAGATTATATATTCTATAACCTTTAGACGAAGTGGAGTATCCTAAAAACAATCCCTTGTCATATTTTAAATCAAACTTTCCCAAATTTTCTTTATTATTTAGCATGTAACAATAACACCCAAATATGTGAAAATATGAGATGTTTGGTTTTCTTCCCTTCCATAGTTCATAAGGAGTTTTGTTTAAAATCTTTCTAATGGATACATGATTTAAAACATAACAAGCGGTATTAATTGCTTCAGCCCAAAAATATTTTTCAATGTTGGCTTCATTCAAAATAGTTCTAGCCATTTCTTGCAAAGTTCTATTTTTCCTCTCAACAACTCCATTTTGTTGAGGAGTTCTTGGGCAAGAAAAATTGTGAGAAATACCATTTTCATCAAAAAGATTTTTGAAAGATTCATTTTCAAATTCACCTCCATGGTCACTTCTTACGGAGATAATTTTTGATCCCTTTTCATTTTGGATCTTTTTACAAAAATAATGAAAAGCCTCAAAGGCATCATTTTTATGTTTTAAAAATAAGACCCAAGTAAAACGTGAAAAGTCATCAACAATTACAAATCCGTACCTTTTTCCACTAAGGCTAGGAGTTTTAATAGGACCAAAAAGATCAATATGAAGTAGCTCAAGAGGATGGTTTATGGAAACAACATTTTTAGAATGAAAGCTACTTTTAACTTGTTTTCCTTTGGCACAAGCTTCACAAATTTTGTCCTTTTCAAAATTAATTTTTGGAAGGCCTTTGACTAGTTCTAATTTAGATAATTTAGAAATAGTGTTTAAACTTGTGAGTTTAGGAGTACCTTAGCATTTTCATCAGCCGTCCACTGTACTTGAGGTTTCTCGTCGGAGGTTGCATCTGTGTTGTCGATTCTGATGACATGATCCCCGTTCTCAACTACAGACCACATGTTGTTATCTTGTGATATGAGAAACAATCTCATCTTACCTTTCCAGTGGTAGTAATCTGTACCATCAAAGTAGGGAGGTCTGGTGGAGGATCCTCCTTCAGGAACATACTTAGCTTTTGACATTTTTCTTTGGATCTTTTTCTCTTACACGGTTAGATGTAATATTTCTAGAGAACCTTGCTCGGATGCCAATTGATGGAGCTAAATATCACTAGAAGGGGGTTGAATAGGGATTTTGGCTTTTAAAAATAATTTCAAGTGTTTATGAATTTCTGTCCTCTCAGAGAGGATGCGATCTGAAAAATGGTTTTTTAAACTTTTCAAATGAAAGCAGAATAAATGCAAGGAAATGTAAAGAGATAGAGACACAACTTTTATCCTGGTTCACCCAATGATGGCTACGTCCAGTCCTCACAACCTTGTGAGATTTCACTAAAGATCAAACAGATCAGCCTCTTGCAGAGGATGATTACACTTTGTGTATTCTCAAGCTTCACCAAGCTTACAATCAACTTTCAAATATTTTCAAGTACAACTTACTTGAAAATTACAGAGTGATATGAGTATAATTTGTTTTCTCTCATCTTAAACACTTTCGAAAAAGGTATTTCAAAGATCTAGTGTATGGATGTAGAAAGTATGATGAGAGAATGAATATTGCTTATGATAAACTTTAAGATTCTTGATCTTTTTCTGCAATATTTGTTGTGTGTTTAATGAAGAAGAGCTTCCTGCGTTTTATAGAGTCCTTGACAGCTCTTCTATGTGTTAAACAACTTCATGACCGTTGAGGAGGATGCATCAAATAATCCAATGGTCTTTGAGCTGAAATTACAGAACTGCCATCCAGTTATCCTTGGACCTATGTTGTCCATCCTCAGCTTAGTCATTGGACTTTGGTCTTGTGTAGCCTTTTGCTTTTTTCATTCTTCAAGACTTGTGAATTCTATTTTGAGTTTGTTTGAAGTTGCCTTTCTATATATTGACTTTGCTTTATTTTTCCAATCATCCAAGAATGAAATATAGGGCTGCCCTTAGCCTTTGCACATGGGATGGTGTTTTGCAAACATGTGACTTCTTGAAAACCCAACGTTGAACCATTCTTGAACCTAGTACAGCTGGCCTTTTGATTTCTTTTGATCAAATGCTTTATATAATTATTTATTCATGCTGTCTTGACTTCCTTTGATGAACTGAGAACATTATTTCCGCGAGGATGGTTATTCAGCTTGAAGATCCATCCTCTGACCTATCCTCAGCTTGACCATTTAATATATTAGCCCAGATTTTTCTCCCTTTTGATCTAGTTGAGGATTAACCTGTTTTCTTATAATAATTCATTCAAAAGCACATATTAGTATTAACCACAATCATAATCTTTAAATAATTTTGTTATCATAAAAATCAATTGAGAGATTTTGTCTCAACAAAAAAAAAATCGATTTTCTTTCCGATAAAAAAGTTTTTGATTTTTACGATATTTTTCTAAGAAAAAAATGTCAATCGACAAAACATTAGGCTCATGAGCTCTTTACTTAATCCCACAAAAATTTATGAAATAATGGGTCGGGGTCTTAAAAATTATTTCAATAGAGCCTAATATTAAGGGATTTACTAGGAGTATTTTTAAGATAGACTTTGACTTTTGAGACTTAGAGCTTTAGGTGTTAGGACTCACTTTGCATTAATAATGTTATGTATTGGGTCAAAGTCCAAATCTATGGAGATCCATGATCTAGAATCACAACCATCCCATAGTACCACTCTAATGAACACCTAATCCTAAAGGACAAGAAATAATTAGGGTAAAGATCAAGGAATCATGTCTCGAGAAACGTTACCCATTGAATACTTGTAGCGACCATCTCCTTGGATCGTCCCTAGCTCCTATATAAACGACATCTCAACCACAAACTAGACACATATTTTTTTGGGTTACAATTTAAGTACACGCTTCTAATTCATATTTAGGGATGTCAACGAGGTGGGGCGGGAGCGGAAAGTACTCTCCAACTCCCTTTTTCCGCCACTCAAAATATCTTTCATCTCCATCAAAGTCTTTTCTCCCTATCCCCATAACCAGGTTCCTGCAGGTACCATCAACATAAAAATATTTATTTAATAAGTAAAATATATTATAACCAGGTTCCTGCATGTACCATCAACATAAAAATATTTATTTAATAAGTGAAATATATTAAAGAGAGTACAAAAGACAATTCAACTCTTACATCTTACAAAATTCAAACATAACATCACAGCAGAGAAACACTATCCACTTTTTATGAAAGGTTGTAGAGTCCCACCAATTCATGTACTTAAAAGTCATTCAAATTAATACATAAAACCGCTTCCGTCAAGTGTCAAGTACTTATACACAAAAATGACTACATCTCTCCCCTACTCAAAGCAATTCAATGTAGCTACACAACAACTAAATTTCATGGTAGCAGACTATGTTTCTAAGTTTCCTTCTACAACAATCCCACCACCAATATGTAGCATAGTCATACTAGCTTAATCTTTCTAGCAGCAACTTCCACCCAAACACTTAATATAACATGATTTAAGCTTAAATCCTTTCAGTTTATCAAGCACCCAAAATCTGCCATCTTCAAATTCCTTGACAGATTTCACATCCATCAACAAGACAACCAACTCATTTGCTTGTTCTAATAATTCCGGATTAAACAAAATGTTCCAACTGAAGTCCCATACCCACTCCTCATTATTCCACCAACCCATGTCATTCACAAACCCTCCTAATTGGTGAAAGACATGGCACAATGGTTTCGGGACCTACCATTCATCACACCAAAACAATATGCCTTTACCATATCCTAATGAACAACTTACATTATCGTTGTCATCTATCCTACAACCGACCAACATTACATTTCTCCACCACAAAAAATCCTTACAAGAAATGTTTAAATCAAAATTATTGCATATTTCATAACTGAGAGGATCGTATCTGTAAGAGAGGAGATTGAACCAAATAACATTCTTGTCAGGAAGGCACCTCCATTTTCATTTGCTTCACAATGCAATATTATAATTTAATTGACTATAAGTGTTTGTAACCCTTGATATAATTAACTCTCTCTATTATTACATTTCTCTATTTCTTTCATTTTATCAATAATATTCAATTTACCTTTGTTCATTTTTCTCTTATAAATGATTTAAATCAAGAATCGTAATATAGTTTCAAAGTTAATTATTATGTTATTTTCTTTCTCAAAAATTTCTAGGAAAAATTTTCATAGAAGTTTAATTGATTTATCTTTTCTTTCTCATTTGAATCTTGAACAGGGCCGGCCCAACACGTTACGAGGCCTAAAGCGAAATTATCAAAAAGGGATTTTTTCAAAAGTTAATAAATAAATTATTAATATTTTTATTTAATAACTGTAGAAAAATTATTTGGTCCATTTTCAAAATTATTTGGTCCATTTTTCAAATCCATTTTCTTTATATTTTTCAAAAAATGAAATAAAATTTTCAACTGTTCTACAAAAACTGATGTAGAAGATTTTATCAGATTTATATAAGTTAAAAACGTCAATTTTAAATTTAAATAAGGCAGTATAGTCAAAGTGAAAAAACAATTATTTTTTTGTGTTGATAGCAAGTTTCAGACCAAAGTTTCCATATGATATTTTAAGAGACTTTTTTTTAGTGAAAAACAATGTCTTTAATATCATAAGATGTTATTTAGTGAAAAACAATATCTTTAATATCGAAAGATGGTTGTACTTGTACACTATCCTTATCATAAATAGTTGTATACTATCCTCGTTATAAATAGTTGCAAACCAACACAACAAAACAATTGGAAATTACATTTTTTAGAGGGCTTTTTTTTCTTCTGCCATGTTTAAAGACTATCTGTAATATATTATTGGGTCTCTGTACCGTATAAAAATTAAAATAAAAAAATTATTTTTTGGCGAGACCTAAAGCAAGGGCTTTACGTGCCTCTCCTTTGCGCCGGCTCTGATCTTGAACAATTTTTTCATTTTCCTCTAGTTCTTTCTCCATTCAAAACTCGTTCTTTCTCCTTCTTTCTTCTCTTTCCCGCTCAAATTCCAAGTTAGAGTTATCTCATCATTAATAAAGGTTTAATTGCAGTTTTGATCCATCTATTTTAGCTAAATCACGAAATTTTCCGCCATTTTATTTTCCCCAATTTTGGTCCCCAAACAGATTTTTGGTCCCCAAATAGAATTTTGGTCCAAAACTTGATGAAGTGTCATTTCTTTAACTACGTGTCAAAAAATAGATGATGTGGACGATTCCATGTAGATTAATTAATTTTATTATTATTCCAAATTTGTAAAATACATTTCCTATTTTTTAAAAACATATTACAACATTTTATTACATCGTTTAATTATAAAAAAACATAAAACAAAAGACAAGCTCAAGAAGATGAATGTAGAAACCCTAATCCCTTGAGAACTCGATTGTGAACCCTAATTCTATTCCATTGTGTTCTTCTCCCTCGCTGATGCATCTTGTTTCTTCTCCCTCGCTGATGCATCTTGTTTCTTCTCCTCTTCATTCAATTTCTCATGCATCGTGTTCTTCTGGATTGTTTCTATTTCAGTTTCTATTTTTGATTTCCTGTTTCCAATGGCGAGTAGACGTGGAGTTGATTTCGCGTTCTCTCCATCTTCATGGACAAAAGAAGATACAAAGTTTTGTGTTAGGTATGTGATTTTAGGGTTTATTATTTGCTCTTGGCTATATTTAAACATTGAGATCAATATGTCTCTGTTTATGTGTTAGTAGTATTCTATTAAAAAATTTTGTCTTTTTTCGTTTTGCTTTATTGTTAACAGTATTAAACTCTGTATTCAAAAATTCCGTCTTTTTAGTGTTAACAATATTAAACTATGTTTTAGATTTTGTAGTTAAGCCTTTATGCTTTTTCAGTAATGTGGTCCACATGTTTTGCTGTACGAGTTGTTGTGTATTCAACGATTTGTTTTGTATAGGCCAGTTGAATTTCACATAGTTAGATTAAGAATTAATCATGGGGGTATATTTGTAAATCACCCAGTGAAAATGTACGTTAGTGGCCAAATGGATGAAATGAATTGGTCTTGGGATGTAGACTTAATGTCCCATATGCGGATTACTAAATTGGTCAAAAGTTTGGAATATATGAATATTAATTGTTTGTGGTACCAACATCCCAAGTACTCATTTACTCGTGGGCTTAGACATCTCAACAATGATAATGATGTAGTAAAATTTGTTGAAAATGTCAAAGGGTTCAATGTAATTGAAGTCTTTGTGGAACACTCAGTAGACAATCCCATTATTAGTGGTGAAAGTCCAATTCAAGATCCAGTTGAAGTTGAAAAAGTCCAAGGTGAAGTTGAATAAGTTCAAATTGAACCAGTTCAAATAGAAGCTAAACAACATGAACCAGTTCGAGCAGAATCTGAACCAGTCCATGCTAAAGCTTAACAAGGAGCTGGTGAGGATTATGTGAGTGAAGAAGATGAGGATTATGAACATGGAGCTGGTGAGGATTATGTGAGTGAAGAACATGAGGATTATGTTGCTAATTTGGATGATGAAGATGATGATACAGGTGAGTTCCATGAGGGTGAGGATTGGGACTAGATTTCTAAAATAACAACTAAGATATTTGTTAACGTTGTAAGAAATGAAAATTCTTCTGAAAGACTTGCAAACCCAAGGCCAAGTTCTGAAGAAAATGATGTGAATTATGATTATTTGGATACTCCACCAGGAAGTGAAGTTGATGAAGACGATGTCAGAAAATTTTCTAAATATAACCAACTTGAAAATGGTGATGAAGTAAGGTTTGAGTTGGTCATGAAATTCAATACAAAAGGCGATGGTTAAGAATGGTATTAAAGACTTTGCAATGGAGACTAAGAAAAACTTGTATTTCAAAAAGAATGACGGAGAAAGAATGATTGTTAGGTTTGAGTCTGAATGTCCATTTTACATGAGGATTAGTAAAAGGACTTCAAACGAATTTAGGAAATTAGTGAGTTTCACAAATGATCATACATGTCATAGGATGACAAAATATAGACAAGCTAAGACTGAATGGATTTCCAAGAATTTCATTCTTATGTTGAGACATACACCTGAAATGAAACCTAAGGGATTGATTGTTAAGGCACTTGAGAAATGGGGTATGTCTAATGGGAGATCAAATCCAAATTCTATAGTTATTATTAAGTGTGTATGTCTAATGTTGGACCAGCTTTTTAGAGAATAAATTTATTTTTGTTGGCTTGTAAGGTTGCGTTTGCTAGCACATGCAGGATTTTAATTGGGTTGGATGCTTGTTTCTTGAATGGAAAATATGGTGGTCAGTTAATAGCTACAATAGGTAAAGATGAGAATAATCAGATGATTCCCATTGTATATGCAATTGTAGAAGCGGAAACAAGAGATTCATGACAATGGTTTCTCGATCTTTTACTAGATGACCTCAACAGTGTTCAACATAGGGAATATGCGTTCATTTCAAATAAGCAAAAGGTATATATGCCTTCATTTATAAATCCTTTTTATATTTGTCAATTTATTTAGTTTTTTTAATGAATTGATTTATATGTAACATATTTTTATGAATTGATTTCAGGGATTGGGACCCATGTGGAACACATATTGTTTACTTGGAGGACATATGAAAGAACTTATTTGGTTGGAAGCAACGGCTACGATGGTCCAGGATTGAGAGAAAGCAATGCAAAAAATTAAGGCAATCAATGAAGATGCTTGGAAAGACACGATACAATTCCCACATTTTATGTGGACCAGGTCTGCATCTCACACTAATACGCAATGTGACCTCCAAGTAAACAACATGTGTGAGGCTTTAACCATGACTGTATTGGAGTATAGAGATAAGTCTATCATAACATTACTTGAACGCTTGAAATATTACATTATAGTAAGGATTGTCAAATAGAAAGAGCTCATGCTACAATATAGAGGCAAAATATGTCCTAAGATTTCGCAAATATTGGAAAAGGCAAAAAAATCAGCTAGGGGTTGGTCCCAACTTGGCATGGAGATGATGATTTTAACTTGTGTAGTGTCTTTAAAAGTATAAACACTTATATAGTAAACCTATACACAAAAACTTGCGCTCGTCATAACTGGGATTTGGCCAATATTTTGTGTTGTCATGCCCTTGTTTGTATATTGCACAACAAAGTTGATCCAGAATCATATGTTTCACCTTATTATAGGTATAAATTCTAATTTTAACCGCGTATTGATTTAGTTCCTTTTAAATCTGATTTTAAATTTGTAGTTTTAGTTCAACATTGGTTTGTAGTTCCTTTGGCCTGTAATAAATGGAGAGCCTATAAATCCCCCAATCACGAGGAGAGCATCGGGTAGACCAAAGAAAAAGAGAAACAAGTTCAATGATGAGTAAAAAAGTTCTAACATATTACCAAGACAGTTCGCAACTGTGAAATGAAAAAAATGTGGGAAGCTTGGTCACAGCACGAGGACATGCAAGGATAAAAGTGTTGCTGATAGAGAGATCTTAAAAGGTGGAAAAAAGGTCAAGAGAACTAAGAAAACAAAGACAATAAGGGTTGGAAGAGATGAGGTAGAAACACCAATTATTTTATCTCAGGGTTCACAAGCTCCAGAAACTCAAGATTCACAAATGAATTGATGGAACCAAACTTGTGAACTGTATTTTGATTATTATGAATATGTAATGATGGAACGAGACTTGGGAATTTTATTTTGTAATGCATTAGTATGTATGACCTATTTTGGAACCAAAACAGTATTTGTTAATGTCTTTGTTTGTAATAGTTGTTTTGGTTGTAACCTAAGTTCTATTTATTTTGAAACCTAAGTTATGTTTATTTTGTTCTGGTTGTAATGGAAAATTCTAGTTGCAGTAAATTCTTTGTTTGTAGTTTTAAAATTCTGGTTGCAGTAAAATTCTAGTTGCAACTACTTTCTTTTTGTCATTTCTCTTATATAGAAGAAACAACTGATTGCACGTAAATGCTATAATAGGAAACTCTAAGTTTTTTTTTTATTTTGTTTTGGTTGTTTGAGCAAACTGCATTAATATTAGGCAACTACATTATATCATGAATGATACCAAACTAGTGCAAATTTGTTTGAGCAAATTGCATTAATAGAACGATACCAAATTGAATTATTAAGATGCAAAAATAGACAATGATACCAATTTAATAGAAGGATACCAATTTGATTTCACAATAACAACCTTATTCATTCAAATTTGATTTGATTAGACAACGACATTACATTGTAAACCCTAAACACCGTATTATGCAATTACGTTACACTTTGACATGATTACACAATGACATTACAATTTAAATCCTAAACATTGTAGTAGAGTCTAACTACTAAACCCTAAATCACACCATTAGACAAACCACATAAGTAGGCAACACCCTAAATTATATCATTATAAAATACGCTTAATCCAATCCTTTTAATTACTTCAACATTACAATACGCAAAAGAACAATGATCAATGACCATGAAAGTGCCAGAAAACCCCTCATTAGTTTCATCCTAAACTTCAGTTCATCATCATACTTCTTTGTGACATTGTATTGCTTCTTGAATTCATCAATCCTTTTCATCAAAGACATAAAAACTTTTTTTGCTCGTTGTATGATTGGCTCATCAAACCAATAAAAGAAATTGCAACCTTTTTTACCCTGTAACTAAAACAACATAGCAAACAAAAAGGACTAAAGAAGAAGAAAAAGTAGTATAATAAAATGTTGTAACGTGTTTTATAGATTTGGAATAATAATAATAAAATGTAGTTAATCTACATGAAATTGTTCACGTTATCTATTTTTTTTGACACGTTGGACAAAAATTCTATTTGGAGGACTAATTTCGTGATTCCGCTAAAATAGGGGGACCAAAACTATAGTTAAGCCTAAATAAACCATCAAATAATCAGCATTAAGGGGCAACATGTTTTCCCACAAAACTTTACCAAGACCCAAGACTTCTTCAATGTTTTGATATGAACCTTGTTTCAACATTAACAACTTTCATTAAGTAAGAAAAAGATGGATTCAAGTTCATTTGTTGAAGACTTTTCAAGAACACCAACAAAATTGTTGGAACCAAATTCATTTTATACTTAGAGTTTTTATGTTAACAAAAGTATTTTATGAGTACAATATATTTGACTTCAAAGAGTATGAAAGAAGATATGGTCAATATTTGAAGAAGATTTGATCAAGATTTATCTACAACAAAATATGAACATAATCAATCTGAAGAATTTACAAACACAATCTGAACAAATTACGAACATAATCAATCTGAAGAATTTACAATCTCAATCTAAACAAAAAAAAAGGAACAAAATCAATTTGAAGAATTTACAAACGCAATCTGAACAAAATACAATCCAGAATTAAACAAGGACTAAATTGAAACCCAAATTTTAACTATAAATAGATACTTAAGGCTGAAGAAGAAAATCATCGAAAAGCAAAAAAAAGTAATCTTAGAGTTCAAAGAGAGAAATACTTGTTCAAGTTAGAAATATTTTCTGAGTGTTCTTTTCTTAGAGTGTGAGAGTTATTATTATCATCAGCTTTTTAGAAGCAACTACTCAAGTTCCAATCTTTTGTATCCAACCCGATAATGGTTTAGTTCCTTCTTCAATCTGGGGTTTTCAGATTGTTAGGAGAAGACTTGGCTTGTAGGGTCAAGGCGGTTAGTTCCTCAAAAGTCTAGGGTTGTCAGGCTATTTGGGAAGGTTGGCTTGAAGGGTCAGGTGCTTTGTAATTCAAGGTATTTGAATTAGTGGATTAAAGCCTTCTGAATGAGGGGACTGAATGTAGCCAAGTTAGTGATGAACCAGGATAAATATACGTGTCAAATTATTTATGCTTTCATTGCTTGCTGCCTCTGAATCCGATTGCTTCTACTCCAAGTAAGTCACCAAAACCAAACTAGTTTTTTTTTTAATTTTATTTATAAATTACAAAAAAGTTGTCAACTTTGACAAACATAATTCAACCCTCTTTCTCGTGTTTGCACCCTCAAAAATTTGGTGGTAAAATTATTTCTTTTTAGCCAAATTGGCATTAAAAATTAATGCAAGCAAAATCTTGGATGGAAGTGTAGACTCTAGATTCAACACTTGTCAACAAAAAAAAAAACAAGATTGTTCTTGTGTCTAGACAAAAAAAAAACCCATAATTGAATTCTCAATTAGAAGTTCAATCTAATTACCAAGAAGTTGCACATGAAATTTCATTCAAAAGAAAGAAAAAAAAAGGTAAGAGAAGATCTTGCATGATGGTGTAGATTTGATTCAACAACTACTACTACAAAAAAGGAAAGAAGTACGATTGCATTAGAATATTTTTTGTTTTTATTTTAAGAGAAGAACAAATCTTCAAAAAAAAAAAATCTTTTAGTAGGTGTTTTTTTGCCGTTCAAAATCTTTTAGTCTATTTCTTTCTGGTATTTCAAAATCCTTTAGTTGATGTATTTCGATATTTCATGTTCTTTGTAATTAATGTCTTTTTCGGTATTTTTTTTTTCTTGATATATTTCAAGCTTGAAGTGTAATGAACACATTCTAGCTTGAGGGAATGTTAGATATCTTTGTTGGTTAATTTGTTAAATTGATTAGTTAGTTACACTAGCTAGTTAGTTATTTTACAATAGTTAGTTGTTTATCAAATTGAAAATGTGTGTAACCCTTGATGTAATTAACTCTCTCTATTAGCAATATCATTCAATTTACATATCTCTATTTATCTCATTTTATCAATAATATTCAATGTACCTTTATCCATGTCACTCTCATCAATGATTTAAATCAAGAATCGTAATATGGTATCAGAGTTACTTATTATGCTATTTTTTAAATAAAAAAAATTCGTGGAAAATTTTTTGTAGAACCTTAATTGATTTATCTTTTCTTTCTTATTTTAATCTTGAACAATTTGTTCATTTTCCTCTCATTCTTTCTCCGTTCAAAACTAGTTATTTCCCCTTCTTTCTTCTCTGTCCCTATCAAATTCCAAGTTAGAATTATCTCATCATTATGATGATGATAATCAATAAAAAAAAAAACCATCAAATAATAAGCATTAGGGGCAACATGTTTGCCAATAAAACTGGACCCAAGACTTATTCAATATTTTGATATTAACCTTATTTCAACATCAACAATTTCATCAAGTAAGGAAAAGATGGAGTCGAGTGCATTTGTTGAAGAATTTTCAAGAACACCACCAACATTTGGTGACATAATTATTTCTTTTTAGCCAAATTAACATTAAAAAATATGCAAGCAAAGATCTTGCATGGAAGTGTAGACTCTAGATTCAACACTTACCAACAAAAAAAGCAAGATTGTTCTTGTTTCCAGACAAAAAAATCATAATTGGATTCTCAATTAGAAGTTCAAGCTAATTACCAAGAAGTTGCGCATGAAGTTTCGTTCAACAGAAAAAGAAAAAAAATAAAAGCAAGAAAAAATCTTGCATGAAGATGTAGATTTGATTTAACACCTACAAAAAAAAAAAGAAAAGGAAAGAAGCAAAATTGCATTAAAATCTTTCTTGTTCTTATTTCAAGAGAAGAATAAATCTTCCAACAAAAAAAATCTTTTAGTTAGTGTATTGTCGACATTCAAAACCTTTTAGCCGATTTAATTCCGGCATTTCAAAATCCTTTAGTCAATGTATTTCGACATTTCATATTATTTGTAATCAATGTGTTTTTTTATATATTTTCTTGACATACTCCAAACTTGAAGTGTAATGTACACATTCTAATTTGAGGGGATGTTAGATATCTTACTTGGTTATGTTATATATCTTAGTTGGTTAATTAATTAAGTTCGTTAGTTAGTTACATTAACTAGGTAGATATGTACACTAGTTAGTGGTTTATCTAATTGACTATATAAGTGTTTGTAACCATTGATGTAATTAATTTTCTCTCAATTATCAATATTATTCAATTTACTTTTCTCTATTTCTTTCATTTTATCGATAATATTCAATTTACTTGATGCTAACAACTTAGTAATTTGTACAAGCAACCGATTAAACATATGGGCCTATATTCATTGAGTTCTTGGGAATGATCCACGTTTGGAATTAACGCAAGAAATGATGCGGTAATTGCCTTAGGAAATATAGCATTAGAGTAGAATTAAATGACAAAATCCATTATATCTTCTTTAAGACTTTCCCAACATTTCTTCACAAAATTTAGATTAAAGTCATCTAGATCCTGACTTTTTGTTACCATCATAACTCCAAACAACCTCTTTGATTTCCTCCTCTAGGGTGATTCCAACAACATCTTATCTTGTTCAGATAATTGGTTAAAATTTTAATCAATTATGACGACAATTTAATTTATATTTCTCTTCTTTTAAATCAAATTTTGTAGTAAAAAATTTAAAATTTTACCATGAAACAAGATAGTCCCCATAGAGATCCCTAGTTGTGAGTTTAAGTTGACATCCTGTTCATACCAATCATTCTAATCAAGTAAAATGTTCATACATATTTTTTTTTTGAAAATAAATATTCATACATTTCATTTATTATCAAAATTTTAAGTGAAACTTATTCAATAGTAATATTCTATTCTACACTTTCAAGTAAAATATTCATTCATGTATACTCTCATTATCTGTATAATTATTCAAAAAAATTATAAGAAATATTCAAGATACATTCTACTAAAAAAATACACAATTTTCATTTAAATAATTGATATATTACATTACATATTTTAACTAATTTATCAATAAAAAATATTTGAGCCCTATTGACTTATAAAATAAAAGATAGAGAGTAAAAATGGTTTAAAAAAATTATAAAGACTAAATTTAAAAGATTCTTTATTTTATAGATTAAAAAAATATTTAACTCTATATAGTCAGACACATATGCCCACACATACAGGAAAACATATATTATCCTTTTCTTGAATTTTTATCTAGGAAATATTCAAGATAAATAATACTAATAAAATACATTTTTTTTAACTAAATGATTAGCGAGAGACCATCATTTAATTAACACACCACTAAAAAGTATTTGTCCCCTTATTAATTATATAGTAAAATATAAGTTTAAACATGTTTTTGGTCCTTACAATTATAGTATTTTTTATTTTGGTCTTCGTAAGTTTTTTTGTTTAAATCACATCCCTATAAATGGTCCCTCAATCCAACTTCTGTTAAATAAGTTCTAACACCGTTAAGTTGACGTCACAATGTTTTATATAATTATTTTAATAAAAATCAAAAAATAAATTATAAATTATAAATTAAAAATCTGATTATTTTTTGAAAAAGATACCCAAATTGAGAACCCTAATTTCTATTATCTCCTTCTTTTCACCTTCACCCATTTTCTTTCCATCTTCTCACGACCTTCTCACCTTCACCCTTAAAGATTACACACTTTTAAATTTCATTTATGCTCAAATGTGTTATTAGAAATTGAGGTAAATTTAAAGATCCTTTTACTCGTGTAAAAAAGTAATTTCAGGAAAACAAATCAAATGTATTTTCTTTGTAATGTGATTCAACTCAAAAATTAGTAAACAAAACATATCATGGTTCTCAAAAATTGGTAAACAAAACAGATCTGATAAAAAGAATGAAATTAAGGGTAAAGGTAAGAACGTCGTGAGAAGAGGGGGAGAAAAGGGGTGAAGATGAGAAGAGGGAGACAATAGAAATTATGATTCTCAATTTTGGTATTCCTATTAAAAAATAATCAAAATTTTAATTTCTAATTTATTTTTTGTTTTTTTTATTAAAAAAAATTATTTTAAACATTGTGATGTAGCTTAACGGTGTTAGAATTTATTTAGCAGATGTTGGACTGATGGATCATTTTAAAATGAATTTGTTTTTGCAAGGATGCGAATGAAACAAAAAAACTTACGAGGACCAAAATAAAAAAATGTTATAATTGCAAGGAACAAAGACATATTTAAACCTAAAATATAATAAATGTATTACAATTTTCTTCAAATTTTCACCTAGAAGATACTCAAGAGACACAATATTAAATACATATTTTTCTATTAAGTAATTGATTCGTGAAATATCATCTTTTAATTAATTGATCAATGATAAATATTTATCCCGCATATAATTCATACATAAACATATATGTTTTATATATAATGTTCTTCATTTTTTTATGTAGAAGACAATCAAAAGACTCACTACTAATGAAATATATATTTATCTTTTGATTAATTGATTCATGAAAGACATTTTTTTCACTGATTAACCAATCACAAACATTTGTCCCGTGTATGATTTGGATAAAAATATATTCTTCAAAAGTTTGATTTTGTTCATATTTTGTGATAAAATATTGCAAGAACCGAACCAAACCACTTAATTTATAATTAGTTCTGGTTTTTTTTCCTTAAAGATGGAACCGAACTAACATGTTACACCCTTATCGATCATAATTAATTGAATGTAAAAAAAATATATCAAAAAGATTTTTTTGTTTTTGTTTTCATTAGTACATTATAACTTTATTCAAGTATTTATCTATGAGATATTCAAGATACATACTATTAGTAAAATATATATTTCTCTTTTAACTAATTAATTTTAAAAGATCATATTTTAATTAACACGTGAGTGAAAAATATTTGTTTTATGCATTATTTATATAATAAATGATAATAAATGTATTATAATTTTCATCAAAACTTTAGTACTTTGCCTCATTATAAAGATAAAGATGAAGTAAATAACGTTACTTTGGTTAGGTGTTGTCACTTTAGGGAACTCATCAAATAAGTAGCCGTTGCCTCTTTTAAGAATATAGGTTTTCTCTTCTTCTTCATCTATTAAAGAACGGTGATTTAGGATAATTTTTTTAATTCTAAATCACCTCTCCAATTTGTTTTTCTTTCTCATTTATCTAAATATGTAATATTCACACAAATTTAGTTTTTCTAATAGAGTGATCTATAAATTTTGGCTTTTTAAAAAAAACAGAGTGATTGAAATTGTTTCTAATTGTTAGCAACTTAGCATTTTATATGCATATCAAAAATTTAATGTGTGTTATTCTTTTTTTCATTTCGCTGATCAAAGCCAATTAAAACTTACCAAAATATGAAAATCCAGTTATAATTGAGTTCATGCACTTATCTAGTTCAACAGATAAAATTATGTTTTGGGATTCATACCATATTTTGAGGTCACTCAAATGATTTAAGGATCAATTAAAGTAAAGTGTAAATTTTTAAATGTAAATGGATTGACATTAAAGTGAAAATGGATAGTTCAATTAGTTTGAGCTAAGAGTTAAAGGTGTTAAAATAGTGCAATGACCGGTGTTCAAACTTTGACGAAAGAAAATTTATTAACTTAATTAAATTGATAAATTTGAATTGACTGTTCATAGAATTAAAATTGTTAGGGAGAGTAAGTCAAGAGGAATTAAGCCTAAGGGAACCAAGTTTAAAAGTATAATTTAATAAGGAAAATATAAACTTTCAAATGCATTACATATAAAAAAAAATTAAAAAATTATAAGATACGTCTAAAGTTAATATTGTCAATTATAATATATGAGGTAAATTTTTTAGTTGTGTTCGTCGTCGTTTCATAGAATTAGAACCATCAATTATCATATTTGACGTAAATTTTTTAGCAATTTCATCTTCAATATAAACAATCATGTAATCTTTGAAAAAAAAACATCTTTCATCATATTGTATATATAGCTTTGTTTTTATAATTTTCTTTGTTGAAAAATGCACATTATGTGGTTGTTGTTAACACTAAAAGAGTCGACACAAATCATAACACTATGTCAATTAATAGATAAGAGTTTGATTTATCGGTCTCAACAACATTTGACATAATTCACCAATAGTAGACAACATTTAAAAATTGACATCTTTAAGCACATCACACTCATAATATTGCAACTCATATTCAAATTGTATATTTTCTTGAATAGAAAATTTGGAGGGTAAAATTTCTCCAAAAAAAAAGGTGTGTAAGGTCCATTATAAAATATCACATAAAGTTCATAAAAAAAAAAAAAATTGTAGAGAAAAAAAATATAATAGCATAATATTTTTAAAAACTTATAAATGTTTTAGATCCAACTGATGAACTCACGTACGACACTCTAAGAACATAGGAACATGAGTCATGTCTACTTGTTACATATGTTGGGTCCATTCATACATACTTCACGGCTTACAATTAAATTATATTATGCAACATATGTGTCTGATGATGTTGATGATAAAAAATGCTTACTTATGGAATTGCAATGTTTAAATGAATGATCTAATGTCTATCTTTATGTTTATCCTACTACTTGGGCACATGCTTTATTTATGAATCTTAATGTACATTTTTATGTTTATGGACTGAATGTCTAGTTCAATAAGATGTTCAACTTTTGTATTTTGCGATTGATGTATGATGTTTTTGTTAAACTGTATTAATATTTCAATTAATGTAAGTTAATGAAGGATTCTTTTTCGGCTTCAACATAAAAAAAAGTTAATGAAGGATTTCTTGTAACATTTTTACTCATAGTTGTAAAAAAAAATTATTAATTATTAAACTATTTAATTCATTTATTTTTATTTCTCATAAAAATACTAATTTATCTAATCAAAAGTTTTTCTACAAATTTCAATTTCGTTAAAAGGGTTAGATTTATTTTTATATGATATGATGAAATTTGAATTGTAGTGATTGTTGTTTTGAATTGATTTTAAATGTTAATCAATTAAATAATGATTTTAATTGATGAAGTATGTATTTAATTGATCTAGTCATCAATTAATTGGATATAAGGGTGATGTTTCGATACGATGATTTCAATGGCTTAAATATAATATGAATATATAGTATGAAATTAATTTGTGCATTTAAATATTAATTGGCATGTTAATCAAATTAACTTACTTCTTAATTGATTAAGTAATTAAATAATTGATTATATTATTACTTTAATTGATTAAGAATGAGTTAAAAGCATGAAAATGTATTTTAATTATTATTATTATTTTTGACTAAATGATATTCATTTATTCAAATTGGTAGAATACATAGTTCAAGAACAATGACAATTCAAAGTCGTTAAAATTGAAAATGATAATTCGGCGAATAAACTCACGCATCTAGATTAATACAAAAAACGGAAAAATATCTACTAATGTGACAAAATTAAAGTGCGTAGAATACCCATACATCTAGATTTATAAAGTTGACGACGTCAATACAATTAATTGAATCTGTAATGTATCAAAACTAATATGTTAATCTGAACCAGACAGCAACAAAACGGGAACCCAAACAACACTACACCCAAGGCGACAAAAATTATGGACAAAACACGGAAGAGAAACAAAACCTATGTAAAAATCACTTATTTAAATAAAATGAGAGAAAATTGATTTAGAGGGGTGACTCTGGCTAAAACATTGGCCTTAGCCACCATTTTCTAATGGATGAAAATTAAAAGAGATTTTAAAAAGAAGAAAGAAGAGTTGGAGGAAACTACCCATGCAACACCCTCAACACCCTCTCCAATGAATGAATGTTAATTGTACATATTTAATAAGATGATTATTATATGAGATCCTAATTATATATGGCTAATGATGATGGATCACTTACATGTGATTAATTTAGACCATGATTATGATGTGTCAAATATAATTGTATATGATAATTATGATTATGAGTTAGTATGATTAATAATAATTGTTAAGTTTTAGTAATTAATGATATTATGATAATTATTATGAATTGATGTCATGGCTATATGTGTGATTGATAGTGTTGTGATATGATATTACTCATATGTGTATTTTTGATGATGATAATTAATATAATTAATAAGTTATTAATTATATTATGTTGCTATTGAAGTATGTTCTATTGCAGATATGTGAAGGATATTACTACATAGTATCAAAAGTAGGATAATTTAGAGAATTGAGTCATGGTTGAATTAGAGAGGCAAATTGATTATGGGTTTGGGGGATATATATCGCGATGAATAACTTATGTAAAGATATTATAATTTATGCCACCGAAAATATTACCGGGTTGAGTCGCGGACTATTGATTTGCGACTAGGAAGCAAGTCTACTAAATGCCAGGTCTTGTTAGACTCTAGAGAATCCATTTCATTGTTTTTATCTTCTTGCCATAGATCTGCATCAATGATGACAGAGCTTCTTTAAGATTTGCAGGATCCTCTTCTAAATTATAGGCCATATATTCGGGTCAATAATCTTTAGCAACTCTTACTCTCTTACTCCTTCGAGTTTCTGTTTTGCCTTGTTTGTTGCTTTCAGTGCTTCTTGTCACAGGAACATGACTAGGTTGGCTGCCCCCACTATTTCTCGATTTGACAACCGCTCTAAAAAAATCGAAGGGAATACGACATAACAACCGCTCTAAAATATCGTAGGGAAAGAAAGAAAGGAGAGAAGTGGCTCGGAAATCAGTCGAGCAGAATAGAAAAGAGAGAAAAGAGAAAGTTGGGAAATGAATCCAACTTTGGTGTACTTTTCACAATAGTTTGAAACTCATTATATAGTGATGGAAGCATACTCGCATATGATTTCTAACCAATGAGAGACTTTAGTATTTATAGACTTGAAAACTACTCAATAAATGAGATTTGTCTAATGTGAGACTTCAACCATTTTTAAATTTACATAATAACATACTATATTCCAACAATCCCCCACTTGAATTTAAAAAAGTGTTTCTGAAATAGCGTCGAACCCTTTTATAAAATCGTGCATAAACAAAGGTGTCTCTTGACTTGAACCTTTGCATAGTAAGTAAGATTTAGATTCAACAAGAACGACTCGTAGTCTTGAACTCTATCTCTGACATCAAACCCACACACAACCTTTTCATAGGGTGTATTCTCAAAAGCTTGTGCATTAATGGCCCTGCACGTCTATCCCAGTATAATGAACGCTCTAGGAATTCTGCCTCAAAATTCCATAGAAAGCGACCCCACTTCCACATTCACCTAGGTGAGTCTATCAAGAGTACTATTGGAGCTAGGTACTCCAATCCATATAGAGTATAGATCTCATTAAGAGTTTCTATTACCTCATCCTATCATCGCTTCAGGAATCATGCTTCTCTGATTTATAATAGCATGTTCATCTCATATCACTTCACGACTTGTTATTACCCATTGAACCTAATTCTTGGGATCTCCAGTCTTTTAGGTCGGGTTACCATCATGAGTGACTCTATAGGCCTTAGTCTCATACTTTTGGATGTATTTATGACTTTCTCTCTAGCTAACCCTTTCGTCAAAGGATCTGCTAAATTCTCATCAGTGCATACATGATCCACTATAACAACTCATTTAGAAAGTAACTTTCTAACAGCGTTGTGCTTACGACGAATTTGTCGTCTCTTACCGTTGTAATAACGATTTTCAATCTTCGCAATAGCCGCAGTACTATCGCAGTGGATCAACACAGCTGTCATAGGTTTTTCCCATAAAGGGATCTCAACTAGCAAGCATCTCAACCAGTTTGCTTCTTCACTAGTAGTAGCTAGTGATATCATTTCAGACTCCATAGTGGACTGAGCCAATATCGTCTGTTCTTCAATCTCCCAGATACAACACCATTAGCTATACTAAAATATAGCCATTGGTTGCTTTGGAGTCATTTGATAAAATGTTCCAATCAGCAACATTGTATCCTCCAAGGACGGCAGGAAATCTTTGATAATGTAATCTGAGACTCATGGTCCTTTTTAGGTATCTCATGACTCTTTCGATAGTGTGCCAATGCTCCATACTAGGTCTACTAGTAAACCTTCACAACAGTCCCACGACGTAGGCAATGTCGGGTCTAGTACAATCAGTAGCATACTTGAGGCTGTCAGTGATGCTCACATATTCAGTTTGTCTAACACCTTGATCACCAGTGTTCTTGAAAAGTTTCACACTTAGATCATGTGGTGTGCAAACAGGTTTACAGTCAAAGTATTTATATTTCTTTAGGATTGTTTCAACATAGTGAGACTAATCCAAATAAATTTCATTCTCTGACCTAGTAATCTTAATTTCAAGGATTACATTTGCTTCTCCAAGGTCTTTCATATCAAAGTTGTTACACAACAATGATTTCACAATATTTACAGCAAGAATGTTTGAATCAAATATGAGTAAGTCGTCTACATAGAGACGTATGATAGTGCAAATGCCATTTTCAGATTTATAATAAATACATTTGTCACTTTCATTCACTTTAAACTCATTCGATATAATCAACTTATCAAACTTTTTATGCCATTGCTTAGGAGCTTGTTTAAGACCATATAGTAATTTATCTTACTTACAAACCTTGTCTTCTTGTCCTTGAATTACAAAACCTTCAGGTTGTTCCATATAGATTCCTTCTTCTAGGTCACCATTTAAAAAAGTTGTTTTAACATCCATCTGGTGTATCACCAAGTTATGAATAGCCGCAAGTGATATGAGTACCCTAATAGATGTTATTCTAGTGGCTGGTGAAAAAGTGTTGAAGAAATCTATATTTTCTCTTTGTTTAAAACATTTGGCTACAAGGCGTGTCTTGTATTGATCAACAGTTCCATCGGGTTTTAGTTTCTTTTTCAAGATCTATTTACAACCTATTGGTTTGCAACTAGGAGGCAAATCTACTAAATGTCAGGTCTTGTTAGACTCTAGAGAATCCATTTCATCATTTATGGCTTCTTTTTATAAGTTAGCATCCAATGATGACAAAACTTCTTAAAGATTTATAGGATCCTCTTCTAAGGTATAGGTCATATAATAGGGTCCATAATCTTTAGCAACTATGACTTTCTTACTTCTTCGAGTTTCTATTTCACCTTGTTTGTTGCTTTCAGTTACAGGAACGTGACTTGGTTCGCTGCCCCCACTATTTTTCCATTTGAAAGGGAATTTATTTTCATAGAAGTCAACACCATTTGACTCTATGATCACTTTTGCATTTATGTCATAAAACCTATATGCTTTGTTATTTACTTCATACCCAATGAATACACATTCATATGCTCTACTCGCGAGTTTAATTCGCTTGGGATCGGGGATTCTGACATAAGCCAGACATCCCCAAGTTTGAAAATAAGACAAGTTCAGTTGTCTTTTTCTTCACTATCTCATAAGGAGATGTTTTGTTTTTAGATTTAGGAACTCTATTCAAAACGTTGAAAATAAGCAATATATTTTTAACACACCAATGAGATGTAGCACTAAAGTTAAGCATACTAGCAACAACTAGTTCAATAAGAGTTCTATTATTTTTTTTTTTTCAACTTTACCATTCACTTCAAGCAATTATGGTGCAACTGTTTCATGTATAATTTAGACAACTCATTATACAAACTAGAATCATACTTGGAACCTCTTAATCTTTCTACTAAATTGATTTTCAATTTCAGTTACAAAGATCCTTAACATGTCAAGCGTTTCACTTTTATTTTTCATTCTTGTTAATATCCCATCAAGTTCACATATATCAGAGTGTAATAAATCTAAAAACTCATATTCTCCAACTACAGATTTATGTGAACTCTTTGTTATTTTAACTTGACTACAAAATTCACATTTTTCAAAATCATTTGAAGATAACTTTGGAATTAAACCTAAGTTACTTAGATTTGAAATCAAATGTGTTAACATCACATAGTCTAGCATGTCAAAAATTAAAATCATACAACATGTAAGCATGAGACATTTTATTTATTTCAACATTCAAACAAAATGAGACATATTAAATTTCAACATTTAATTTAAATATGTCATGAGTGACGTGCCTTAATAGATGATGTCATGAGTTATCTTCTAAATTTTACGGGAGTGAGCCTCCATGGATCTGTCATCGGTCATCTGATACTCTAGTACTTAAGGTAGCAATTCACAACATACTTTTTATCCTCAACTTTCTCAGTATCATATTTTTTTCGGAGCATTCCAAATATCTCTATCAATATTGCTGGAACTGTAGTAGTCATACATATCATCAGCTAGTCCATTAAGAATATAATTCTTATCATTATTCTCCCATGGGTTAATTCTCCAGCTTTCTTATCCTATTCTGTTTGCCTCAAACTGAAACAGTTTATTGAAATCAGAGGCAACAGAACCAAATCCAGTAATCTCTTCGGTTGACATGGCAGAAAGAAACGTCTTAAAATTGTTATTTTTGAGTTTTAGAAAATTGTTTAAAAAATCACAATTTATGCCACCGAAGATATTACTCGGTTGAGTCGCGGACTAGGTCGCTCTCCTCAAGACGTTTCGCGGCACTGCCCAAATAGTGCAAGACAGACTATCAACCACGAAGTCCCCATGATAAAACAGCTCATATTCACTGTATCGGAATTCTACTGCACCGTAGAAATCCATTCTAGAATTACACCCTCAATATGGCGGTTAAAGCCACTCTTAATATGACATTTAAAGTCACTCGCAATATGGTACTATGACCACTCATAAATCAAATGGACTACGACATAAAAACCGCTCTAAAAGGATAATGGTATTAGGACCATTGAAAAATCGACGGAACTACGACATAACAACCGCTCTAAAAATGGAAGGGACGTACTACGGCATAACAACCGCTCAAAAAATCGAAGGGACAACGACATAACAACCGCTCTAAAAATCGAAGGGACTACGACATAACAACCACTCTAAAAACGAAAGGACTACGGCATAACAACCGCTCTAAAAAAATCGAAGGGACTACGGCATAACAACCGCTCTAAAATATCGAAAGGGACAGAAAGAAAGGAGAGAAGTGGCTCGGAAATCAATTGAGCATAATAGAAAAGAGAGAAAAGAGAAAGTTGGGAAATACATCCAACTTTGATGTACTTTTCACAATAGTTTAAAACTCATTATATAGTGATGGAAGCAAACTCACATATGATTTCTAACCAATGTGGGACTTTAGTATTTATAGACTTGAAAACTACTCAATAAATGAGATTTTTCCAATGTGAGACTTCAACCATTTTAAAATTTATATAATAACATACTATGTTCCAACAATTAATATAATTAATAAGTTATTAATTATATTATGTTGCTATTGAAGTATGTTCTATTGCAAATATGAGAAGGATATTACTACATAGTACCAAAAGTAGGATAATTTAGAGAATTGAGTCATGGTTGAATTAGAGAGGCAAATTGATTATGGATTTGGGGGATACATATCGCTATGAATAATTTATGTAAAGATAAGATATCATTGGGACATTCCCATTGAATATTGTATTTCGATGACTAAAATTCTTTTTGTGGGATAATAGGTGCAACCTCTACATGTATCAAGTCAGAGTTAGTAAAATCTATAATTTGTTGGTATAGAATGTAGCAAGTCTATGTTGTGTTGTTTACGATACATGAGATAATTACTTTAGTCGTTAGGTTATTTCATAAAAGTAAATGTTGTATGATTGATCAAGTTATGGCTTAAATAATGACCAACATTACGGAGTAGTGATGCTATGATTATATTTTGGTATATTGAATGTCTTTGAAATGTGATTGTATGCTAATTATCATCTTAGTGTATTATATATGTGTTCTAATATTCTTGTATGTTTAGATTGTGATTCTAACTCATACAAGTATTTCTTAGATGATCGGTGGAATATGAAATTCAATTACAGTTCTATTCATCGAATAATCTCCTTCAGACTGAGGACGTGCAATCCTCGAGTCTAGTATATATAATGTATAGTATATGAATCTAATCATGTGATAAAAGGTATGAGTTATTGGAACTAATTTTTATTATTGTAATAAATAAAGTAGAATCATATTTCCTTGTGACAACTTTTAAGTTGAAATTGTATAACATTTTTATTTTTACAATAAACAAATTTAGTTTGACAAGTTATGTTTTCCCAAATTCCTCATTATTTTCGTATCATGGATAAAATGGTGTTATACGTATTATGTCGAGTTGTCGTGGTTTCTAGTTAATTTGCATAATATATTTCATGCATATCAACTTCAAAAATATATTCATGATCTAAGTCATGTGATATAATTGGATACAATCTAATTGAAGAATACTCTCACATTGGGGGCGCTTCCTAAGAAGATCAAACAAAGATGGAGAAATTAAACAACTTTGATGAAAGAAGATTCTTTAATTAGAAAAATATTTGGAGCAGAGCAACAAAAGAGAGTGCTACTTGGAAGTTGGAGATAAAGAAGAAGGAGTTTTATGCATAACTCTTTACTCTAGGTCAATAGAAATTCCATGGACAAAATTATTTTTAGGTGGGAAATTAAAATAACCTCATTTGTGTTACTTGTTATTATGCTTTGTTTGTGTTTGTGATTCTTGTAGTTAAGTCTTATATAGTTTGAATAGAAGTTTAGATGTTTAGACTTTGAATTTGGGTTTTTTTTCCTTCATAATTGATTAAGTTATATGTTTAGTTGATTAAGTTATATTTTATCTCTAGTTTTCTTTAAATTACTTTTGGTTGTCTTAAACCATAAAAAAAATGTGAAACTTTCACTTTGTGAAACTTTCAATTTATGTGAATGGTAAGACTGCATGTTATTTTTTGTGCAAAAGAGGAGTTAGGCATAGTGATCTTTTTTCCCCATCTCTTTTTATCTCTTGTGGCTGGCCCAGGGGAACTTGAATTCCTTTTCATGTTCTTTATGCCAAATTATCTCTTTTTCCATTATGGTGAAGTTTCTGGCCAAATTATCAACCAACTAAAATCTCTTTTTCCATTATGGTGAAGTTTCTGGCCAAATTATCAACCAACTAAAATCCACTATTGATGATGGTTCTATCATTACTCGAAGAAAAGTTAGAATTATTGATTTGTTAGGTTTTAATTTAGGGGAGATTCCTTTTATTTATCTTGGCATTTCTATTTTTTAAGGCAAGCCTAAGACTATTGATTTCATGCCTATTGTTGATAGAATTAAATCCAAATTAGCTGCTTCGAAGACTTTCTTTATTATCCATTGCAGGTAGAGTATAACTTGTGAAAAGCATTCTTCGGGGTATGATGATATAAAGTTTTCTTATTTACTCTTGGCTAGTCTCACTACTTAACATTATTGATAAATGAATAAGAAACTTTATTTGGTTTGGTGACATTAACTTAAGAAAATTCTGCATTGTGGCTTGGCACAAAGTTTGCACTAAGGAGGTAGGCCTTGGTATTAAATCCTTGAGGAATTTTAATGAGCAACTATCCTCAATCTGTGTTGGAATTTGAATACTTTTGAATGTCAATGGGCTTCTCTCCTAAAAGCTAGAGCTACGATACCTAATGGTCCCATACCTTATCATATAGACTATTTGCTTTGGTCCACATCAAGCATAAGGTTCACATCACTAAAGAAAAATTTCAGTGGCTACTTGAGCAAGAGGACAAGATTAAATTTTGGAAGGATCATTGGCTTAACTTCCCTATGGTTGAAAGTCTTAATATCCCTTAGAAAAAACATAACTTGCTTCAAGTCACTGTGAAAGACTTCCTTAGAAATAAAAATTGGTATATTCATTTCATTCCATTCATTTGAATTATCCTGATATTATTGATGTTTTGCACGATAGTCTTGTCCCTAAGTTGAGGATGGGGGATAAGCTAGATGGAAGCACACCAATAATGTCGTGCTTCGTTATTGAGATTCTTAGGTCTTTCAAAAACCATCCCTCGATGAGGTTTATTGGGCTAAGTTGGTATGGAGCCCTTCTATTCAACCATCCAAATATCTTCTTGTTAGACACCTTTTTCACAATAAAGTTCCTACAAATGAGAGTTTGTATGCTAGAGGTTGCAATGTTGTCTCTTAATGTAGCTTGTGCAGTAAAGCAATGGAGACTAGTCAACACATTTTCTTGGATTATGCCTTTGCAAAAAATCTTTGGAACTAGCTCGTCTCCCCTCCTAACTTTGTGATTGACTTTTCATTTATCGAAAATGTGTTGGACATCAATAGAAAACTTTGATCTTCTCAATGTAAGATTGTTATTATCGCTGCTATTGTCAACTTAATTGATGTGATTTGGTTTTGCAAAAATAAAAGGAGGTTTGATAACAAGTTGTTTTCTTGGAAGTCAGCCTCTTATATTGTTAGCTTCAATACTTTTATTATCGAAAATCATTCTACTGATACCTCTTTTTCTTCCATGCATGAATTTCTGATCCTAAAATCTTTTTCTATTGTGATTCAGGTTGCCAATGTTGCTTAGAATAAGGAGGTTTTTTTTTGCACCCTCCTATCATTTCTTGGATCAAATGCAATATACACCGACACAAATTACCCTTTTTCTTGTGTCACTTGGAACAAGATGGTCCTTTTGAAGGTGTCTTTATTTGTATGGAGACTATTTTAAGGTTGGTTATCGTCTAAATTAAATTTGGTACGATGAGGTTCAATATCACTAGCGGACATTATTTGTTCTGGTGGTTGTGGGAGTGATGAGACTGTTTTGCTTATGTTCCTGGAATGTTCGTGTTTCAAGGAGGTGTAGAAACACATTGTGCATTGGTTAGGTGTTCCAGTGGCATGCCTGATAGTGATATATCATCATGCTTTAATAATCTTGTACAGGGAGGTAAGTTGAGTCACGATGGGTTTATTACAATTTGGAAAGCGGGCGTCTGGTTCATTCGGCACGTGCAGGATTATGCGATTTTTAAGAATGTGGAGTTTGACTAGTCAATGGTAGTGGATTGGATTAAAAATTCTATTGAAATTCTATCTTGGTGGTGGTTAAGAGTTAAGTGCAAGGGTTTTAGTTTGGCTTTAAGTCAATGGCAGAATGAACCTTTTATTTTTATGGAGATTAAGGTGTAAGGGGTTGTGGTATATGTTTTTTCATTTTGTTGCGATGATTTCTATATGTACTTTTTTTGCCCCTCTTAGCATACATTGCGCTAAGAATCGGCTGTGTTCATATATTATTTTTGTTTTTTTTCAAAAAATATATAAACGGCACAACAAAAGGTTGTCTTGGACCGACTCCTTGTGGAGGCATATTTAGAGATAGTAATGTTGTTGTTGTGGGTTGTTTTGTTCAAAACTTAAACATCTCTACTACTTTTTGTGAGGAAAATTTTCAAAATATATTTTAAATTCTCTAATAGCTATATTAATGTAACAAAATTAAATAACTTAATGTATCACTCGGTCAAGTGGTTACTAAAGGTGCAAACCCAAGAATGGGGTTGAATTGTGTTTGACTAAGTTGATAACTTTTTCATTATTTGATTAAATTGGTTCCGACTTGATGATTTACTTGGAGTATAAGAAATAACAAAAATAAGGAGCGCAAAAATAAAGGGACACATGTAATTTATCCTGGTTCACCACTAACTTGGCTACATTCAGTACCTTCACTTAGAAGGATTTAATCCACTAATTCAACAACTTGAATTACAACACACCTGACCTTTCAACCCAGTCTTCTCAAACAGTCTAACAACCCCAGACTTTTTAGGAACACACACCTTGACTCTACCTGCCAAGTCTTCTCCACACAATCTGATAACCCCAAATTGTTGAAGGCACGCTAAAACCACTATCGAGTTTGAATACAAAGATTTGAAATTTGAGTAGTTGCTTCTAACAAGCTAATTATAACAATGACTATCACACTCTAAGAAAAACACTTAGAAAATATTTCTCATTTGAACAAGTGTTTCTCTCTTTGAACTCTAAGATGAATTTGAAATTTTGAGCATAAGTTCTTCTACTCTTTTATGATTTTTTGATGATCTTCTTCTTCAGCCTTGAATATCTATTTATAGATAAAATTAGAGCTTCAATTTAGTCCTTGTTTAATTTTGAATTGTATATTCATTCCTAGTTTGGTCAACAATGACCTTATTCAAAAATAATTCTGAACAATATGTTTTTTTATAATATGTTCTTTAGCCAATTCTTTATTTCTGAATCCAATTTGAGCAGTCCTTCTAGATTGATTATGTTCGTATTTTGTTCAGATTGAGTTTGTAAATTCTTCAGATTGATATTGTTCGTATTTTGTTAAGATTGAGGTTGTAAATTCTTCAAATTGATATTGTTCGTATTTTGTTAAGATTGTTTTCGCAAATTCTTCAGATGAAACTTCCTTCCTATTGCTTACTATGATCTGGGCGGGAACATAGTGTTTGACCGGTTCTTGAACTTTCACAAGATTATGACTAAGTCTAATTCAGTATTTTGTCCTTTGTCAAAATATGAATCATATCTTTGCAAATAATAAATGTATCTTCTTGTGAGTGTTTCATCTTGTAAACAATTCTTGATCATATCTTCTTGTAAATAATTCATATCTTCTTGTGATAAATCTTGATCAAATCTTCTTGTAAATAATTCATATCTTCTTGTAGATAAATCTTGATCAAATATTCTATTAAATAATTCATATTTTATAAATCTTCTTTACATAAGATGTTGATCATATCTTCTTTAAATCTTGACCATATCTTCTTTTCAACTTGATCAAAGATTTTCTTCAATTACAAATCTGAATCAAGTCTTATTTTAAATTGTCTTCAAAAACACGAATCTTCTTTCATACTATGTGAAGTCAAATATATTGTTCTCATAAAATACTTTTGTTAAAATCAAAACTCTAAGTATAAAACCAACTTGGTTCCAACAGTTACAATGTTTGGGTTTAATGCATTTATTAGTCATTAAACCAATGCATCTATTAAGTTACTAAGTGTTACAAACTTTTTCAAGAGTTGTTTTCTTTCACCAATTAGTATGAGTTTCTCTATAAATAGAGACACTTTAGAGGAAGAAATAAGAACACAAATTTCATGTTACATGAGTCAAAATTCTATCTAAAATATTTATGAGTTATTTCTTTTTTTCTCAAGTGCACGAGAGTAAATGAACGAACTTTATTCTGTAAACTATCATTCATTGATAGGTTTGATGTGAATGTACAATTCACTTCAAGGATTCCAAAGTATCATAAAGGAGATTCGCCGGTTAACCCGTTTGCATCCAATATACATAGATTGGTGGGGGTGAATCAAACTTAAAGTTTAGTGTGATACACAGGCTTTGAAATTTATTTGTGCAACTTTCATCATCATCAATTTCATCTTCTTCTTGTTCAAGATGTGCAGCATACTCCCAACAAAAGATCCAACACTTTTCATGCAGAACTCATTGGGGTTATGCATACAATCGAGATAACTTTTCAAGAGGGTTGGGTATCTATTTGGTGGGAAACATACTCTAAATTGGTGACTCTTGCTTTAAAAAATCACGACATTGTTCCTTGGAAGTTAAGAAACATATAGTAAAATTGTGTTGAGATGACTAAAAATATGTGATTTATTATCTATCTTCAGAGAAGAAAATTCTTGTGTAGACTAGATTGCTTCTTAAGACCTTCAGTATAATGACTTTCTTTGATAGGATACATGCCCTTCTTGTCTTTGTGAATCTTATTACCGTAATAGGTTAGAGTTTTCCGATTATCGTTTTTGCTGATGTTTTCCAAGGAATTAGTCTTTAGTTTACTCTGCATTCTTTTTCTCTTCACCAATGTATTATCCTTTTGAATTTTCATGGTAAAATTTTTAATGAGACATATATCGTTTTTGCCATTGGTTGTTTACGTTGAGTTTTGGTCTAGTTTCCTCAATTTTGTAATTTTACACTTTTTTTATTGAATAAATTTTATAATGTTGCAAATGCTAGATGATTGTTTTGAATTGCTAACATAATTGAGATATCCCAATAATCATGTGATACTTTTGCACTGTATGTATAAAAATAAAAAATAAAAACTTGGTAGACATTGAAAACACTTATTTAGACATTGAAAATCAAAAAAATTCCTTATTACTGTGAAGGACAATAAAGAGTTCTTTTTTGGTACTGACAACCGAACTCACCAACCAAATTGAAAGCCAGAAACATGGGTAGAGTTTTGAAAGCCTAAACCTTTAGTTGAGAATTTATATTCAGGTCCAAAGTAGAAGTATCTTAATTTTTACATAAAAGTGCCACATGCTAATAATCGTGAAATTTAGGAGTAGGTGGTAATTTATGTTGTGTCTTTCAATTTTTCAACGCTTGTGCTGTTAGGATGTTCCCAAATTGGAATATGGTTATTTTTTATAAAATCAAATTGGAATTGTTTGAATTTGAAGGAAAAAAATCCGATATAGCCTCGTTAGTTTTGTCAACTATTTAATTTTTTAGGTAAGAAAAAATTATTTATTTATTTTTTTAGTTTTATTTTTCCAATACTAAGGAAAACAGAACCTTCAGTTGTAAAATAAATAAATAGTTTAACTTTTTGTTTATAAAATTCATTAACCATTTGATTAAATTATTTAATTTATTTGATTCTAAAGTTCAACCGATCCAAATTATTTAATTTAAGAATAACTTGATTTTTTATTTTTTTTCAAGTGACTAGAATACTAAAATTAAATTAAATTGCAAAGTACGCTAATTAATACCAAACATCGTATATTGAATAGCGAGGTTAGTTCATGGGAATTCTTGAATTCATGTAGCTAATTATTGACTAAACTCATAATAAATCGAAACATGTAAATATTTTGGTTTGGTTTAGATAGATTTTAATACATTGAATACGAAAATCAATTCTTTTCTTTTTCCAATTCTTTTTTGGTTCGAGTAGTGTGCCACATTGCATTGAATTGGATGTTGATGAACACCCCTACTTGCAACAAACTTTATACTTTTCTCATAAAACATTATTTCATCTACTCACAAGCAACACATAATAAATAAATATAGTTATCACTTTGCTGTTTAACACTATATTTGTTCCTAAGATTCCATTGCATTGGATATATAATTTTAGAAAAAGCTAATTAAAGTGACTTTGCTCACCCTTTAAATGCTAGAGTATGTAGCTTCATTTTCTTCAAGGAAAAAATAGTTACAACATTTTGTTATCTTATTAATTTCACAAATGCCTATTCTCAACCTTTTTCCTACTATGACAAAGTGGTTTTCTAGCAATGGTTGTTATGCATGTAGGCTATTGATGAAAGCTTTTGAGAAACTTATTTTTGCTGAGTTTATTTGCATTTTAGCACTAGGTATGTTGCCTCATCTCTCACTTGTAACATTATAGAATTTGTTTTTCACATACAAATATAAAAAATTAGTGATCATGTTAGTTTATCATATTTAAACATGTGACCTCCTTCTTAATACTCATTAATTCAGTGTCTTTTAGTTCACAAATCGAACTAACTACGGTTGTCAATCCCTATGAAAAACATTGATATATATCATATAATATTGTACATTTCATAATTTAGGCATGTAATTTGAGGTCCAAAGTTCAATAATTGGTTACAACTAACTAGTAATGCTTGATGTTGGTGTATAGGAGGGTCCATAGTGGGAATAATTGCAGGAGCAATTCAAGGGCATACCACAGAAGGTGGTTTTCTTGAAGGAGTTGGCAAAGGAGCTGTTACAGGTGCCATTGCAGCTCTTGAATTGTTCAATTCTGCTGTTTCTGATGAGCCAGTGTCTAAGGTAATGCTGCAAGTTTCATGCTTTGGTTGTAGGATAGATTCATATTGTTAGGTGTCCGGATGACACATTAGACACTCACCTACGTGCCAGTTTTGTAAGGTTGAGTTAAATTCAATTAAAATTTTAGAATGGTACCTGAATCTATCTAAGATTGGTCGGACCATCGACTGTGATTAGGCCACTCGGGTTGCGCTTTCAATATCCAATCTTGAGTGTATTAAGAATTTTACATTAAATAAGATATAATTTGAAAATGTGACAATTCTGAGTCGAGATCAAATAACGCATATGTCGAAGCAAAGTTCTATTAACGATTATCTTTTCCATCAACAAGACTTTAACCTAATACCTTATATAAATTGGTTTAGAATTTAGACTCTTGGTATCTCGAAACCGCATTGGACTCTAATTCATCTCAATGAAGTCAGGAGAACTTATATAAACAAAGCTATATTTGTTTTATTTTTTCCGTCCACAAGACTACAAATCAATAGATTACTTAAGAGAAATTAAGTTCTTCACCACTTGAATCAACCACACTGGGAAACAATTGGCTACTCTGGACTCATTTTACATTGATACTATTGTTCACTAGGCCATGTCAAGGCCTCTCTTTTAGTATGATCTAATGGTTTTAAATTAGCCCCGCAACCGCAATTACAAACCACAATATAACATTTTTTTAGGTATTTGCAATTTCGTCCATAATAAACACATTTGTATGTATTTTATAGTAATATAGAAGTTTGTTGCATAACCACAATCGTAACTGCAACCACAATTCTTCATACAAAAATGTTTGTCGGACACAAAATCCGACATCAACACCATATATATATATACGATTTTATCTCTTCTTAGTTTCAATATCACTTACATCCAAATTGTATTTTATACCGTGTCAGATACACTATTTGACTTTTGTGTGTCTAAATAACAAATATCTTTTTTATATTAATGGTTCAAGAGTTTGGACTCAAGTGTGGGGTTACATATTAATGAAGTTCTAAACTTGGTGTTGATTTGTAGGTTGTCCTATTGAAAGGTTTATTAAATGGGAAAGTATTTATGGAATGGATTTGTCCAGCTGTTGCACAAGCTTATGAATGTCATGTAAGGATAAACATTAGAATTTTATTTAATTATTTAGTTATAATGGTATCAAAGTTACTCACATTTGGTGAATCATTTGTTTCAGATCAACACACAAGGAACAACAAACAGAGAAGCATCAGATGTTTATGATGATAGAGGAGTCACACTCAAAGGCATGCCCCACAATTTTATTCAAAAGCTTCCTGTTCAGGAATTTGAATCTACCAAAATGTTGAAATTATACGATGAATCGTGTTGCTCAATTTGCTTCCTGGTAAGAAAAAGCTATCCATTATTTGTTGAAATTCAAATGGATTCCATTAAATTTACATGAGATCTATATAATTTGGTGAAATCATATAAATTTTAATCAATAAAAAATAATTAATAAAATGTGTTAAATAATGTGTTTTGAATAATGCAGATAACACTTTTTTCTATGAAGGATTTAAAGCTAGACGTGTGTTTGGTATAGTTGCGACAAAAATTATTTGACTTAATTGTAGTTTTAGTTTTTTTACTTTTACTAATTTACGAAATCGGTTCCCTCTGTTTTAAAAGTCGTCAGTTTTAGTCTCTCTCATATTTTTGAACTAAAAAATGACGATTTGACATCATTCAAATAACGTGACATATTATACGATGATTTAGAATGATTAATATTTATGAAATCGCAATAAAACCTTCTAAAAACTTAACTTTTAACTTCAAAATTTTTTCATTTATGTAATTTAACTAATGACATATGAAATAATTAATGCATCTAAATAATTTTGTATCATGGAATCGTATGTCACATCAAAACTGTAATTATTTAGTTATAATAATATCACAACTGTAATTAAATCAAATTATTTAAAGTTAATTAATTATTGGAATTAATTATGATAAAATAACATAATGTAAAATGATTTATATTTAGATATATTCATGTATAAGTAAGTTGAATGATAAACTTGTGACTAAAATTAAATTACAAAGACAACTCTAAATTTTATGCTCAAGTTAAAATTAATTTTATTTGAAAAGATTAAATATGTAAAAAAATCAAATCTACTTAACTTTCAATTTATTTATATTAAATATCAAATATATTTATACATATTAATTGTACCTAAAATAGTATTTATATACATAATGTTGGACCACTCTGGCGTAGTGGTAAAACTTTGTTTTGCAACTTAAGGATTCAAGTTCAAGTGTTACCTAAACGGTTATTTATTATTTTAGGCAAAAATATTGGTGAGGTATTTAATATAAATTTTAGTGGCACTATTTATCACTAACTTGTCTCATAGAAACTCTTGCATATATAATATTCTGCAGGATTTTTTGGATGGAGAGTGTGTGAAGATACTTCCAAATTGTTGCCACATTTTTCATTTGGAATGCATTGACGAATGGTTAGTCCAAAAAGGATCGTGCCCAATGTGTCGAGCTTATGTCACACATTTATGAATTTATGGATAAATTTTCATGAAAAGATGGGTATATAAATATATGATAACAAGTTGGGTTAGGTAGAACCCAATTTTGATTAAAAATAAATAAAAAATTCAAATGGATAAAGTTAATGGCACATTTTTATTGGTTCTGCTGAAATTCTGAATATATTCAACCAACTAATATAAAGTGTCGAGGAATTAATTTATTGGTTCTGCTGAAATTCTGAATATATTCAACCAACTAATATAAAGTGTCGAGGAATTAATTTAAATTTTGTGGAAAACATATTTATAATTACGCCTTCAATAAATTTTTGTAGAAATTAAACTTAATTAATCCAAAATTTGAATGAATTATATTATCTTAATAATAATGTGTACTAATTTTAAATATTTTAAAAGAAAAAAGAAATGCGTGTATATATATATATATATATATATATATATATATATATTTATTTTAAATAGTATAATACACATTAAATAAATTGATTCCATCATATATTAAAAGATTTAATTGTATTTTTAGTCTCTCAATTTTTACTAATTCACAAAATCGATCTCTCTATTTTAAAATTTAACAGTTTTAGTTCTTCATTCTGATTTTTTAATTAAAATATAGCGATGTGAGGTAATTTAAATAACGTGTCATATCATACGATAAAGTTGAACGATTAACACTCATGAAATCGCAATAAGAATCTCTAAAAACTTAACTATCAACTTAAGAAATTTTTCATTTTTGTAATTTAATTAATGACATATAAATAATTAATGCATGTAGATGATTGTATATCATTAAATCGTATGTCACATCATTTAAAATATGTCAAATCATTTTTTTTTAGTTCAAAAATATGATAAATAGACCAAAACTATCACTTTTAAATAGGGGGATCAATTTCATAAATTGGTGAAAATAGAATGACTAAATGTATTAAATATAGACTAAAGACTCAATTTGATTTCTGATTTAATTTCAATTTAATCAATCTAGTCTTTGACCAAATATAATATTCAAATTAGTTATCGATATTTTCATTTGAGAAACAAATTAGTCTCTTTATAAAATTTGAGCTTTTGATTAATAATTAGATAAAAGTGATAATGTGTCATGTAAATAAAAAGACATATTCGACCCTAATATTTTACTTGTCAGCATTTTTTTATTCACTTACTTATGTGACACATTTATATGATACATCATCAACTAAAAAATTAAATTTTGATCAAATTTTATATAGGAACTAATTTGCTCTTTATATATAGTAAGTATAACCTAATTTGAACCTTCAATTTTATTCAGACACTAAATTAAATTGAATTAAAATTGCGAGGGAGGATATTGAATCTTTAATACAAAATTTATAGAGTTAATCTATTTAATGAAAATTACTTAATTCAACTATTAAATTACTAAAGTTTACACTCTTTGAATCAAAGTTTGTACTAATGAGGTGAATTACTCTGTACTCCTTCTCACTTGTTGGTAAATCATATGGTTATCTCGCAATGCTAAAATATGAGTGTATGACAAATGGAAAGATTGTGAAATATAAAATCAACGCCCTTATCACTCCCCTAGTCTAAATTGTAGGTATGTGTCCTTTATCTCCTCCAAAGGCATACTCCCTCCTAATTTATTGTAAAAAGAGTTCAACCACTTTCTTTAATCATTTTTTCAACCACTTTCTTTAATCATCAAAAGCAAAAAAAAAGTTCTTTCAAGAAGCAAGAACCGCATAATTTCCAATATCTCAAGCAATTGAACGATGCATACAAAAAGGTGGAAGGTGTGAAAAAAGAAAACTAGACGATGAAAAATACATCAAATTAATCTTCTAAAGTAAAAAATTCAAATTTTTATGAAAATCAACTGTCATAGTAAAAGAAAGTATTGTCTACAAATTTCTCATAAGTCGTTTAGAATCAAAGAAAGTCAAATGAAAGTGGGTTTGATACAGAAGCAAATAAGGTCAATGTGATGATCATAACAAAACAACGTCAGATTTATTTGTTTTGTAGCATTTCAGCAAAAACTTTCATCTATTGATTCAAAATAAAATTGTCTTGAATGAAGAATTCAAGAGAAAAATATGAAGATCAAGAATAAAGTTCATGATAAAAAAAGGTAAGATTGTATTGAAAAAAAATTTTGTCTCAAATAAAGAAGAACTCCTTCAAACAAAATTTGGTGATATTCTTCTTTAAAAAGGCCTAATTGATGTTTTAACTTCTATCTATAAAAATAATAGATAGTTAACCGCTAAATTCATATTCGTTCAACCGATAAATCTTTGGCGTTTCAAATTATTTTTAGTGTGATATGTTTTCTGCCATTTTTTTCTTGATATTTTTTCAAATTTTGAAGTGTAATACATGTTCTAGCTTGAGGAGAGGTATTAGATATCTTATTATTTTACATTGTTAGACTTAATCTTAGTTAGTTAGTTTGTTAACTAACTAATATTCTAGTTAGTCTTAGTTGGTCGGTTAGTTGTCTTGATTAGTTGTTTATTTAATTGGTTATATAAGTCTATATATCTTTTGATGTAATTCACTCTTTCAATTATCAATTTACTTTTTTTTCACTTCTCTTTTATTAATGATTTAAATCAGAAATCGTATTACATTTTTCTAATTATATCATTTAATTATATTCGCATCACCATCAATATAATATTTTTTACTATACATTTATAATTTTGATAATATATTAATACTTATAAAAATAATTTTGTAAAAGTATTATTTCTTTTTAATTATGGGACGAAGGGATGTAACACTTTATTAATAAACTACGTAGATATCAAGATGCCTTAGAGCATCTCCAACGGGAGCAAAATAAGTTCATATATCGTTATAGATTTTGATGCCTTAGAGCATCTCCAACGCTGAACTCTATGGGGTCCACTGTGCTACATATCTTGAAGCAACTCATGGGTTCATTAAATAGGGTCATTGTACCTCATCATTTTGAAGCAATTCATTCATTTTGTTACGGTTTAATTATTAGGTCCCACAACTTTAATTCATACATTAATATTTTAATTATATTTAATTTTATTACAACTTAAAATATTAATTTAAATATTTCAATTAATATTATTATACATTATTTTAATTTAAATTTAAAATAAAATTGAACTTAAATTTTTATAACAATAATAAAAATTAAATGTTAAATACATGACATAACTTAAAAAGTTAACGTCACCGATTAATAAAAAAAGGTAACGGTCATAAATTTATTATTATTAATAAATTAATAAAAAAAAGTAACGGTTATAAATTTATTATTATTAAATTATGAAAGTACCGTTACTTCTTGAGAGAACCGACAGTTTGGAACCGTGATAACAGTTTGACACAATTTCAGTGAACTCCCAAAAAACTCACATCTACTTTGGAAAACGAACTTATTTTTCTCCCGTTGAAGATGCTCTGTAGTCAAACTCAAGATCGTGGGCACACGTCAACAGTCGCACCTAATTCATCCTTAGTATATTAAGCAGGAGTGGAGTCAAACTTTCAAGTAAGGAAGGAGCAAATTTTAAATATATTATTACATATAAATAATTTGTAATTTTATTATTAATTAATTTCTCTAAAATACTATTCTTATTTATTAAAAAGTATAAAATATCGAAAGTAAAAAACTTAAAAAAATTGAATCTTATATGTCTTAAATATTTGATTTGTCCCGTAATTTCGCGTCTTTCTTATTTTTGTTCTTATAAGTTTTTTCTTTTCAATTTAAACCATATATGTTCAATTTAGTTTTAAAATCATTTATTTCGTTAGTTGCAGTTAAAAAACAAAACATATGTGGAAACGGAGGAGTGACGTAGCAAAAGAATAAATTAAATAATTAAAAAAATAAAATTAAATAATTAAATTGATTAAAAAAGAAATGAAGGAAAGTTAAAAGTATTATGTTTTAGTCCCTCCATCCAAAATCAGAAATAAGTTTGAGGATTAAAGTTTTATCTTCCTTTCTCTATCATTGCATCACCATTATCAGATTGTCAACTTCGAATCATCATCTTCTAATCACCATCATCGCATTACCAACAAAAAATTGACAATTGTAAAAGGTCTACAAAAAAACAAAAATTAAACTTAGTAAATGAAAACGATAACTACAAAGAATAAACATAAAAATAACATAATTAAGAAAAATTACTCACATGACAATGAGGACATCTCCAAAATCGTCGTTTAGGGTTTTCATCGGTGTTAGAGATGAATATACACATCGCTTTTCTACATCCACATTTATACAATTGAAAATGAGTTGACTTTGTTGCAGATGAAGACGACGTCATGGTTGAACGAAGAAGAAGATTCGAAGATGATGGTGATGCGATGATGGTGATTCAAAGATGGTGATGCAATGTTAGTGATATGGTAACGGTGATACGATGATACAAACAAAAAGGAGGAGATAATCTTAATTCCCAAACTTATTTTTGATTTTGGATGGAGGGACTAAAATATAACATCTTCAATTTTCCTTTATTTCTTTTTGGTTTAAATATATTTTTAGTACTTGTAAATATAACAGTTTTTAGTGTTAGTCTCTGTGAAATTTTTTGTTTGGATTTCATCTTTGTAATATCAGAAAAAATTATTTTTGTCTTTAACGTCAAGTGGACGTTACAAAAAAACATTAATTGACAAAGGGAAATGTGAACCAAACGTTTAAATATGTTTTTAGTCCTTGTAAATATAACACGATTTTTAGTTTTAGTTATTGAAAAATGTGCAATATCCAAAAACTTTATTTTTGGTCTTAACGTCAAATGTACTTTACAAAAACGTGAGCTTACAAATAGAGGAAAACGTGGTATACAAATTTAAATAATTATTCTAAACAAATTTAACTAAAATAATATTTAAATAAAAAATAAAAATAATTTGTAATTAAAATAATAATTAAAATTAAAAATAGTAAATTATATTATAAATTTCAAAGAAAATATATTAAAAATACAATTGGACATTGTTTATTTAATAAATTAAAATGAATTATAATATTTAAAAAAACAAAATATTAATAAATAATAATAATAATAATAATAATAATAATAATAATTTGCTACTTACCAAATTGTAAAATTTGTGATTAATCAATTTGCTAAAATTAATTTGATACTTACCAAATTTGCTAGGAACGACTTCCTATTGGATCCAAAAAGTAGGACAATCTGATATATAAAACTGAGAATGAAGTATTTTGGTGTAAAAAAAAAATAGAATATATTAAAAAAAAATCCTAGGAGCTTAATATGGAGGAGGGTACAAAATAAAATTTGGATTTTCCTTATTTTACTTGTCAAAATCCAAAAACTTAAATTGACGTATCAGAGAGACAAATTATTACCAACGTTAAAATAAAACTCAACTACTCTCTGAGTGAGCGAAGCTAGAGAGAGAAACTAGATAGAGAGAGAAATGGCTACTTGGTGTGCTGCAAGAACCTTCAACATTCCACCCATCAACGCCGGCGTTCTACACCGCCGTGCTTCATGGGCCGCCGGAATTGGCGGAGCATCAGTTGCCGGCACTGCCATGTGGCGTTCCTCTACGTCTAAGCGTTCTTCGCCCTTCTTATGCTTGAGCCTTTCCACTGATACTCGTAACTTCCGATCGTTTTTCTCTCTTCTTTCTCACAATTTGGTGCACAATTTTATTTATTTATTTATTTTACACAAAAATGAATTTATAATTTGGTCAGTGAAAATGCTACTACTTGGAACAATTTGATCTCAAAAGTTTTCTTTTACACAAATTAGCTTACAAATTTAACAACTTACATACACAAAATTATGTTATTAGGGTTCTCAATTTTCTAACAAGTTCATCCTTGGGGACCAATTTGTAATTACAAAAAAAATTGGGGAAAAAAATTAACACAAGCGACATTTTTATTTTTATTTTGTGATAGGGATTGTGTGTTTTCTCTTTTATGCACAATGTTCGTATATGGAATTTTTTGTTAGTAGTATTGCTTACTGTATGTTCATATGGTTCTGTATAGTCTTGTAAGAGGATTTGTTTTTGGTCAAAATTTACATATGCATGAAATGGACCTTTAACTTTGTGGTTAAAATGTTCCTTATTAGGTGTTAATCTATATGCTAATTACAAATCAATAGTCATGCAGTACAATTTGCAATTTTGTTTTTGTTGTCATTTAATATAGGAACATTTAGTGTGATGATGCTTAACTGCATTGAAGTGTGTAAACTCACCCTTTATGGCTGGAAAATTGTATTATCAATGTTTGTTCAATCTGTAAATTATGTATGCTTATTGACAGAGATTTCAAGGGAGAAAGACATTGGTGTTTGCAAGAAAATCCTTCTTTGCAATGCTGTTTTCATTTATATATAAACAAAAATTATTGTGCTGTGTTAATCACTTTCTGATTGATTTTAGGGATTAAGGAAGCTGTTCAAACTGAAAAGGCTCCAGCAGCATTGGGACCGTATTCTCAAGCAATCAAAGCCAACGACCTTCTGTTTGTGTCGGGTGTACTTGGTCTCGTTCCTGAGGTTTGATAATTTAGTGTGCCCTTCTTTCAGCGTCTCAATTTACGCGTACAATTGTTCATTCATGCTGGCTGCATGATGTTGCTTTAACAATCAATGTTTTGCTCTCTGATGCAGACGGGGAAGTTCGTCTCTGATGATGTTGAAGATCAGACTGAGCAGGTAGAAGAATATAAATCTGAACTTAACGCCTTTCATTTTGTAATTCGTGGGAAATTTCTAAGTATTTGCACTTCGTCGCATATCACTTTGACTTTCGGCATATGAGATTTGATTGTCCTAATCTCGGGCTTGAAATGCTGTTTCATTGGATGACTTGATTCCATAATCTTGAATGATTGTTATCATATTAAGTGTCACCTTTCTTGCAGTTTGAAACTATCCCTCCACACTTACCAGAAAGTGGATATGATTTAGAATGGCTGCTTAGAATGAAAACACTTACTAGTTCAATGTTTATGAATCTGAGTTACCACCTTCTCTTTGGAAAAAAATTAATAGTCAATACATGAAACTAACTTGAAACCTTGATTATTCCAATATAACAGATTTCTCTTTTTAAGAAAACTTAGGTGTTACAGGAGCTAATTTTGGTAATTTCCAATGAAATGGTTGATGCAATCATCAATATTTGTATATTTTGCCTATTATGAGATGTGCGTAAAAGAAAAAGTAAAACTTTTATTTATAAGAGAATGATTTCTCTTGGTCAAGGATTTGTACAATACAACTATTACAATTTACAAGCCCAGCCCATTAAGACCACTATCATCATAAGATGATATGAATCATGAGACTCCTAATTTTCGAACAAAGCTGATGTTTTGAATAAGTGGAGTACCAATATGTGAGCAATTTTTGCAGCATGCTTTGAATGTTATTAGTCATTGTCTGCTATATGCATGTAAATTCCTCTCTCACTTTCATAGTAACATGTGACGCTAACTCCGTCTTGATGCTGTATTTCCGTGAAGGTGCACTAACTGATTTTGTGCCTGACATTTTATACAATTACATATTGCAGGTTCTCAAAAACATGGGGGAGATCTTAAAATCTGGGGGTGCAAGCTACGCATCAGTTGTTAAGACAACAATTTTGTAAGAATTATTTATTCTTTCCTTAATTTGGCTTATATTTGAGTGCTGGCAAGATGAGTAGTTTAATGACATTCATTTCTTCCAGGTTGGCTGACTTGAAGGACTTCAAGAAAGTTAATGAGATCTATGCTAAATGTGAGTTGTGTGGTAGTGAATCTTGAGTTAATACATTTGAGTTAACACATTTGGGCATATCGAGTTAATTCATTTCTTCCACGAATTCAGATTCCCTGCAGTCAGGGAATCTTGAGTTAACACATTTGGGCATATTGTGGCTGTCTGATCTCGATCATACGGTTAAATAAAATGTAAACAACTTTTATCTTTATTTTATAATTTAAACACTGAGTTTGAATCTTAGTTGTTCAATCCTGAATGCGGGGACACCTCGACTGCAGGCAACCGTGGTCCATAATTCACTAGTTACGATATTTCTGAATGTGCTTAGAACTATACTAAAATGTTAAAGGATTTCATCATTTAATGTGAGTTTTATTTATCACTTCTGCCAGCAATGGTTTCAACTTTCAATAACCATTTTCTTGTGGTTTGAATGATTTCAGACTTTCCTTCACCTGCACCGGCTCGAGCGACGTATCAAGTAGCTGCATTGCCGATGGATGCCAAGATTGAAATTGAGTGCATTGCAGCACTGTGAGCTTCAATTTTAGTTGTCTACATGGCTCTTCAATAAAACCAGGTCAATAAGACAGGAGGAACATTATTTAGGAAATATCCAACCATTGGTGTTTACTTTGGTCTTTTTCTAGTTGGATCATAATTCTCTTCTCAGATTCTCTCTCAGGATATTGTGCTCATTAAAAATGAGAGAAATTGAAAGAGTTCTAATTTGTAATGAAATGAACCATTGTTGGATGTTAACTAAATTATTTCAACAAATAAAGCGATTTGACCCATAGATGTGTAGTAAATGCTTTCATTTGTGTTTGTCTGAATAAATTTAAGTTTCTTGTTTTATTGGACACCAATAGAAAGAAAAATTAATTAGACAAGTTCGTACCTATGCAACCAAAGAAACAATTATTAATCTTGAGTTTAACCTGTTGGTTTTAAATTGTCATATAATTTATTACATATTTTTAGTTTTGGTTCATTTACAATGATTTTTCTTGTGATGGGATATACTTAATATATAGAAGAGAAATGCTAATAAGAACCTCTCTAACACACTTTATTGAACACTTTTTTTTATTGGGTCACATCACTAATATTTTAAAACACTAAAACTTGTAACCGGTTATGCCAACGAATATTATCTTCGGCGATGAAAGACAAATTTGCAATGGGTTCTTTCACTATTTTTATCTGTTATATCTCAACGATACAAAATATGTTTTGCTTTTATCAAATAGGTATTGGATAAAACGAGTAAGGTAACATTCTTGTGAATGTAGTATACTTGACCACCATCAACCAATAGATCCAAATCAAAAATGGAATTGGCTTTTCTTTTTAATATTGACAGTATTTAGCATTTTTTATGTGTTGACATCCACCTAAAAAATAATGTGTCTTACTCTTTCGCTCAAACACCGGCACCAGCACCATCTCTAGAGGGAAACACGAGATTGTGGGGTACAAAAATAAAACTAAAAATGAAACGTCGAAAACAAAGGAGAAAATAAATTATTAGTAATGCTTTTCAGTTTGTAATATCTTTCAAACCAACTTAATTGATTTTCAGTTATATTATTTTTAAAAAGAAGTGATATGACCCAATAAAATAGAGAGCGTTCAATAGAGTATAGAGTACGTTTGAAATATTGCATTCTTCTATATAGAAAACTAAATCTTACTCATTTCTTTATAAAATATGAATAAAATAAATTTATGTGCAAATATAATGATCATAATTGTCAAAGAACATAAAAATTTAATTTATATAAATTAAGAGTCCTCTAATATGGACTTCTTGTAAAAGGGTCCAGATATAGAACTCATCTATTCAACCAGCCGTAACCTACTTATTTTTCTTGATATTTCATAATCACATTGCACTATGTAGCTCTACTCCCCTTCTCTACACATTTTCTCTCTTTTATATACTTTCTCTAATCTTAAATTTAAAAAAAAAGTGAGTCAATAAAAATTGATATATTTTAAATTAAATATATCAATTTTTGTTGACATAACTTTTTCTTATATATTCAAAATTAAATATTAGAGGAACTACTTTTCAAATTTCTTTTCAAACTCACCAGTGTATTTCTTTTTCTATTGATTAATAATATTATTCATATATTGTATTGAAAATGCTAGTGCATGTTTGGTTTCTGCCTAAAACTTTCTAAATCAAATTTGGTAAAATCTCACAAATCTGATTTGGGTCTTTCTATTCTAAAGCCAAAAGATATGTATAATCGAAATAAGTGATAATGAGTTTCAACCATGTCAAAAAAAAATAGATACCATGTTTAAATCAAATATGTTTTACACTTGATAGCAACAATGTTACGACTAGAATGGAAACCTGGCTACAAAATAAGTTTAGTGAACTAAACGAGTACATCACCAAATTGTCTCTTTAAATTGTAGAGGTTAGACATTTACATTTGAATTTTAAAAAAGGTTAGACATTTACATTTGAATTTTAAAAATAGGCAACTAACATTCTAAAATTGAAATATGTCGGACTACATAGTTTCTTTATTAGTTTGCTCCATTAATGAGGTTGACGTGGAGGTTAACAGCTTACATGCACGTAAGCTAAGTTGTTAGTCAATTCAATGCCACGTAAGAGATGAGTTAATTTGCCTGATTTTACTGAAACATGTCATCATTGCAACGGTAACATCATTGTAACAAAAATCATTGCTTCATTCTTTAAATGTTCATTCATATGTTTACCGCCTTAGATTTAGAGGTTGCATCCTTGGATTATGAATAAAATATATGAAATCTAGCTCATTTGTTATTGAGCCATACTTAGGAAATGTCACTCTAATGGTTGGTAGTCTAGGGGCTAGTACTATCATAGGTGGTGGTGCTCTCATGGGTGGAGGTGTAGGTACTTTGATGGATGGTGGTGCATTCATGAGTGGTGGTGTAGGTCCCCTGATGGATGGTGACCTTATACCAAATCCATCAAGGTATATAACTAGTCCTCTAAATCTATATGTTTTAACATGCAAAAATCAAAATCAATATATACAAATCAGTCCCTGAAATGGCTTACTTACAAGCAATTTGGTCTCTACGGTCATATTAAAAATTACAATACAGTCCTTAAGTTCTCATACTTTTTTTCTAGTTCCTAATGCACCATCTCCTTGGATAGGTACCTCATGGGACAACACTTATCTTCATGAATGAGTCTAGATTGTGACAGTGGTATTTCCGTTTGACTTTGTGCTTTTATGCCTCAGTTTGGGGGAGTAATTATTGAGCAAGCTTAGAGATAAGTAAAAAAAATGAGGAAGAAAATTGGGGGAAAAAGGAAAAACGGAAAATAGGAGAAAAAAGAAAATGAATTTGGAGAAATTACCTTTAGCAAGAGGCATGAAAATAATTATCTTCCAAAGTTCTTCTTAGTTGCAGCAACTCTAACAACAACTTTTTTTTCATAATGACATTTGAGAATCATCAGGTTCAAGCTTTCACCGATGGAAAAGGAAGAATAAGTGGTTCTTGATTCTTTCATTTTCTATGATTTGAACACCATGGAAGAGGAAGAAGCATGAATTATATAAATGAAGGTTTTTGGAAGAAGAAGATATGAAATCATGGAAGAAGAACAAAAATAGATTATATAGATGGAGATGTTACGTCATTGTTTTAAAAATTGAATCGGACCGGCAGGTTCAATAAGTTCAATCGAGAATCGGACCTATGTCTGGTTCGGTCAGCACAAATACCGCTAGTAAGTAAAAATCGGGAAAAAGCTAAGAAAATCGGGCTGAACCGAACCCAGTTTTGGAAAACCGCCTGCTTTTCTTAAACACCCTGATTTTTTTATTTTTTGCAAAATAAAAAAAGAAAACAGTTTTTTAAATTAAAAAAATAATCTTTTTAAGCTTAATTTTAACAAAAAAAAACATTTATGTCACTCAAACTCTTATTCCAATCCACAAGGCGACTGTAGTTAATCGGTTGCTCCATATAAGATTTTATGCTTGAATTTATATTATGAAGACTTATTTTTGTTGTGGATTTTAATGTATTTATTATTGATATTGATTATTAGTTATAAATTTTATGGATTTTTACTTTATATAAGTTTTGAAGTTTTAGATATTTTTATACATTTCATGTATTTTTTAATTTTATTATTTATTTATTGAACGGTTCGACCGTGGTTCAACCAGTTGAACCAACTGAACTATGATCTGGAGGTCTCGCTGGTTGGACCTCCGGTCCAATTTTGAAAACATTTGTTATGGTTGTAATGAAGACATGGTTTCAATTTAAAAAAAAAAAAATTGAGTTTCAATTTCGTTTTCAAAATCGAGCAAATTTGCCTCATATTTTCAAAATTGGGCAAATTATAACAATAACAATTTTACTAGTCACACTACCTAGTTTGCTAGTTATATCTCCTTATATATTTGAAATTACAAAATTCCCTCACAATTAAATCAAACTAGATACTAACCCGCGCGTTGCGCAGTAGAATTTAATATATTACTTAATCTAAAATAACAATAATATGAAATTTAAAAGTAATGTTAATTTTGTTTTACAGTAGAATATACTCAAGTGTTTATGTACTTAAAGGTAAATATATTTTTGAATAATTATATATAAGTTAGGTTTGCTTTAGTAAAAGAAAAAGTAAAACATTGTTGACTAATACAATTCATGCAAAATATATTTAAATGTGAAATTGGTTTATTCAAGCTTTTTGATTTCGTTGAAGTGGTTCTTCTAATAATATATTTGTTAAATAGTTATGTATTTCTTTATTGTTAAAGGTATATATTTAGCAATAATATTTCTTCATTGTATATAATTTATATTAGTTTTTAACCATTAGATTTATAAATTTATGTACTTTTTCACGTTTTTAATTTTATATGTTCATCGTAATTCTGTCAATGCATGCACTAAATAATATTATGTGTTTTGTAATATATTATAGCATTCATTCGTGAGTGATAGTTTGTTAAATCCAAAATATTGAAACAATTCATTCGTGTGTGCCTTGAAATTTTCAAATAATTATTTGACACGGTCAATAAACTTCAAGAGTGGTTGAAAAAATTATAGATGCGCATCAAACGGACCCTTAATATATATTTATTAAAATTTGATTGAGGTTTTTTTTTTGTTATATAAAGAAAGTTTATTAATTGTATTTAGGAGACTTCTATGGTACATTTGAAAATTAATATGTTATGGTATTATTAAATTAAATCATCAATGATTGAATAACATGTCATCTATGAATGAATTTGATTATATTTTTAATTTAACAACACCAAATTTTTAAATTTAATCTTTTGATCTATTTTAAATTCACATTTTTTGTTATTATTTTAATTAAAATTTTAATTTTAATTATGGAAACAATTTATGTAATTACTGAGTCAAAATTAAATAGATAAATAAACTAAAATTCTTAAGAGAAATCTATCATTGATCCTCCCACCTTTACCTCCTACCTCCCAAAGCACATGAGAAACCACTTTACCCTTACCACTTATAGTCAAAATATTTGAAATTATTAACATTTTGACAATTTTCAAATTTTTGGATCTTTTTAAAGAATTTTAAAAAAATTATTAGAAAATTGTGTTCATCCAAAATTTTTAAAAAAATTCTTAAAAAATTGCATTTTAGAAGTTTAATATTCATCCAAAATTTCAATACCTTTTTAAACTTTTAGAAAAATTACATTTTGATAATTTCACATTCATTCAAAGTTTCAATTTTTTAAAAACTTTTCGAAAAATTACATTTCCAATTTCACATTCACCCAAAATTTAAAAAATATTTTAAACTTTTAAAAAAATTACATTTCATAAATTTCACATTCATCCAAAGTTTCAGATTTTTCTTAAACTTTTGAAAAAATCACATTTCAAAAAATACACACTCATCTAAAACTTTGAAATTTTTTAAAACTTTTGAAAAAATTGATATTTCAAAAGTTTCACATTCATTCGATATTTCAAAAATTTTGACTATCAAATAATAGAGTAAAAATAGGTAAAATAATTTTTTCATATATTTTAAAGGATGAGAGGTAAAAGTGAAAAGATGGATAATAGATATCTCAACTCTTAATTTAATCAACTTTAATATATATTATAGTAATGTCCACATGAACAAATTAAAAAAACTTATTAGTCAAAATATTCATAGCACCAGTACATTCTTTTTTTTATACACATACTATGGCGAGGTATATGTATTACAGTTTTCTTGATCAAACTGAGTGAATATTTTCTTGATCATATTTTTAATACAATTTTCCCGGACGGGTAAACAAACAAATTAGCTGTGATCAACATTATGTGCCAACAAAAATGCTTAACAAACATGCATGGCTGTGATCACACTATGTTTTGAAATTATGTTACCACTAATCAGTGCATTTCCAACATACAAAGAATGGGTTAATAAACATTCAGTTTCTTAGTAAACTTCTTTCCCATTGGATTAAGGAAGATATCTCTACATCTAGAGGGGACAAACGAGCTGAATCTAATTTCTTTCCACCAAGCACATTTGCAACAACCACCAACAGATTTAGGCAAGCATGATATTCCTCCATATTTTCTGTACCTGTGAGTTCCAGTGAATGATCCTTCTTTGGCTGGTAAAAGGACCTAAACAACGTATGTCACAATAAGATCACATTTGAAGTACAGATAAATACCAAAAATCCAATCAGACTCCGATTATGGTTGCAGAAACATATACATTTTCTAGTTCCTATAAGTATTTAAATTTTGAAGTAGAACATCCAAATTCACCTTCTAATGTACTCTAAAATAAAATAAAAATGAAGCAAATCCATCTACCATTAAGAAAATATGATAAATGCAATAAAGAGGAAGGCGATTTTACTAAAGTATCTTTATTATTCATTGGTGTATTCTATTTATCATAAATGTAAAGTAAAAAATAATAACTTGAAAGTGATGCACTAATATTAATTAGATGGTACAATTGAAAAAAGTAATTAATAAAATTGCTTTGGAAACTAAACATTAAGTGGGACAATTTTTTTTTTACAAACGTGACAATTATCGTGGGACGGAGGGAGTACCATTTAACTTTTTATGAAATCAATGTTGCTAAATTTCACCAGGATCAAATGCTGGTAACCCAAACTAATACCCAGTAACGTTTTGAAAGTAGAAATTCCGAATAATAAGCATGCTGCCAGAGAGGACAGTTTGAAAACCCCCAAAATTTTAACCTGTCCCTTTTGGTGTTCCCGCTTAGTATGTAGAAAAAATCATACTATACCCAAGAAATATAAAAACTCAACTAAATAATTACGTTTTTCTTATTTAATATTATGACTACAGACCACAAAGAGGAGAAAGGTTGAGAACTTGAGAAATTAGAAGACTCAGAAAATTACCATCTCCAATCTGGATTAGCTTCGGGAGGGCATCGTACTCTTGAACAGTTTGATGATAAGAAAGTATTGTAGCTTTGCAGCAAATCAGTTCTTTCCACTACAGAATTAAGCAAAATACATAAACATAGGGACAAAAAAGCAAGAGTGTTGATGGAAATGTCTAACTGAATAGTGGACTCTGACCTATCACCACAATTGCACTCAGGAAACCATATTAAATGAATTTAAATGTAAGAACTATAAAGTAGGGTACCTGGTAAATTAGAAGCACCAAAAGTCAGGAAACAGAGAGCAGATACAACTGATGGTAGCAGTTCCTGATTTATACCAGGAAGCAGTTGGAGATAGAAAATTGTAGAAGCAAGCAACTCCTCACTACCAATATTAATATCAAGTCCTTGTTCTGAGGTATTTTCTACGTGCACCAGTAAAGAATGCAGAGATTCTAGTTTATTTGTTTCAGCAAACCTTGAATACATATCTTTGGATTTCTGATGAAGCTTCCCAACGATTACCGATGCTGTTAACCAACGTAAAAATTTCGACACTAACGAGTCATCATGATACTCTTCCCCTAAATTATTTTTGACAATAATGTGAGACTCATTGGACCTCAGCCTTTGTGAAGACTTTGACGCTAAAGCAGTTGTAACTGCCCAGATAATAAAGTTCTGAAGCCTTTCCGGATCCTGAATACATACAAGAGTTGTTATTCATACACAAGACAAGAACCACTCAGAGACCACATGTCAATAATGTAAACATTACCCACTAAGTAGAAAACAAATATGAAGGAGGAAAAAATAGATAAAAATAAATAACATGCAATAACCAAGCACTCATTTACCAAAATCAACAACTGAGGGCAAATTGGTCAACCTTTACAGATAGTTTGGTTTATTTGAAATTAAAGCTGAAGGCCGATATACACGATTTCTCCAAGGAAACAAATTTAATATTCTAGTGTGAGAAAAACCACCATAAACAAGCCAAATATAAGTACAATTACAAATGCTGGAAATGATATGATATTAATAATTTATTATATTGGCTCAAAATAATATCATTATATACAGTGCAAGGTACCTAATGCATATAACATGCTCAACTTTATATGTTTAAATGAATTTCTTTATTATTTCCATCTTCAGGTATCATTTTCATAATTGGAAACACAAAAACCAAAAGCATTTCTTTTATGCCTTTGAAAAACCACTTACAGAATATAGGGCAATTTTATAATGGAAATAAATAAATGAAGAGGATGAATGAAAATACCATTAAGAAAATGGAGTTAGGAGGTGTATTCATTAGTATTGCTTCAAGAGCAAGCTCCGGATTAATGCTTTTTGTAGCTTGATTACACACACTGCCAGCCTGGTATATCTGATATAAGCCCTCAATTGATAGGGAAAAACGTGGCTGACATATTTTCCTTTTTTGAGAGAATTTCAACACCCATGCTATCATTTCTAGAAAAGGATTAACCAATCCCATAGTTTCATCTGCCATTGTCACATCATGGAGTACAAAACTGAATAGATTGGATGAAAGCTCTGTGAGCTGCTCAAGGCCATGATTTTGCAACCACTTGGACATGCTTCCAGATGAAATTACATCATTGACAACCTGAATAATAAAAGCTAAGGGCATTCAGTACAAAATAAGAAAACTGAAAAATAAAAGTACATAAAAATTAAAAAAGAGGTCATGGGTTTGTTTAAAAACATTTGACAGAAATAAAAGACAGTTATGGCGAACGATTTTAGGCTTTACTTTTGTGGCATCAAATCTATATGAAGATCATGTGTAGATGTTAGGACCCCATACGAGATATGTGGTCAAAATGGGCTGTTAGCACAGCAGTATCCCCAAGCCTAGTATGCAGTGGTTTAATGCTAGAAGTAATAGGAAAGGAAAGAGGGAGACTGTCCATGTGACAGTGTGAGAGAGAGGAAGGCAAAGAGTGTAGTGCGATTCTGTTCTATGGGTGCTGAGAAGAGGAGAGTAGAATCATACAGTTTGTTAGGGGCGGAGAGCGTTGGTCTCTCTTAAGGAGCTTAGCTCTGTGGACAATAGGATCTTCATCCTATTGTATTTCCTTTGATTTTCAGAAATAATACACTCTTTATTTTTCATTATTGCTTTGTTTTCTTCCATATATATGTTTCTGTAATTCGGGTTTGTATCAATGGAGAACAACAGCTAAACCTTCAGATAAGAGTTAAAAGATCTAGTTCACCATTTTTTTTTTAAAAACTAGTTCACAAAGGAAATCAAGATGAAATTCCGTGATCAAGTTTAGGTGCCAAAATCAGTTTAACAAAACACAAGAGCAAAAGACAAGTAAATTATTGTTTTATGATTTGAACTTCCTCTTTGGAAAACTTGGATTCAAAGAATCAGACTGCAAGTCATACTCTCATCAGCACCAAGCTCAATGAACAACAATGCCTGTTTCAAATCATAAGTATAGGTGGAAGTGTGTAGTGTACAACTTTGCTACACCGCTAAAAAACATACAGGCTTTCAATGATAGGAGGAAAAGGCGAAGGAATAATGATAAACCAATGTTGGTCTATCATAGGAAAAGGAGAAGGTATGTAAATTAATTAGCCAAGCGCATTTGTTATTAGTTAGTTTAGCCTAGGTGTAGTTCTTCCATTAATTAGTTTTGGTATTTCTGTTTGTTGGTAGCTGTTAGTCCTATGTTATATAAATAGTTATAGGACTAGCCTCCCTTAGGAAGTTAGGCTTTTACTTGGTCTAAACTTGTAAACTAGTTTTAAGGGATTAGAATCCTCTATGTATCTTTTTCTATTTTATCAATAAAACTAGTTCGAAACTTCGTCTAGTATATCAAGGTTAGGTTTTGCAAGTCCCTAACAGAGTACACAAACCCCAACAATTTGAAAACGAATAATCAGGAAAACATTTACAGATAAAACCAGAAAAACAAATGGTGCAAGTCAGGAAATCAGAATGAGCACTTACCTTCAATACTACCAATACATGCTTCAAGAAAAATCTATTTTCATCTCCATTAAGCCCAACCCTTCTATTAACTGAGATGAGAGATGATAACCATGAAAATAAAGAACAATGTTTCACTAGATGACGAGCCATCTTTTGCACTTTAATGGATTTCTTTATAACCTGCACAGAAAATAAGAAAGCCATACATTATATTGGTAGAAGATAATCAAATGAGTACAGCCAAAGCAAGAATCACAAGTAAAATGCAGATTTCATCATACAGCATAACATCCCAAACAATTTAAATTTTATGGGATTCTTTTTTAAGATTAAAAAAATTACTAGATAACTTACTGGGTAAAATTTTAATTTCCACCTGTTAATTTTTAGTTTTTACTTGTGAATCATAAAATTTATGATTTGATTTGATTCAACAATTTAAAAATTGGCACTCTGATTAATGATTCGATCAGAAATTTGACAATAAGTTATAATATGAATTCATGAAGTTGGGTTTGGGCACAAACACAGTTCTGCTCATTTACAGCAATGACAACCAGAAAATGACGATATACGAGTCCAACACTACAAGTCATCTAAAGCAATAGAAAGAAGGGAAAATTTAGGAATTTGTGTTTACTTCAATGATCAGGTCCTTTGATACAATATCCGAGAGAGGAGAGACATAAAAGCTCATTAGACTCTCAAGAATAGAGCTCCTAATATATATCATGGCATCATCATCTGAGTTCAGCCCTGCATATACTAGCCGAAGCATCCATGATCTCTCTGCTTTGAAATTGATAGATGAACTCCAAATAAAGTTATCAAACAGAGGAATAGCCTGCAAAATGAAAGCAAATGGAACTTACAAAAAGAATTATTCCTAACAAATAAAGTTCTATGTAAATCAAAAGGTAAAAAAACATCATGAAAGAAAATTCAAAGACCATAGATATATACCTTCATATTCAACTTAGAAGACTGTATCAAGAATGTACTTATAGCTGCATAATGATCATGCGATGAATCTAACAATACACAAGATGCCTCTGCAGCAAACAAAGCAATAACCGATGGGATTCTTTGCCATGGCTCTTCTATACTGTTTTGAACAGAATTCAATAGAAGCCTAAGTCCCATTACATCCTTCCTCTTTTGGCACTTCTGTAAAACATAATGATTGATGATCAATCACAATTCTTTCAACAATGAACATAAGTGTGACAAACACGTGCATAAAATGATGAATCTGATACAATGATTGAATTTCAAAGAAGCCAATCCAAAGTTTTTGTATGCTCTAACCCTAATGATGCCTTCTTCATGGGGCACTAAAACCTAAAGATAAACCCATACAAACAATCCCAAGCCATAATAATGCAATGAAATCAATAATGGCCTTGGCTTTGCACACAAGTTTGGGATTCTAGGAGTCTTAGGGTGTGTTTGGTTGGAGGTAGATGGAGGGGAGGGGAGGGGAGGGAACCAACACAACATAAAACCCATTAAAAAAACCCTCCCCTCCCTTCTATTGAACCAAACATACCTTCACTTCCCCTCTCTCCTCCCCTCCCCTTCGTTGAACCAAACAGACCCTTAGAGGCTTCCACTTGCTCCTAGCAAAAGATACTCTAGTTGACCTTCACCCATAAGCTTATTTTGGAAGAATAAATGTTGTTAAACAGACAAGATAATGGGATGCTTGGTTTGAGAAAACATTATTTTTTTTCATTTTTGGTCTTCACTGATAATTATAAAATGTACCTTGTTTTCACTATGTCTCCTGTTTTCAAAAAATTATACAGGAAATGGTGAAAACAGCATTTATTTTCAACATTTTTTATACAAGTTTTTTTTTTAAAAAAAAGGAAATAAAGTGAAAACAAGGTGATCTTTTGTATTTAGTGGTGAAAACAGAAAATGGAAATAGAAACAGGTCCTAAGATAGCTTTCTAGTAGGAGTCATCAAACCATGACCAATATCTTTTTATATGAATAAGAACATTTTTTCCTTAAACAATATGAGCAAAACACCCGAAGAGAAACTATAAGCATGATTCAATAGCAAAGCAGATGAAATGGGAAAATACTAATATTTATGTCCAACCAATTAGCCAAGTACCGAAATACTCCAAAAAATGCACTGGCGACAAATATTTGGCAACCATGTGCGTTCCAAAACATTTGACATGTACCATTAGAAACTGCCCTAGGAGTCAACACCCCCCAACTCAAATCAGATTATTCCCCTAAGAGAGTTGCTTTTCACGCACAGGGGATAAAATAAAAAGTATCAATCAAATACAAATAAAACAAATTACAAATTCAATAGTAAAACATGAAAAAAAAAAAAAATCTGACATTTCCCTAACTAGATTTTTATATTATGATAAGGAAACAATCAGCATAAACTGATAAACCCATTACGAACCTCTAATGCATTCTTAAATTTATCAAGTGTGCCATAAGCTAATCTTCGTATCCCATGATCTGGAGAAGACATGCTAACAAATGCAATTGCAAGCAACCCTGATCCAGCAAACTCCACAGGCTCTATATATGCTTTAGACAGGCCATGAATTGAGAATTGCAAGATAAATACAGGATCATAACGTTCTCGAACTTCAACATGAGAAGAATGTATCTGCGTAGGATGTTGTGTAATTAGTTACAATTATTGGCACAAAACAAAAACAAGGACAAAACTATAAGCAGGAAACATTGCTTCGGATAGGTAATTTAAAACATATGCCACAACCTTTTTCCTGACATTGACAGTTTCAATCTTGTTTACAGATGGCACTTCTTCTGAAATACTTCTGTCATAAGGAAAATAGAGCACAGTTGACACACATATGTCTGGGTCAATCGGAAAGTTGTCCCTTTGCTGACTTCTAGTCCATTCCTCAATTGCTTCTGAATTTAACTCTACATTCTGAGGGCATGATCCAGTCACGGACTCAATTTGTTTCATCACATTGTATATTGCCAAGTCAACCTCACTGAGTGTTGCACCATAAGAATGATGTAGTAGTGCATGCAGTTCTTTCAAATTTATGCCAATCTCATTTTGAGAATCTAAACCAGTTTGATGAGCCTTTGACCATAAGAGTATCCAAAGCAATTTAACAATTTCCAATGGTCCTTTAGAGAACTTGGTTGTTAGCTCCTTCTGCTTTCCATCATGTTCAAAATGGTCAAGAGAAGGAATGACAAGACATTTCAGAATGCTGGATACAGGCTTCAAAAAGTAACCAGCTGGTCTGCGCACTGAATGGAGAGTGGGAGCAAACTGAGAGTGAGCAAGTAATAACTGAAGATATAGATCATATGATAGACTTCCCTCGTTAAGCCGAGTTACTATCACCTGGAGAGTTTTCATTGTCATCGAATCACTGAACCTATAGAGAAGAGCAGATCTGATTAACTGCTCAAGGAAGGGAATAGATTGTGATTGAATAAGATCATTTTGCATCTCTACAGCCAGCTCAAGAATATTTGTTAACACAAAAACTTCCAAGTGATTATAAAGCAATGAAATGTTTGTGCTTTTCCCAGTTCCAGATTGATCAGAGGTTAAAGAAAATTTCTGAACAATAAGCTGCCAAATGTCCACCAAAACATTCATATAATGTATCCTAGATGCTTCCAATTTGCTTCGCCTGTCCATAGCAACCTTTTTCAAATCCCCACCCGCTTCTTCATGAAACAGTAACATTTTACAAAGTGAAATCTTTGCAACAACGCGATTGATTATGTTCGAAGACTGGCCAAGAGAATAACTATCAATAAATTGACTGTCACAGTCCATCAGCTCATCATGTGAGGCCGATTTGGGGCAAATTGATTTGAATAGATTTAGCCGCTTTTTCAGTTTCAGTGAATCTCCATTAAGAGCAAAGTGATACTGCAACATATGAATTGACTTTCCAAGGAGACTACAATTAATAAGACCGAGAAGTTCTTGAACAGACGATGGGACAGATGCTACATACTCTTCCTCAAATATGTCTTGTGACAAAAAACTCTTCCACTGACTAAAACCTTTTAAAAGAATTTTTGAATAGAAGTGAGGTATCTGTTTAAAATCTTCGTGATTCAGATACCCAAATCTCTTAAAAATTAACCTCAAATATGACAGAGAGGCAGGTAAAAGCAGCATAAACTGATCTTCAGAAAGAGTAATATCAAAGTCTCCTGTCACCCCAACATCATGATGTAAACTTCTATTCACTATGCCTAAAAATAGATGCCCAAATATGGATAAATGCAGAGAGCTAAGTTCGATGAGAATATGTAAGATTTTAGCTTTCTTTGCATTCAATTTGTACAGGCAAAGAGAAAGCATTTTCACAGGAGTAATCATTATAATTTTCCACATGACCAACAGCAAAGGATGAAAAGTTTCTTGTTGCATAGTTTTCTGATTATACAAGGCATTGACAGCTTCATGCAAGCAGCTATCTGCACAATCTATTTCAAATTTTACAGAAAATTCAACTACCTTACCATAGATATGCTCAAAAAAATCGGCTTTCACATTATTTTCACCCATTTCCCAAAATAAATCATATGGTACCCTGTTTCCACTTGACTGCTGAAAATAAATAGACAAAGTGTTGAAAGCAACAGCAGCTAAGGAACATCCAACAGATACAAAGGATATCTTAGTTGGCAAATCATCCATCCCAACTCTTTTGAACATCCAATCTACTAATTCAAGGAGCTGAAAAGGGGATAAAAACCGACGCAAAGTGTGTAAGGCATGCAGTGTTGGAAGGAGAGGCGTCATATCTTTAGTACCAATGCACAGCTCAAATCTGTCTTTGACATCCAGAAACAGCTTCTGTTGAAGGCCTTTAAAGATTTTCAAAAAATTATTAGCAACATCTTGAGCTTTTGATCCACAAAGGTGGAGACCAAATAAAGACCACATGTTGTCTAGCGTCATTGTCAATATGTTTAAAATTGGATTACCAAATTTTTTAAACCCCTCACTGGATATAACATTTAGGATATCAAAGCTGGTCCCTGTATTTCCATTTGAAATGTTCTGGCTATTTCCCAATGAAAAGGATAATGACATCAAAACAGAAGGATGACAAAAAATAGTTTTAATCACTTCTTGAATGTAATGTCTTGATGACGAGAAAGCGGAGTCTTTTATAGATGTGTCAGAACCACTTTCTGGAACCAATAATTTAGTCAATAAGTTCTGTACAAGAATAACACACAGATTCAAAAGTGGTTCTATTTCAGCTGATGGTATAATTTTATGACTTAACTGAATCTGATGAGTCCAGAACAGCACAAGATGCAGACTGGGAAGGAGTGAGCAATCATTTATGGATTCACATAATTTATGAATTAGAAGCTCTTGCATCTTAGAAAATTTAGATGAGTATGGACCATTCATACACATCATTGCAGGAAATATCACATGGAAAGGTGTCTGTTTTAGAAGGATACTAAATGCAGTAGCATCAGCTTCGGAAGCATCTAAAAGTTGGCTACAAGTTAGAGAGTCTGGACACAATGTAAGATCAGAGGTCTCAATAGGAGCAGCATTTTGACTATCACTACCAAGATTTGATATGGCTGTATCCAAGCCAGCATAAAACATCACAGGCCACATCTTAGAAGCATGGACAAGAACACTATAATCAAAGAAGAATATAGATGATATGAGAGAGAAAGGAACACCAAGTAAGTCACGTGAAATGACCAAACCTGATGGCAGATTCATGGATATTTTATCAGTATTTTCACATACAATGGAGGATATGAAAGCTACAGTTGTTTTAGCCATCTGGTGACCATCCTCGCCACCTAATGATCTATTTACATCACCAAGTGCACTTCCCAAAGAACCATCAGGAAGGACAGATTCTTTTTTTCCAGTGAAAAGGCAACAATTTTGTCGGTGTGGTATACCCGCCACAAAGTCTAACAAGTTCTTCAGAGGCTTCCACTCAAGAAAGACTTCATCATATTCATAACTGCCGCCAAGTCTCTCAGTCAAGTCTGCATTAACTACAGAAGATAACAATTCAGCATTGACCTATCAAAAAACACAGATATAATAACATTAGACATGCACAAACTGATAGAAGCCTATATAAAAAATGTTCAGTTACGTACATACCTGTGTTTGCAAGATATATTTCACTGTATTGCAAGTGTATAATAATACCATTGATTTTTTTGGCGATGAGCAGGTTCCTGATTTAGATCGGATCACCTTTAGACACTTCTCCAGTACACATATGATAAAAGGACTAACATCAGGTGATAATTCTGCAATGAAATTGAAAACCACTAGTTCAGCATAGCGATAATGAGCCGAAAGTTTCTCCACAATTTTGGCAACACAAGATGATAGTATTTCCCAAGAAATGCCAAAATACAGGACCATTTATAGGTTCTATAACAATAAAATATGAGCTTGAGTTATAGTCCAACGGACACCACTGATCAAATGAAATAACCAGGCCAGATAAAAAATGCAATAGAATATAAGTGATTTTAGGATTAGTTACCTTTATCAACTTCCAAATAATTTACATGATTCTTAAGGATATTCCAATATTTGACTAAATTATTCCCGAGTGTAGAAACAGCGTCACATAAGAATGTTATGAGAAATGAAGTCAGGCTCTGTAAGACTTCCACCTCCAAGATATTGACAGGAGATTTCTCCCTTTGATAACCTGGTAAAAACAAAAACCATGCATGTATCTCATGAAGGTTCCTGTCAAAAGCACCAGTACTAAACATAGCTGCCATGGCCAACCTGTATGCCAGATACCTTGCCTTGTTGATTGGTGAAAACATAAACAATTTGATGAATGGCTGTAGATATTTGTACAACATGGCTGGAGTTCTTACAGGAATTTCATTCTCTGGACACCATTGAATGTATTCTGCAAGCAAAGACAAAAGGGAGACTTGCAGATGACTTTTTAACTCTAATGGGTTTTTAAGAAGACCTTTGAAAGAATCAATGGAATGATCCAAAGTGGAAGGCAAAGTCCGCTGCACAAGAAAAACAAAAAAAATATAAGATAACTTCATACATTCTTGCATTACGTAGGAAAAGAATTGAATTTCTATTATTAAAAAAAAGTAATTATGACACCAGTTAAGGAGACATTTAGCTTAGGCGCAAGTGCAACAACTGCATATGTCATGAACACACAACATTGCAGATTTATTTTAAATTTTATCTCAGTCCACCTTTAATTGTTAAAAGAATGCACTGATTACTTATTGACATTTTGTAGTAAACAAAGAAACAACTAAATTTCAACTCATGTCTGGTTTGAATAGCAGGTTTATATCATTATGCTGATTTGTATGAATCAAATAACAGCATTGTTAAATGCCAGAAAGGTGTAAAAAACAGCTTTGAGTGTCGATCAAAGAGCAAATTAAAACAAATGAAGCACCAAGGTTATACAGTGAGCAAACCACTAAAATATAAAATAAATAAATAAATAAATAAATTAAGATAACCAACCATGATAGGAGATTTTTTTATAATAAAATAAATAAATAATTTTTAGTTTTAGATTTTAAAAAATAATAACTATATGGCACACCAACTACCCATGGAATGTAGAAATGGTTTATTCGGTTTTCAGAAAAATACCACTTAAACAAGTTTAGTCAGGACAAGTGGATGAGTATGTAGGGACTAGTAGCCAAGACACCAAGAGTTTCTAACAAAAGAATTAAGAGTACAGATATAATATAATCTCTATAAAGATTACACGTTCCAATAGATAAAATCATAGAGGTGTAAACTGCAGTCTACAAAATCAACAAACTAGTAAGTGGCAGACCAATCAGCACTGTAGTTTTTCTTACCACTATGGGTACTCAAATTTATGGACCCAAAAACTAGCAAAAAAATGGGGGGGAAAGCCTAAATTTTTACTACATATTACAAGGATTCAAAAGAAAAATGCCACATGATCAAGAAGACATTGTTAAAGAAGAACAAAATTTATGTCAAGAATCATTACAGCCTAAAAGCTTAAATTGATGTGACATAAAAGATAGGTGAAAGACCAAAAACTATTGTCTATATAGATCACAAGCAATTAAGAAACCAAGTCATAGAGGTGTATTTTAAAAATGTTCTTTAAATAGAAAACATTCTTCTCCAATCACCAGCTAAACATGAAAATCAAGCCTCCATCAAAACCTCAAATAGTATAAGGTATCTTAAAATATATAGTAGACCCGACAGCCTAATCTTACAGAAACCAGCCATAACCAAACAAAAAATCATAAGGAACTGAAGTAAATCAAAACAAAAAATTATTAGTGCTCCCAAAGGCTCGAATAAACAAACTTGAACAAAACATTGAACATACATGGTAATATCTGAGAGCATCAAGCAGTTTAGACAGCAAGTATGATTCTGCATCCTTCAGGGAGCTACTATCCATGGAATGAAGGTCCAAACCCCATAATTCGCCGATGCTATTCAAGATATCCTCTGTATCATCCAGCGCATCTTCTTTAAGTCCACCGTCAACTGTTCCACTGTTACCAGTTAAATCAATATCTGGAGCAGAACTTATCCCGCCAACAATTATATCTATGTCATTCTCAGAAGTATCCATTTTTAACTTCTTTCTGCTTTTCCCATCATGTTCATGATGGCATGCATTTCTTTTCAAACTTGAGTTATGGGCTTCATGAGAGGCATCTAAAGAGGAGAGTAAATTTAATAAAACCTGCAGATCAGGAAGAAAAGCTTGAACATAATTTTGGATTTCTTGCTTGACAGACACCATAGGTTGCATTAATGGATTGCCTGAACTAGAATTATGGTTCAAACTACCAAAAAGAGAGTCCAGCAGTTTCAATAACTCCAGAAGAAGCCTTAGAGTACCGTGTTTCACAACAGAGTTAGCATGATGCAACCCTTTATTAAACATTGACCTGCTGAATGGACGAGGAAATAAACACTTCACAATGTCAAGTAAATCCATGTTGTCAATCGAGTGAGGACCATTTGATCGGGAATTATCAAATTCCTTGGAAATTCCACTGCTGACTGAAGAAATCAGATCAGCTGCCACAGATATCACAGAAATCCTGTAGACACGTGAGTCACCATTTGACAAAGCATAAGAAACGGAAACATATACATACAAGAGAAATGCTAGCAAAATCCAAACCATCACTATTAGATAAAATCTCATAGCTTATCCTAGCAATAGAAAATGAACCCTACTTATTTAGTTTTCTAAATTTAATTTATCTTCTTCTTCATGGTTTTGACACTGTGTCCCCAACATTAATCATATATTATATACATATATAACATAAAGATTAATGGATACAAGGACAAATCAAAGTCATGTTCTACGCTGAACCGCTTTGACGGGTGGTCCACTGTGGACCAGTATTTGAAAAATTGTCCAAAACTCCAACGATAACTGATGTCATCCTTTGTAAGTAGAAGTTTATGGTTCTCTTGTTGTAACGCCTAAGACCTGATCGGTGTCAGTTTGGCAAAAACATGAGAAAACATATATACGCCTCAAAACTCAACTCATATTTGTTTTTCGATTGATTTTGTCAAACCAACATTAATCAAGTCATTGTCGCAGTCGTGAGGCAAATAGGACCGTGGGATTCTTCTACTACTAGAGGGCATATTTGTCGTTGGTCTTTTGTGCAATTTTAAAGTACCAATCCACCAATCAAAGTAACCTAACTACAACATGCCCAAATAAAAATGCATATAACCAATACTAACCATGAAGATGATTTATAGTTTTCAACGTTGTAAGGAAACTCTTTCAAATAAGACAAACCAAAAGAAGGTCTAGCATTGACAATAGCCAAAAGTAAATCCTTATGATACTGAACATCAGTAGGCCACAACTTCTTCAACAAATCCATCATCCTCTTTATATTACCCTTCAACGGATACGGTCGCTTCTTCGAATCCGGCATCAATCCATTACTCGAATCGGTACAAACCAAAACAAGAACATCAAAAGCAATTTGAGCAGCATCTCCACCACCTTCCCTCCCACAAATACCAACCAAAATCTCCAAAGTAACACTCCCAAACAAAACACTCCTCAACCCCGGGGGCACTAAAGACTCCTCCACAAGCACACGATCCCTCAAAGTAGACAAAACAAAAACGACAGTCTCATCATCGTCGTTCTCCAATCCACGAAGCACACCGGAATACATCTCCCTCTGCTGCAAAATCCAACGCAACAATCCCGGTTTCCCAACCTCCAAAAACGACATTGCAAATCCAACAAACGACTTCCTCAACAAAACCTCACTCTTCCCTTCATTTTTCCCCTTACTCCTCTTCGCCAACGCCACGAATCCAGCAACCTTGAAATCAAATATCTTCGCCACCTCCGAAGCTAAACTCGGTCCACGCCGAACAATCGAAGCTGCGAGCAACAACGCCGCTTTCTGACGCTTCAATTCCTTACTATTCAACTCCTTATATAAATCATTTAAATATTCCGCAAGAATCAACCGTGCGAATTTATCCAAATCCCTAACAACACACGCACTCTCACCATCGTTGAAACCTTGTTTGTGATATTTGTGAAGTTTCTGTTTACCGTCACAATGACTGAGTAACGTTGAGATTAACTCGAAAACGTAATGCAAACCTTGTTTTGCTTGTCTTAACTTCCAAGCTTCTAATAACTCGGAGCATTTCGGAGAACCGAGAACGTATTCGCGGAGAAGTTTTGCTCCGTCGTCGCTTTTTAAGAGCTTTTTGAACTCTTTTGTGGCGTCGGAGCATAGCTTTATCTCTGGCGAGGTGATTCTGTGAAGTAGTTCTTTCAGTTTCGCTTCGTAGCTGAGTTTTGATTGGAAGTGTAGAATTGCGCCGCCGTTGATGGCGGTGGGGTTTTCTTCCATGGTTGGTTTTGTTTGTGTCTCGCGCGGAGGAGTGTGTGTAGGTTATATTTTGTGCCCGCTGAAACGGCGTTGTGTTCAGAGGGATTTTTGTTTTTGAAAAAAAACAAAACAAAACTACTGGCTCTGACATGTTTGGCCAGGTTTTTTTTTTTGTCAAATTTTGGCGAGGGTTCAATCCGGGTTTCACCATGGGTCCTTAAACCCTAAACATTTTTTTCTAATAAAAATTTACTTTGATCTTGAATGTGTCACGATTATTTTTTAATGTACCTAAATTTGAAAGTACATTTTCAAGTGTTTTTTCTTAGTAATTTTATGAACTCATTAAAAATGTATTTGATGAATAATAAATTATCTAAAGACACATTGAAGATATAATGGTTTTTAGAGTGAGTCTAATTTTTTTTTAAAGATAAAAATATATTAAAAAGAAAAGAAAATTAACGGGAGGATATAAATCTAACCTTGAAAAGAAAAAGTGATAAAGTGAGAGTCCAATTAAATCCTTCAACGTGTATCATTGCTAAGTGTTATTAGATTGTGCAATTCTATTAGATCTTATGATAGAGAATTCACATCGACAACCACCATATTTCTCATATGGACACCATTGAAGTGTTGTTTTTCCTCCCTCTTAATGTAAAAACATAATTAGTTTGTAATTGGTTATGTGTTGACTACAATTAATTTTATAAAATTAATTTTAGTTAAAAATGAGTTGAACGTAAAATGATTTAAGTTTGAATATATTCACGGGATGTGAGTTGAATAGTAAATTTTATAGTTAAAATCACATTTAAACTCAAAAGTTACGAATCTTGATTTTAAGTTGAAATCAATTTCAAAGACAAAATTAATTCTATTTGACAGTACCCTAAACGTGCCAAAATCAATTTTATAGTTCTAAAAGTGGAACAAAACATACACTAAATACCAAAGCCGTTGAGTTTTATAAGAAGATGATCGTTGATCAATGTTTTTTTAGTATTATCCAATAAATTATAATTAATATATATTATAAATACATAGTAGTTCTTTTTTTCTTTAACATAAGAAAAGAGAAGAGAAAAAGAAACATAAAAACAACTACTCTTTAGGGAAAGCGGATCTCAAAAACAAGTTATTTTTAGTATCAATAAATTATTATGGGATATAAGGTTGATTGAGTAATTAAGGTGGAAAATAAGTTAGGAAGTGGAATAATAAAAAAGTTGTAAGTTGGATCCTAACCCTCAACAAAATACTAATAATATTAATCATACTAATTCTTGACATATGTTAAGAAAAACAGTTAATTATTATTTGTGAAACACTAAGGGCTTGTTTGATTCACATCCCAAAAACTCTATTTTAGTATTTTAAAATTTAAATAAAAAACTTGTTTGGATTACTCATTTTTAAAAACTGTTTTGTAAAACTATTTTTAATATTATACTTTTTAAAATTAAAAAAACAAAACAGATAAATGATGTTTTACTTTTCATTTTAAAAATAGTTTTCTAAAATTTATTTATAAAATAATTTTCAAAAACTAAAAAGTAAAACACAATCAAATAAGCCCTAAGTATTCAGGGGTGCTGGACAAGCCACTAACATGATATGGAAATTCTACTCAAATGCAGATACACGATATCCACAAAGCTCAAATATGCTAGTAAATTTGCTCCAAACTAAAAAATGATGAAGCAGTGGCACTAGGAAGTTGGTCTCTACTCTAGCACGACCAATATTGAAGATGATTAACGATTGTCATAAAGTTGGCCTCTGTTCAGTTACAAAGTTATGAACAAAACTCTAAAGGCACAAGCAATGATGCAATACCATAAGGGTCCGTTTGATAGGCAATATAGGATAGAGATATGATATGATAAAAAGTATGATAGAGACATGATATGATATGGATATGATAAGTGAAGTAGCAATGTCAAGTTACAAGGAAGGGGGTTTGAATTGTAATCTTGCCTATTTAAAATTTCCTGTTAAAAACTTAAGAAAAACAACTCAAGAATGATCTTGGTTATGAAAACAGAAACAGAGAACGTTCTTGGTTCTGAAACAGAAAACGGAGAACGTTCTTGGTTAGTTAAAATCATAGTTTTTTAGTTTCTCTATTTAACTTGATAATAAAAATAACTGAATATAAATAGATATAAGGAAGAGATACCACACAAAGATATATCCTGGTTCACCCAACTCGGGCTACGTCCAGTCCTCACAACTGTGAGATTTTCACTAAGTGTTCAAAGAACGGAGAACAATCTTTTGGTTACACAGTTAAAGATCAATCTTGATTTGTAACTATAGTTCCTTTCCACCCAGAAAGGATTCAATCAAGTCACCTAACTAATCTGCTAGGATTTTACAGTTAACTCTTTTAATCACTCTCAAACTATAAACAATTCTTATAGTTATGAGTTTACACAATAATGATTTAAAAGGTTTGGTTGAATCTGATTATGTTCAACTCTTGTTTGAGAATAAATTCAGAATAAAAAAACTCAGTGATATAAGCTGGAAGTATGTAATGGTTTCAGCCTGATTTCTTTTGTGAATGAGATAACTTCAAGAATGCAAGTGAATGTGATTTAATGAGAATACTTTCATATAGAAGGTTGTTACATATTATTAGTTAGTTAGTTAGTTAGTTAGTTAGTTAGTTAGTTGCCTTGCATAAAATTGTGTAATACATATATAACTAACACTTTGTAATGTAAATATTGTAACGTGTGAATAATAAGAATTTTTCTGTGAAGATCGATCCTGGATTGATCCAAGATTGATATAAAGATCAATCCAGGACTGAAGATCAGTTTTTTTTTTTCTGTAATCAATTTTCCTTCTTCTTCTTGTTACCCATTGGGCATTACCTATTGTTTCAACAATTGGCATCTAGAGCTGGGTTAAAATCAAGGGAAACACGAGTGAAAAGTGAGGGGAACAATCAAGGGAAACATTGAGTGATAGATTCTTGATAGCCATAATGAATAGCAATGGTTTTGGATCAAATATTCTGGTTCTTGACGGCAAGAACTGGGATCGATGGAGTGCCTTGATGAAATCGTTATTTGGAGCACAAGAAGTGAGTGGAATTGTGCAGGATGACTATGAGGACTTGGTAGAAAATCCAACTGATGCACAGAGGAATGCATTCAAGGAAGCCAAGAAGAAGGACTGCAAAGCCTTGTTCTACATTCAGCAGAATGTTGACAACCAGTACTTTGAGAAGATTTCGAAAGCCACAAGATCCAAAGAAGCATGGGACATCTTAGAAAACTATCACACTGGTGGAGAAAAGGTGAAGCAAGTGAAGCTACAATCCTATAGAAGAAAGTATGAGATGATGCAGATGGAAGTAGATCAGAAAGTAAGTGATTACTTCTCAAAATTAACAGCCATAGTCAATCAAATGAGAACTTGTGGGGAGAACATTACAGATCAGATGGTGGTAGAAAAAGTGATGAGATCTTTAAGTCCAAAATTTGATTTCATAGTTGTAGCTATTCAAGAAGCAAAGGATGTGAAAACTATGAAAATTGAAGAGCTGCAAAATTCATTGGAAGCACATGAGCTCCTGGTGTTTGATAGAAATTCTGAAAGATCAGTTCAACAAGAATTTCAAGTTCAAACTACCAAAAAGGAGGTAAATCAGAAGGATTTCAAGAAAAAGGGAAATAGAAGAGCAAATTGGTCCAACAATGGTAAGAACAAGTTTGAAGACAAAGCTGAATCTTCAAGGAAAGGGGGTTTTGGCAAAAGTTAGAACAAGAAGAAGGATTTTGACAAAAGTAAGGTACAATGCTTCAATTATGAGAAGTATGGGTCCCTTTGTAGATGAATGTTGGTTCAAGAAAGATCAAAAGGATGATGAAGAAGCAAATCTGGCTCATGGAGATGATTCCAGTACAGTGTTGATGATGGCTACTACCAGTGATGAGAAGATTAAGAATGAAGAGTGGTTTCTTGACTCTGGATGCTCAAACCACATGACATCACATAGAGAATGGTTGACAAGCTTTGATGCTAGCAAGAAAACAAGCATAAAACTGGCTGACAGCAGAAACCTGATGGCTGAAGGTAGTGGAAATATAGTGATCAAAAGTAATGATGGCAGAAGAATCATTAGTGCAGATGTGATGTATGTTCCTAAGATGAAGTGTAATCTCATGAGCATTGGTCAATTGGTAGAGAAGGGATTCTCAGTGACTATGGATGGTGACTCCTTGAAACTGTTTGATGCAAAGAAGAAGTTGGTGCTCAAATCAAACATGTCAAAAAATAGAACCTACAGATGCAACATCTCAAATGAGAAAATGATGTGCATGTCTGCAGCAGTTAGTGAAGATATTGAAGGCTTATGGCACAAGAGGTATGATCACCTAAACTTTAGAAGTCTCAGTGATTTGAATTCCAAAGAACTTGTGTATGGGATGCCAAAGCTGAATGTCAGAAAAACTATATGTGAAGTATGTGTGAAAAGTAAGCAAAATAGGTTCCCATTTGTGTCTGAAGCACCTAAAAGAGCCAGTGCAGCACTGCAAGTGGTCCACTTTGATATATGTGGTCCTTTCGAAGTATCTTCATTGGGGGGAAGCAGATACTTCATCACATTTGTTGATGAATTTACAAGAATGATGTGGTTGTATACAATCAAGCTTAAGAGTGAAGCCTTGGAGGTATTCAAGAGATTCAAGAACTTAATAGAAAAGGAAAGTCATCAATCTATTAAGATCTTGAGAACTGATGGTGGAGGAGAATACACCTCAAAAGAATTTGAAGATTTCTGTGTTAGTCAAGGTATTGTGCATGAAGTGACAACTCCATATACACCTCAGCACAATGGACTTGCTGAGAGAAGAAACAGAACTCTATTGAACATGGCAAGAAGCATGATCAAGCAAAAAAACCTACCACACAATTTCTGGGGTGAAGAAGTCACTGCAGCTGCTTATATGTTAAATAAATGCCCTACAAAGAAGCTAAATTTGAAGGTTCTAGAGGAAGCTTGGTGCGGAAGAAAGCCTAGTGTGAAGCATTTCAAGGTTTTTGGCTCATCGTGCTATAAGCGTGTACCAGATGTTAGGAGAAGCAAACTTGAAGATAAAAGTGAGATTATGATACTTATAGGCTATCATCCCACAGATGCCTGTAAGCTTTGTAATCTTGTAACTCAAAAGGTGCATATCAGTAGGGATGTAATTGTGAATGAGGCTAAGAAGTGGAAATGGGAAGATGAACTAGTATACAGCAAAGAGAATCAACAAAGTTGCATTTATCCTGATTCTAGTGATGAATCAGATGATGAAGAAGTGATCAATAATGAGGCAGATGAACCAAAAGAAGTGGCAGCAACAGTGAGACCTCAAAGAATTAGACAAGTTCCAAGCAGGCTGAATGATTGTGAATTAATTCCTGATAATGCAGTAAATGATGAAGGTGATATCATTCACTTTGCATTGTTAGCAGACTCTGAACCTCTCAATTATAAAGAAGCATTGAAGATAGATGTATGGAAGAAAGCTATGATGGAAGAACTCCAATCAATTGAGAAGAATCAAACATGGGAGCTAGTTAACTTGCCAGATAAGAAAAAGAAAATAGATGTGAAGTGGGTCTTCAAACTGAAATTAAATCCTAATGGGAAAATTTCAAAACATAAGGCCAGGCTAGTGGCGAGAGGATTCTTACAAAAACATGGTATTGATTACAATGAAGTGTTTGCTCCAGTTGCAAGGCTTGAAACTATAAGATTAGTAGTGGCTCTAGCTTGCAAGAGAAGGTGGTCACTCTATCATTTAGATGTAAAATCAACCTTTCTAAATGGTCCACTTGAAGAGATTGTGTTTGTGTCCCAGCCTCCTGGCTTTGAAATACAAGGCAAGGAAAACATGGTGTATAGACTCCATAAAGCTTTGTATGGTTTGAAGTAGGCCCCTAGAGCCTGGAATAAGAGGATCGATCAGTTCCTAATTCAGATAGGCTTCACAAAGTGTTCAGTAGAGTTTGGTGTATATGTGTAGAGTTCAAGTGAAGAAGAAACAATGATAATCTGCTTATTTGTGGATGATTTGCTCATTACTGGAAGCAAAGCATCAGAGATTGAAAAGGTGAAAAACAAGCTGAAATCTGAATTCAAAATGACTGATCTAGGTGAACTCTCATTCTTCCTAGGAATGGAATTTCTGAAGATGAAAACAGGAACAGTTATGCATCAGCAGAAGTATATAGGTGAACTGTTGGAAAAATTTGAGATGAATAGCTGCAATTCAGTTTCAAATCCATCAGAGACAAACTCAAAGATTGATGAGTGCAGTGAGGAAGAAATGGTCGATCCAACACTGTTCAGACAAATGGTTGGCTCACTGCGATATTTGTGTAACAGCAGGCCTGACATCTACTACTCAGTTAGTGTAATTAGCAAGTTCATGCATGATCCAAGGAAGACTCACTTGATAGCTGCTAAAAGGATACTTAGGTATATAAAAGGCACAAAGGAGTTTGGTCTGCTATTCCCTAATGGCAGCCAAGGTGAAGGAAGTGAACTCATTGGATACTCGGATAGTGATTGGTGTGGAGACATCACAGATAGAAGAAGTACATCTGGTTATGTTTTCAAGTTCAATGAGGCAGCTATATCTTGGTGTACAAAGAAGCAACTAGTGATTGCACTTTCAACTTGCGAGGCAGAATATATTGCAGGAACATTTGCAACTTGTCAAGCAATATGGCTGGATTCAATGATGAAGGAACTAAGGTGTGAAGTGATGAAGCCTCTTATACTCAGAATTGATAACAAGTTAGCAATTAGCCTTGATAAAAATCCAATCTCACATGGCAGAAGTAAACACATTGATACAAGGTTCCATTTCATTAGAGAGCAAGTGAACAATGGAATGATTGAGGTGCAATATTGCCCAACTGAAGTGCAACTAGCAGATGGCTTTACAAAGGCTCTAAAGCTTGACAGATTTGAGTTTTTGAGAAAGAAACTTGGTGTTATAAGTGTTCAACAGTTATGAATTAAGGGGAAGTGTTGAGTTTTAATTCATAACTGTCATATAGAAGGTTGTTACATATTGTTAGTTAGTTGGTTAGTTGCCTTGCATAAAATTGTGTAATACATATATAACTAACACTTTGTAATGTAAATATTGTAACGTGTGAATAATAAGAATTTTTCTGTGAAGATCGATCTTGGATTGATCCAAGATTGATATAAAGATCAATCCAGGACTGAAGATCAGTTTTTTTTCTTTTCTGTAATCAATTTTCCTTCTTCTTCTTCTTACCCGCTGTGCATTACCTATTGTTTCAACAGGTTACACAGTAAAAGATCAACCTTGATTTGTAACTATAGTTCCTTTCCACCCAGAAAGGATTCAATCAAGTCACCTAACTAATCTGCTAGGATTTTACAGTTAACTCTTTTAATCACTCTCAAACTATAAACAATCCTTATAGTTATGAGTTTACACAATAATGATTTAAAAGGTTTGGTTGAATCTGATTATGCTCAACTCTTGTTTGAGAATAGATTCAGAATAAAAGAACTCAGTGATATAAGCTGGAAGTATGTAATAGTTCCAGCCTGATTTCTTTTGTGAATGAGATAGCTTCAAGAATGTAAGTGAATGTGATTTAATGAGAATACTTGGCACTTGAAGTTCTGAATGATGATTGCAAATTTTCCTTCCTTTTATAGATGATTTGAGCATTAAATTCTGGTTAGAAAGAGCTGTTGGTAGTGCTCTATTTTCTTTTGACTAAAGCAATCTTTCTGTTGAAAAAATAAACCATTCATGTGACATCATTGGGCTTTGCTTGACTGGGCTGTTTTGCTCAATTTCAAACATATTTCCTGCGCTCTTAATGACCCATTAAGCTTCAAAAATATTTGATGATAATTGGGCTTTGATCTGGACACTTGATTTGACCCAAAACTGTTTGGAAAGAAGTGAATAATTTCTGCAGAACTGAGAAGTCTGTTTCTGCAGAAAACGGAGATTGTTCTTCTCAAAAACAGAGAACAATGATTAAAAGTGGAGATTGATGTTTAATCTAGTCTGATAGTCTTCTGGACAATCTAAGGACTTATAATCAATCTTGAAGTTCAGTCTTGTTTCAACTTTCTTGACAATTTCCAGACTGGAGAAAGTTACATCCCGTTTTTGACATGCTTTGATTCATGATGATTTATCTTAGTGATTCGAGAACATCTTTAAGTAATAATGATTCCTATTTGTCTTTGCTATGTACTGTTGAAATTGGTATAAAGAATTAAGGCAGAATCTTTGTTAAAGTGATAGAGAAGGATTGGTGAAGTGGCTGCGACAATCAATCTTGATTCTGCAGAACGTTATCTGTTTTGTATAGCTTATGGTCAAGAATGTTCTGTTTAGTTTTTCATCTGATTTCTTTGCTTTGCTTGGTTCCTATCTTTAATAAAAACACTCAAGAGCACAGATTAAATTAACATAACATTTAGAATCATAATTAACATTCTTAATTAACCTTTGTTTATTTTCATCAAAACTTAATTTGAGAGTTTGTCTTAACAATAAGAAGTTATCATACCATGTGTTTGATATGTACAGTATAATAAACTTGATAAGATCAGTTTATCATATCTAATATTTGATGCACAACAGATAATCAAATGATATGATTTATATTATGATAAAATGACAAATTTGTTATTGTAATCTATTTAACTTTTTTTTTCTTTCAAAATAACATTAATATATTTTTTTTATAAATAAACAAAAAAGCCTAAAAAAAATTAAATAATTTAGGAAGTAATTTTATATACTTGAAAAAAATTATTTACGCTACTAAAAAATCATATAATATTTAAAAACATATATTATTAAAATTTCCAACACACTGTATCAAATTAAAACTATCGCCTACGTAGTAGCAATAAAGTATCATAAAGAACAATATGTTATCTTACATGTTTCATCAAATCATACAAAATAAACCAACAAAAGTAAAATGTATTAAAGTTAGATAAGTAAAATCAAATACAAAAATAGAAATAATAGATCAACGACTTAACGAATGCAAGACGATCAACATCATCACAATTCTAAAATATGTGCAATTGATGTGGCATAGATAATATTTTGTCTGCTGCAGCAAAATGCTTTTGTTTTGTTAGCTGCATTTTCTTCAACCCATTCATAATGTTTCTTGAATTTTCAAACATACATTTACCAACACCTAGATGGTTTGCAGTTTCACCCAGTCATTTTGAACTTTTTTCAAGCCAATTCCCAAAAGTTTTTCCAAACTCAGAAATACCATTATCAATGATATGTGCTCCTCTGTTTTGTCTCCTTGTTTGAATTTCCACTTGGTCATTCTTTCTCCTAGATTGTGATTGACAAAGAGATGGTGATTGAGTAATTTCTACTTCAAACTCCTCATCATTAATTTGTTTTGCCTCTTCTTTATCTATCCCTTCGACATTATCAGCAAGGGGAGCATCTCTTTTACCAGTAGCACAATCTTTCTCAAAAACACGAACAAGCTTATCAAAGAGTGAAATTGGAGCATACCTATAATCTTTTGCATTTGGATGACTCTACATAAAAATAAAAAATATAACTTTTCAAATAATCATAAAGGAACTCACTAAAATATACAAAGTTGAAATAAATTAATAAACATTAACCTTCGCATATTCTTTCCACACTTCATCATTATCCACCTTAATCATTTTTTTCTCTTCATCCCAACCAAATCCACTTTGATTTAACATATCATAACTTATTTCATAAAGTCACTTTAGCCTCTTCATTGCAGATTCGATGTGTGGCTTTACCTTAATTCCACATCCAAGAAACCTTTCCTCCAATTTTGTCTCGGTCTCTGTTAAGGTGTTTGCTTTGAACTGTCAATTATCACCTCTTAGATCAATGTTCATAGCTTCAATTAGTATATCGAGAATGACTTCATCCTCATTTTCAGACCATTTTTTACGATCTCTCTTCCTCTTGTTACTTGATTGTGTGTTAAACTAATATGTCATTCCTATTGTACAACCAAATTATAAATAATATTGTATTTCAACAGTTCAATGTCAATAAAATAAAAAACAAATCACATATAGGATTGGAACATATATAATGAGCAAATGTTTCAAAATATAAAATAAATCAGGAAGTTATTTGTTATGATATGCAAAGTTCCAACATAATGAGCAAATGTTCCAAAATAGAAAATCAGTCACTCCAATATAATTAGAAAAGGTTCCAAAATAATATCAATGATAACTAAAATAATAATAAACAATCAATTCATAATCTATTAGTAAGCCACTCATTCTATGTTTCTGTTGCTAAGTTTTCCCTTCAAGCAAACCATGCATCAATTGCCTCAATTGTGTTAATAGAAGCGATATGTGCAATATCTATGTTTTGCGGTTGTGCTTCAATATCTATGTCTAACTATTCTTCCATTGGGTCGGTAGACATTTCTCTCCGAATAAAATTGTGTAAAAAACAACAAACATTTATGATGCAAATTTGAATCTTGATTGGGTAGAAAGATCGATCCTAAGTTTATCACATCACATTTTTAGCAATCTAAAAGTTCATTCTATCACATTTCTTGCTATAGAGTGTCTCATAATAAAGAGCTCTTTGTTTATTTGATGGTTTGTACCCATGTCTCCATTCACTCCAATGATAACAACACCTTATATATGGAGCAAGAAATCATTCACTATTTGTATACCCAACATCCACAAGATAATAATAACATATAGTAAGATAGAGTTGTCAAATAAAAATGTAATTATTACTATTTTGTTACTATTAAATTTTATATGATATTATGATTATTCTAGCTTGTAGGAACATGTAAGCCATTCTTCCTATAAATGGCATTCCGCAACAACCTCGAGTGACGCGGATCCTTCTTATCCAAGCAACACATGAATAAATTTCAAATCCCTATAACATGCACCTAGGACATTGGTAGATATATCTCATTTTCTATTACGATATCTTGGTTTGTCAACACGTTGACTTGGATATGTTTCATCCAAATTAACACATGAAAAAAAATAATAAAAAAATTACAAAATATAAATTTATTCTAGAAAAGTACCTTAACTATTTCCATCTTTCATCCAAACAATCTTCTAGGACAAGATCATGTGCTCTAAGAAGAATACTAAAAATTGTGGGGGAAGTCATGGTAACAACAATACTAAAAATTGTGGTAGAGGTCAAACTAATTCTGGTCCTAGGCGTGGTCAATCTCACACATCTCGTTATTGTACACATTGTGGTTGCACTAACCACATTGTGGATACTTGTTTTACCAAACATGGTTATCCACCAATTTTCCCTTCCGCCAAATAGTGTTTCTGAGCAGATTCCTCATGTCAATTCAGTTTCCTTGTCTTTATTGGGTAAAAAAGTTGTTTATTGGGCTATGGACATTGGTGGCACTCATCATATTATTCCTACTTTTATTAATTTTACATCTTACACTACACCAAAAAAGACTTTAACGCTTTTTTAATGTATTTGATAGTGTTTTTAAGCGCTATAGTATGTAGTGTTGTTAAAAGATACGCCAAAACTTTTAAAATATAAAAAGTGTTGTTGTAAGTGGTATTTAATAGTGTTTTTTTTCATAGGGGCCATCAAATATTGACCTACAACAATGTTTCATTGTGCGTTTATGATGCTTTTTCTAAAAAGCACTGTTACAAATTGTATTTAATAGTGCTTTTACAATGCTTTTTATGAAAAAAATGTTGTTATATGTGGTATTTAATAGCACTTTTTTTTTTTTCTTTCTGAAAAAGCGATGTTATATTATATGCTTTTATAGCGCGTTTTCCCTAAAAGTGCTATCATATGTTAGCTGACAATAACATTCAATTAAAAAAAAACAATGTTTTATTGTTCATATAGCAAGTTTTAATAACCATTATCTTATGATGTTCTTTTTTACAGAAATCTTTCTGGTTCATTTAAAATTCTATTTACAATTCAAAAAATAAATAATTAAACACACACACATATATATATATACCTCTCAACTTCAATAAAATAAGAAGTTTCAACATTTGATTATAATTCTAAGAATAATGGGATGTGTAAATTCTATTTCTAAATATTTATCATCAAACTTCATCATTCTCTAACAATAAACCCAAAATATATGACATATAGATAGATAGAGTATACTAATATTTACCATAATTAATTAGTATAAATCAACATGTGACCATGTCATGATATTGTTGTCAAAATCTATATGTAAGCTTCAGTTTTCAGCTTATAATAAATACCCTCTTTCCATCAACAAGAACACCAATAGCGACTTCCAACTTTAACCCTATTGTGACAAAAAATAAACAAATTAGAATTCTCCATGTAAGTATTAAATACATGCAAACTAAAAGTGCAATAAAATAAATTCAAATTTTCTAACTTCAATTGTCACAAAGAGCATTGAGTGATTAAGTGCTTTTACCAAAAATGTAGCGATATATGAAAATATACAAAGACCATAATAACATAAAAAAAAGTATACAATAATATATTACAATGTGAAACTCACCTAATAACAAATTATATAATTCTTAGTTCAAGCACATACTGACATCATTCTTCCTTGATTTCAGTTAGTTCACTTTTAGAATAACTTGACTTAGAGTTGTAAAAGTATTGTGCGCAATATGATATTTGAATATATATAAATAGGTTAGAATTAAATATATAGGTGGTTTAAATATAAAAATTATAACTAATGGAAATAGGGTACCATTTCTGGAATTGTAATTGGATTCATAATAACAATCTTCTTCATGAGTCACAAAATATAGTACCTCCAATCAATGTTATTATCTTGGCGAGAGCACTATAAAATAAACATGTACGCTGATATAGTTATGCTTTGATTGTAAATAAATTTTTAAAGGTATATAGTTCTATAATAATATTTAAAAAGTATACGAGTAAAACGTTTATTAATTCAAACATGTATTGGAATTCATGTGATGTTGTTTGACTTAAGCTTTGACGATGTAACATCCATTTGAGCGCGGAAAACATGTAAAACACTAATGATAAACCAATTTTTATGGGATTTTAAAATGGTATTTATCCTCTATTTATCTTATTTTTTATTTTGGTTTCAACTTATTCTTATTTATTTATTTATTTATCGTATTTGCATAATTGATCATGAGATCATAAAATAATTCAAATTGGTCAAATCTACTAAGTTTTTAGTACAAAAATATCAAGTTTAATACTCCAACTTATGAGTGCAAGGAGGAGGTTTGTTGCACACTTCAAGAATAAGAGAATATTGTTAGAGAAGGGGAAAAGTTATTGCCAAAGAAAGGAGAATGTTATTGCATAAAATTAATATGTTCTTGTTAGGCGCATCTATCATAAAAAATAAAAATAAAAGGAGAAGCAAAATAAGAGAAAAACAAATTAGAGAGAGAAAAATGACAAACACTTTGCAAATTTGGGAGTGCTTGGAGTTGGAATAAAGTATCTCAAAGAAATATTATGTCCCTCTACCTCTGATACACAAGCTGACAAGAAATAATATGTTCCTTTCTCTGATAAGCGTGACAAGAAACAATTTGCCTCTGGCTTTGATAAGCGTGACAAGCAAGTAACTGTCTTTGAATTATTATGTATCCTATAAAAAAGTCAACTCTATGAAAAAAGTCAATGCTATGGAAAAGTCAACACCCCAAGAAGACAAATCAACTTCGCATCCTCTGATGAACATCCTGAATCTGCTATGCGTCTAAAAGTATTTAATGTTTGATTTGATCATAGTATCCCCTGATTCTTTATCCTCAATACTAAGATACGCATAATCATTCACAGAGATATATATGGATACTTATTAAAGACTTATCTGCCTTAAATGATAATTGAAGATCTCCAACGGTAATATTCTCAACGGACACTTCTTCTCTGTATTTAAGAAGAACTCACTCAATCATTTACCATGTGAGTGAGTGAGAGAGAATGTATGAGAGAAAATGAATGAGTGAATTATTCTTTCATTTAGAGTTATTAGAGTTGATGTAAAGTAGTTAAATTGTTTTCACGCACTTGTACTAATATATGATTTAATCTATAACATCCTCTCAATGAGAGTTAGAATCCTATAAACAAATTTTATCTCAAATCAGACACAAACTAGAATTGATGTAAATCAGCCCGATAGTGGCAATAACCTTCTCATCCTCAAATGAACGTCAATGATAGGATGCCAATATGTTGAAGAGAGTTCTAGGAAAGACAACCTGAAGAGGCTAGAAAAAAATACTCAAAGCTGAAAGAGGTATAGTAAAGAATACTTGTATGACTATTTTTGGAAATAATAGATTAAGCCCTTGACTGTACTGAGACAAAATCTCTATGTAAGGGGAGGACTAGATGTAGCAACAATTTGTTGTGAACTAGTATAAAGTATATGTGTCTCCTTTATTCTCTTCTAATTCTCGCATCTTAGCTTTTTATGACTCAAACTTACTCCTTCTAAATCTCTTTTAATAGTAAGTTGAATGTTTTGATAAAGGACATTTTTTGTAAGAAAATATAACTAGTTTTGGAAACGACAAACACAACTCAAACCCCAATTTTCTTGTGTTCTCCAGCACCTTCATATTTAATATATTCTTCATTTTGAGTGATTTTTATAATGATCGTGTAATGGATCCAAAGAATATATAATTTCTGAGGCGACATGATGATAAACAACACTCAATGTTGTCTGCAAAAAAAAAAGTTGCATGTAAATTTGTTTACAACTGATAAAGTAACATAGATAAGATATTAAATAAAGAATATCTTATTATCCTGAATTATATGATGCAATGAACAACTTATCATTTTCTTTATTTTCAGTAGATCAACAAAATTTTTTTTACCCTAATTGGATATAGTTGAAACATGGATAACTTACAGGGAAATAAGAACAAAATTTTTTATGTCAACTGGAATAGACACACCAATTTTTCATACAAATACCTTCAATGAAAATATGAAATTAGATTAGTGAAAAATGGGGCAATGATATAAGTAAAAGAAATTATTAACTCAAATAAACTATTTTACGGTACCTAATATATATGTTGATGATAATAGCACCTAGCTCCTCGTGTTTTAGAGTTTTATTTATGTACTCTTTATTAAGTTCTTCTTCATAATAAACACTGAAAATACCTTCCTCAATTTTTATGTTACGTGTATATGTATTCTCCTTATACATTTTTGTTGTTATATCAAGACACTTACCATATCTAGAAAGACTTGCATGACCAATATTAGGAGAAGCTTGTTGAATAGCTGGTTTTCCATGACCAATTTTAGTGGATTTATTTTCAGACTCAAATTTCATAATCTTTTTTATAGCTTTTACTTGAAAAAGTGTAGTTGATTTTGTTAGTAATTAAATATAGTAAAATAATCTTTTTGTATACATTTGATGTATATATCAAATCTTTTTTTGGTGAAATGACTGACTCGTTGTGCAGCCCAATCTTTTGACCATTCCTTTTAGAATTTGTAGGAATCTATAAAATGTGAAATTAAATAAATTAGTGATTGAATAAATAATTACTAATAAAATTTGTACAAAATATATGATTGGTAGTAATTTTAGGAGAAGATTGTTGAATAATTAATTTTACACGGACACACATTTGCGATGTTCATTTTTAGACTCAACTTTCTTAATCTTTTTTGTAGCTTTTGCTGGAATCGGAAAAAATGTAGTTCAGATTGTTAGTAATTAATATAGTAAGATAATGTTTTTTGTATATATTTGATATATATCAAACATTTTATAGTGAAGTGACTGATTAGTTGTTATGTTGAATCTTCTGACTATTCCTTTAGAATTTGTAGTAATCTAAAAAAATGTGAAACTAAATAAATTAGTGATCAAATAAATAATTACTAATAATATATATGTACAAAATATATGATTGGTAGTAATTAATATTTTCAACATACCCTATCTATACCAATAAGATTTTTGGGTCATACTTCATAACTACCTAATGATTCTCCCAACAACTTCATATCTCCATCAGGTATAGACAATCACATGTGAAACTTTCACGTAGACGATATGGTTTAAGATTATGGTGTAATATTTCTCTCAAAATATTGTACATTGTTCATTTTCCAAGCATGCTATAAACACAAGATGATAAATAGAGAAGACAAGTTGAGACATCCTAAACCAATGGTTAATACACAAATCAACTAATTTACTTAATATGTAAAACAATTAAATTTAATGTATTTCTTAATTATTCATTAAGTAATTACCTCATGAAGACCTTTATGAGCAATGTTGCAACCACTTTTTTCAATTCTAGACAAAAGTATATTATACCTCAAATTTTATTCCACTACTTTTTACTTTGATGACCTTATGCATAATAGTCGCCCCACACTTAACTTTATTTTCATAACTATGATGTCATTTTCCTCATTTTGAGAAGCATGATCATCATCATAATCCATTTATCTACAAATATTACACATTAGAAACTGCTATACATGTTATGCTCACACCGGATAACAAGTCAAAAATGTCATTCATTTCTTAAAGGATACTTTATAAATCAATGAAATATTTTAGTACAGAGTTTATGACTGACTCATCCATGCCGATAGAAAAATCGACAAGACTGTGAGAGAATTAACTTAAAGTACCATTGCACACAAAAAACACATCTCAGAGAGAAAGTAATAAATCTATCTACAAATTTTATTCTTTTTCTAAATCAGATAGGTTTCTTGTAGTGTGTCACTACTTTCCTTCATTTTTCCTGTATAGTGCTGTAAATTCCTACACTTATGTGTTATTACATGTTATTCTAATTGAAATTAGTAACTTGGTAAATTAAAGGCACACAAAAGCAAAAAAAAAATCATCAAATAAATTAAATGAATAGGTTTAAATATGTCTTTAGTCTTTGTAATTATAATCTTTTTTGATTTTGCTTATTGTAAATTTTTTTGTTTAGTTTCATTTTAAAATGGTCATTTCATCTAATTTCTGTTACAAAAATTGTAACACCGTTAAAACATAATTATTTTTTAACAAAAAAAACTCAAATATAATTAAATTATAACCTTTTTTGACCTAAAATTAATCCAAAATGTTTTAGTCTTATATAATTAAATTATAACCTTTTTTGACCTAAAATTAATCCAAAATATTTTAGTCTTCTTCCTTAGAAAAAACCTTTTTCGTGATGAGAATGAAATCTCTCACCATTTCTCATCTCCTAGAACACCATAACAAAATGGAGCTGTAGAAAGAAAGAATAAATTCTTTCAACAAAATGGCCAGAACTATGCTCAATGAGATGAATATTGCAAAACATTATTGGGCAGAGGCAATTAACATTGCATGTTATATTCAAAATAGAATCTTAATTAGGTCAATATTAAATAAAACACCATATGAATTATGGAAGGATAAATTTTTTAACATATCCTACTTTAAACAATTTGATTGTACTTGTTATATGCTAAACACTAAAGACAACCTTGCCAAGTTTGATTCCAAATGACAAAAGTGCACCTTCATTGGATACTCTGAAAGATCTGAAGATTAGAAAGTGTTTAATAGGGAAACTCAGATTGTGCAAGAGTCAATACATGTATTTGATGACTAACAACTTGACCTCAAAAAGTCAAAGCAAGTTGATGATAATGCAGGTTTACTGGAACTAGAGGAAGTAGATGCAGACAAACCGAAATAACCTGAAAAATTAGATGATACAAGTAAATCAAAATAAGATGACGAATCATCAGAGGATGAATCTAACCAAGTTAGAAGCAATCAAGATAAGTCAAAAGGGAGATCTGGATGGAAGTACAAGTCATTACATCATGAAACTCTAATAATTGGAAATGCAAATGATCATTTGAAGACCATATCATCACTAAAAGACACAACTTTGTTTGGTCTACTATCATCAATTGAACCTACATCTGTTGATGATGTACTGACAGATGATGGATGGATCTTTGCAATGCAAGAAGAGTTAAATGAATTTAAAAGGAATGATGTTTGAGATCTAGTACCTAGACCAAATAAAAACATTATTAGAACCAAATAGGTTTTCAGAAACAAGCTAAATGAAAAAGGAGAAGTGGTCAGAAACAAGGCAAGACTTTGTTTCTGTTGTATCCTTTGATTCCGTTGTATCATCTGATTCTGTTGTATCATTTGATTCTTCTGTTTCCTTTGATTCTATTATGTTCCCACTGGTTCTGTTGTTTTCCTCTGATTTTACTCATTTCCTCTGATTTTATTGTTTCCTCTGATTTTTGCCATTTCCTCTGATTTGTTCTTGGGTCTAGAATGTACCTGTTTGTTTTATTTTCTTGCACAAATTTTCTTTTGTTATCAACAAAACTAAAAAGAAGTTGTTTTCCAAAACCATTTTGGTTCTAACACAAAAATGGTGTTCTGCATGAGATAAAAGGATGGGGTGGAAGTAAATAAAGTAGTTATTGATGTGACTTCCATCAAGAGGTTCACTGAACGAGCCCCTGTTGTTGCTACTACTGATGCAACATAGGAAGAAAAAGAGCAGAATGAGTGAAATGTTGCAGCATCTATACAGTATTTTTCATCTGCAGATTTTAAAGCCTTTGAGAAGAAAAATAGGTTATTGTAGAAATTTATAAGGAATCTGTGGGAGTGGCAAAATAATTTAGCTTCTGGGGATTTGGGGGAGGGTTCTTTAACTTTCCTTCATTTTCCATTGAAATTTTTGCTGCCACTTACTTTTGAAGGCGAGTTCAAATACCCCACCAACATCAACTAAGCTCTGAACCAAGAAGATGCTTATATGATGATGTTGCAGAAAAGCCACAGCCCACAGCAAAACCTCAGGTTGCTGCACAAAGAAGAAAAAGATGTAGAACAACAAAAAGAACCGTAGCCAGTGTTGCTGACTCATTGAGAAGTTTATCTTTAGCCCAAAATCCTACTCAATCCACCTTAACACCTCTTTTATAGACTATGAGAAACATAAATTATGTCTAGTGGTGTCCTTGTTTGAGGCCTCTTTAGATATCAACTTTCTTTGTACGACTATCACTCACCAACATTATATATATAAAATGATATTTGAATTTTTAAAATTTTGAAGATTAGAAAGATATTCTTATCTTATAGATAAATAAAAAAATTTAGATTAACGTGAAACAACATGCGTCAATAATTTTTTTACTTTATATTATTGATTAATTTATTAATAAATTATTCGACTAAATTATTGATTTTCATCAATTATGTATATGTATGTTTGAGTTTATGAGAATTAATTTTTATTATAAGATTAGGTGTATTTGCGGTGCAGTTTGGATTGATTTTGTGATAAAAAAAATTTCGATCCAAGAATAAAAGGACATGCAGTTTTGTTCGGAATGTATGATATGTTAATAAAAATCAATCTGATTCAATTTCAAGCAGTTTAATTTGGAGCAATTTTTGGATATCCAAATTAAGATAGAGAACTTCTAGGTACATTTGCAAATTGATATATTTTGACATTATCAAATTAATTAACCAATAGTTAAATGACATGATTTTAATGAATCAGTGTGACTAGGTTATAGATTTAACATGACATAAATTTTTAAGTACAAAACTTTGGATCTCTTTTGATTTGATATGATTTTAATTATGAAAATAATTTATAAAATCGTTAGGAACTAAAATCCATAGACAAATGAATCAGTACTATTCATTTATTTTAATCCTTAATATGCAATATATGAGTACTTGCGTGGAAGAGTTAATAAAAAACTAACTCAATTATTAGTTAAAATTTTGATAGTACTAATACACTCTTTTTTCTTCATAATACCATAGAAGTTTTCTTGTAAAAAAATTACATTAATATTATAAAAACACGGTAAAATAGTAGGTTTGATGTAAAATATATAACATATATTATAATATATTAAATTTTTTAACATTACAAACTAACAATGGCCAACTATGTCTGAAATATATGAAATATCAACAAAAAGAAAAATTAAATTAAACTAATAAGTATTAGAAAATCATTTAAGCCAACAAATAACATATAAATGCAATATTTCGTACTAATAAAAAATAAATTAGTATAAAAAGTTATGTATATGGTTTAGTTCAATTATGGAAAATGAATCCAACAATCCAATTCATGCAGTTTTTACAAATTATCATAAAAAATGGGGGCGTTTGTTTCAGATTTTTTTTAAAAAATCAAAAATCATTTTGTAGTATTTGAAAGGTGTTTGTTTCAGATTTTTAAAAAATCATTTTGTTAAAAAAATCATTTTTTGGCTAAAAATGAAAAGCTAAAAATAGTAGCTTATCACATTTTGCTATTACGATAGATGAGAGAGAAAAACCAAATACAACTCTGCAATTACCCCTACCTTATTTTGAAAATCTTAAATTGCCCTCCATTCATTTTTAATAAGTTGAAAATTTTTCTCTTCTCACAAAGTTGTTATTTTTATCTTTCCATGCCACCTTGTTTTCATCCAATAAATTTTGTTTTCTTTTTAAATTTTTCTTGTTTTGTGGTTGTGTGTGTTTATTTTTTGGTTTTTGAGAAGTACTAATTATAAAATTTTAAAATGTGTATACGAAATGGTCACTTTAGTTTAAAAAAAATCATTTTTACAAAATTGTATACAAACGAGTTAAAAATCATTTTTATAATAGTAAACAAACGGTAATTAAAAAAATCATTTTTTAAAAAATCATTTTTTAAAAAATCTCTAAAAAATAATCTTTAAATTATTTAAAACAAAAATCATTTTTATTTAAGCTCAAACAAATATCTAATAATATTCGATTTTGTGGGATTTTTTATTTTTTTTACATCTATTTACAATTTTATTACCACTTTGAATATAAACACCCCCTCCCTATTTTGGAGTATTCATTCTATTAATTCTATACATATACTATTGATTTCTATTTCTACTGAGATAACTAACATTTATTTATTTTATATTTTAAGAAGACATTAAAATATGATTTGATATATTGTAGGTTTTTGATATGAATCATCTTTTTTATTCATTAATATAAATATATGCAATTTTTTACAATTGATTCTATAAACGTTTTTATTCTATGTAATGTTGGTATAAAAGTATAATAATAAATGAATACCATTATGTTTTTGCAAGAATAAAGTAACCATATTCATCCCTAATACAAACTCCAATTCCTAGTTGATTGTTTGCGGTGGAGAAAGATGCATCGATATTACAATTAACTCTGCCTTGTGTCGGTTTTTTCCAAATTGTAACAGCAACTACAGGGCTGTGCGCATGCTGTAAATTGTGTATCTACTGCTACACTTTGGAAGCATCCAATAAACTCAAATGCACAAATAATATTATATTAATATATAAAAAATTATTAATTTCACTTATAATAAAATAATTATAAAAAAAGGACTACCCACAAATATTGATGAAGTTTCCGATATGAATATTTTAGTATTTTACAAGTATCCATACTTTAGAGGATAAAACACATAAAATTTCAAATCATTTTTTTCTTTCTCCCTCCCTTTTTATTATTCATCCATTTCTCAAAAATATGATTTCATTTGTTTTTGGGTTATTGATCTTTATCTCCCCCCTTTTCGCGCTTAGTTATCCTACCAATCATTTTATTTTTTGAATATGGATCATGTGAGTTTATATACCTTATGATGGGGTGAGAAAACAAATTTAGTAGTTACAATGTTAAGTGAATTATTTATTCATAGGAAATCTATAAGTGTAACTTATATGTTCCGACGCTTGGAGATTCCTATTTCCTAATAAGAACTACACTACGGAAGTTATGAAGGATTAATCCTTGCCTTGGACTAGTGGTAGAAATAGTGTTAAGAAAGTAGAATTAAATTAACGAAAACTCTATAAATAGAGTTTTTGTTTTTAAGAAAGGGGGAGTAATCAGTAAAAAATATTTGTTTTTCTTTTTAAAAAATAGTGAGTGTTCTGAAATATGAGATAAGTGTTAAGAATACACTAATTTAAAACAAGAGCAAATATCTATCAGAGCAAAAATCGCAGTAGGAAAACAAATATCCAATTTGTGTGTGGTAACTATCTCTAAACTCCATTTTTCTCAGTTTCATGGTTTCATAGTTCTTTTATACCTTTAAAAATAAAAAATAAAATAGTTCTTGTTGTTATGCCTTTAGAAATAAAATCTGAATTTGTTTTATCTTTAATTTTTTATTTTTGTTATTGTTTTGTTCTCTTCAACCTCACAACTATAAAATGATCAGAAGATACAAAATAAAAACAAACTCAAATCTTATTTTCATCAGAGAACAAAAACAGATAAAAGAAAAAACTCACCTCCATAGTTGGTACCGCCGCGACTTCCCTGAATGGCACCGCCACGACCTCCCTAAACGACACCGTCGCACGTCCCTTCTGAAACAAAAATCACGATTCTGTTTGTTTCCGCGATCGCCGCCGACCCCTCTGAAAAGAAAATGTCGTTTTGGAAAGATTGGTAGTTTAAGGTTTGAGTTAGGGAGAAGACGATCTGTTTGTTTCATTTAGCATATTTCTATTGTTTCTTTTTTTGTTCCAGTAAAAAAAAAAACATGTTGGACCTTTTAGGTACTTCAATCTTTTTGTTCTAGTAAAAAATCATATTGGCCTTTTTAGTCCATTTCAGTTTTAGTTTTTCTTTCTTTTTTTTCTTTTCATTTTTGTAAGTTCTATTTAATTCTTTTAATTCTATTTTTTTTGTGTTATAATGATTATTATCTTATTATTTTATTAAGTCTTGGGTTAAGTACAATCAACATTAATCACTAATGAATTTATATACACCTAAATTCATTCTTAAGTTTATTTTATCATTATTTTTAATAAAATAAAATTTATTTTATTATTATTTTTAATAAAATAAAATTTATTTTATTAAAAATTAATTTGGATAAAAAGATGGGTTGAGATGTTACATTTTGTCAATTTTAGTTTAAAACACCTAAGTTGTGACAACTTGGTGATTTTAAACTATAAAATAATAATAATCTTTTAGTAAAAAGATTGATTGAGATGTTATATTTTGTCAATCTTAATTTAAGACACCTGAATTGTCTATTTTCATTTTATCTATTTTTCGATCCTAGTTATAGTCATAACCAAAATCCAAACAGTGTCCACCATTCACATGTTAATAACTATAGTTATAAAATCTTCATTGATGGTATGACCAACTTCAAATCATTGAGCAACTTTCTCCAAAAATAATTCAACAAGTATTGTGAGTGTTTCAACATTTGATTCTGTAACATCATCATTCTGGCACCAAATATAATAACTCACTGTTATATCTGGAAATTTGAAATCCTAACAATTTATTTAACAGTGTAAAATTTGAGCGTTTCACCAAATATACACATAACTTCATTATTAAACACAAGAGGTGAAATAAACAAATACAAAGTGGGCCAATAATGAGTTATCATCAACAACATAATAATCCCTTTGTCCTTTATTATACAAATTTCTAATAAAAATTAGAAGTACTAAGAAACTTTGTCGGAGTAATAAATTTGTTCGAAATATGTGGTATTTTTATAACATTTAATGATATAATAAAAGAGAAAGACTTTTACGTTTTCAATGGTAGATTAAATAAATATAATTTTGTAAAAAAAGTAAATAATGTATATTAAAGTTTGTGAAGAATCTTATATTAAAAGACAAAGAAAATATAAGGAGGTCTAATAATTAATAACCGATAGTAATTCCTAAATATAAAATAAAATACATCTATAGCTACAAAGATCGAGGGAAACATCGTAAATCGGATTTCAATGTTAATTTACATGATTTTATGGTTTTCTTTAATGTTTTTGGACATAAAATTTCTATTTTATAGTATAAAATGTGGGTATTGTTGTTTGTTGTTATGTCATTGTTGCTGTGTATTTTTAGGATATGGATCTATGAATAATTGAGATAGAATGACCTATGTTGGATCTATAAAATGACACATTTTTTAATTGCATTGAAAAACCCCACTAGTTCTAATAGAATTGACCCATGTTATTGTTAGCTATTTTGATCATATAACTTGGGATTATGACTTTATTAATCTTAATTAACAAACAACTAAATGGGTATTTGGTTTATTAAAAAAATATTAAGGCACCACAAAAGGAAAGAGTCCTATTGGCACTAAAGGATGATAAAGATTCATTCTATATAACTTATTCTTTTGAAAAAACAAATAGTGACCTCACGTAAGCTCTAATGAGTCTAAAATTCTTTTTATCTCATTACTTGCATATCAAATTAATTTCAATTCATTCAAATTTGTAGACTTAATCCAGCCTAATATTTATAAGTTAGGACGAGTCACATTAAAATATTGCCTTCCAATTGGTGGTGAAGAATAGGAAAAAACAAATTAATAGAATATATAAAAGGAGTTGAGAATGAAGCATTTTTTAAATATTATTTTCATTCTTTCTAAGAACTTATTAATTTAAAATAAGAAATATTCTTTTAAAATATATAAAATACTTGTTGTCGTAAATATTTATTGAAAAGGAAATATAGTTTTTATTATGTTATTAAATTTAGATGAATAAAATGTATATAAAAAAGAAACACATAAAAATAACTAAAATAAAATGACTCATTAAAAAATAAAATATAATAAAATAATTAAACAAATAAAATATATTTTACTGATGTTATAGTCTTTTAAAAAATATTATTATAATATTAATAATAAATCAATAAGCATTTCTTCTTACTCCAAAATGGATAGTAGTTCATAAATAAATAAGAATTTCCTAAACACATTATATACAAAGCTTATAAGATTTGAACGTATTAATTACAAGAATAAAATTTAGCATTTTTACATAATGTCATTTTTCCGGTTACGTTATTAAATAATTATATTTTTTATTTTATAATTACCACTACAACAAAAATTCTATTTTCCCACTAAAATTGTCGAGGTATTGACATCCTCAAAAAAAAAAAAAATCATTTCTGAAGAGAAAAATTCACAAAAAAGCGCTAAGAAAATAAAACTTTCTTGTTTGATTTTTGAAAAGAAATTATTACGAAGGACACTTTTTCTCAGAAAACACCGAATATAATTGTTTTCCTTGACTAATGTACATTAGGAATAAACATTGAACAAGTCCAGCATAGTTTTGAGCACATTATTTCTTGGAAAATAATGAATATTTTCCTGAAAAAGTCAACTGATAGTCCTAGGAAAATAAAAGTTTCTTGTTTATTTATTTTAAATTATCACCGAGGACACTATTTACTTGATTAATGCGTATTAGGAATAAGCATGGAACAAGTCGAGGACATTGTTTCTTGAAAAATAATGAATACGACTATTTTATGAATAATGCGCATTAGGAAGTTTTGTTGAGTTTTCCATGTATTTCTAAAAAACATTACTATGATTTATGTAATTAAAACTATCGAATCTTAGACCTAATAGTGAATTCAAGTAATTCTCAGGGTGATTATTATAACCATAATGTAAGACTACATTTGATATGAGACCACGAAAGATATTTATCGTATTGAACATTGTTTAGTATGAACTAGTCCATGTGAGAATAAAGTTCAAATCAATAGAAATAAAATTTATTCAATCACAATTTTCACTAAAACATATTTAAGTGGCATAAATTAAAATATACATTTTTCCTCTTATTTTTCTTTATTTCAAGTTCTTCTATAACTCAATTGATCATGTAAACTTTAATCATGATTTAGTTCTTGAAAAACTCAAGTACTATTCTTCATAAATGATAATCAATGAAAATTATACTTTCTACAATTGTATAATTTATCTTCAATCATTTTAAATTGTGATATGATATTCTTGCAAATTAATAATTTAATATCAAATATCTTTGGATAATTCTACGGTGAAGCTTTCATATTAAATTTTTAGTTTTTCAATAACTATATCACAAATCTTTGTAATTAATGATATAAAGAATACTATTTTATGCAATCCTTCGAGAATGTTTGAATATGACAATCTTCTAGATTTTTATCCAGAATAGAAAATTTGATAATTGTGTTAGTAAGAAAAAAATTCAATAAAGGAAAACAAAACAAAAACTAGGAGAAATAACATGATAAGATGATCATGAATAAGATTAGGGTAAAGATAGTGAGAAGAAGAATATTTTTAACAACATAGTCTTCCTTCAAGTTGATTAAATCATCGAGTAGAGTTTTGCGCAGATAACGAATTACAAAATTACTCAAAACTATAACCAGATATTTTAAAATATAGGAGAGTGAAAAAAAAGAGAAAAGACAAGAAGGGTATATTGCATTATATCTTTTAATAGGTTCAATCTTTATAATGATACTCCCTCAAAACTTAAATATAAATAAGAATGAAGATGTTTGGTCAAAATTTGAACTAGTAGATATTCACTTATATTTAAGTTAAGAGGTAGTACATGATTCATTTAATTTTTATATGTCACAAATATTGTAACATACAAAAAATATAAAGGCCATAGTATAATTTGCCACTAACATACCATTGTAGTACAAAATTATACCTCCACACCTTATTTTCCTAATATTTCACCGACATCAGATTTTTCTACTTTAATCTCTCTGAACTCTGAAGTTCAAATCCTTGATGAACACTTTTTTTTTGGGTTCAGAAATCCTTCATCACATCTTATTAAAGAAAAGAGAGACAAGCTTCAATCACAAGGATATGACTCACAAATTCATTGGTTATCAATTCACTTATTAAGAATACGAGAAAAGAGAAAGAGAAAAAAAGGAAGCCAGTATAGTTTGATAGATCAATCGAAAAAACTCAAAATAAAATCATATATTTGATAAAAGATAAAAAAAATGATACAACAATACTTTTCTTTACTTGTTCAAAAAAAAATGTATGCTGGTTATGAACACCTTCTAAATAATTTCTCTAATTAACTCTAATTGTAACTCATCAATTAATTAATTATTTATAATTAATCTCTAACCAATTAATGAATACTAACAAGCTTTAATAGTTCTATCTGGTATTTTATTTTTGGTTTTTTAAGTAAAAAAAAAAAAAATACAAGATAGAAATATTAATCTAGTACTTCCTATCCCAAGTCTCATTAATTTACATTCCTTCGTGTTCAATAAAATTAGGATTAAATTCATAAACTTCATAAATAATATGATTATACAGTTGAAAATGAATCTCATATTGAAAATAAGTGAGAGTTCAAATCTAATGTTTATTTGTTGGAACTGTATATGATTTGTTTGATTTGCAAGCACATGATTCCGCAGAATATTTACAATCCTTCATAAAAGATAAGTAGTTGTTTTTTTGCTATGATGTTGGATCCTTACGGTTTTATTTGATAGAAGGTTGGAGTACCACTGGTACGCTTATCTAAAAAAACTAAATAATATAAGTTTAGTAAAAAATTAGATTTGAGAGGGAAGAGTAGGGAACAAAGATAGTGACATATACAAAATCTTAGTAATTGTACATTCAGAATATTGGATAATAAGTCAGAAATAAGTCAATCTAAATGCAATTTCATTTCATCAACACAGATAAAATTCTGAAGGGTCATGGTTGAATCAACCTTCTATTTGATTATTAACCTGTGCTGCAAGTAAACAATGATCTTAAAAAATATTAAAACACTTAATTACATGGACTATATGGAAAAAGTTGGAAAACAGAACTTGTACAATATTTCTCCTATAAATATGTAATTGGAAATATACTTCAATAGACTATACTTTCAATAATATAAACAATAAACTATCCAAGTGGGTGGAAATTTAAGTATATTTTAGGGAGGAGAGATTTACCTAAAGAAATATTAGATAGAGAGGTGAGACATGTAATGTCCACCAAGTTAATACAAACAATCTAATCAAGAAATTTTTTATAGTTAATATATTTTTAGTCCTTATAAATTTTATTTATAATTAAGAAAGAGAAAGAGAGGTGAGAGAGAGAGGAAGAAAGCCACAAAGAGAGGCATAGATAAATCTTTATAATATAGATTAAATATGTTTTTTGTCTCTATAAAATTTTAAAATTTTGTTTTCCATCTCTCTCTCCCCTCTCTAGCTCCCTCTTAGTCTCCCTCCCTTCTTCCTCTTCCTCTCCCTCTCACTCTCTCTAACTTTTTCTCTCTTTCCCTTACCTTCTCTCTTCCTCTTTCTCTCTTTGTATCGTTATGTTATTGAACAAAATTTTTTGTAGACACTAAGTTCAAAAATCATGAATTTTGAAGGAACTAAATACATACTTAATTAATTAGCAATAAATAATAATGTCCACATTGACAAATTGAAGAAAATTATTGGTCAAAATATTCATGATATCGATAAACACTTATTTTTTATAGTACTGGAAAAAAATTTGTTTTTGTTTTAACTACTTTAATGATACGAAATAATCAGTTCAATTAGAGTGATGTTCCCTCTAAACTTTATATTCTTTAAAAAAAAATGGTTTCTTTAATGTATATATTAATTTTATAAAATTTAAAAAGAGATATAAAACATGTGTTGAAGGGTGTGTCAGACAAAATTATGCATGAGTGCAACTCCTCATAAAGCTCTCTGGGTTATCAAGTATACTAGTAAAGCATTGTACAACTTAATTTTGGTTTATCTTGATGTGGTATATAAATGAAGTTTTTATACAAAAGTAATAAGTCCAAATTACCATTATCTTTTTCTAAACAAATATTACTAAATTAACTGTTAGATTAACTTTCAATTTTGAACTTATGACTATCTTCTTATAACTCATTCAGTGTTCTTTTTCTTTAACTCACTAAACTACCTAGGCTGAACTAAATTATCATTATTAGTTCAAATAAACAAACACATATAAATAAGAGAACAATGCATACATTAATTCATATACAACATAATTAACAAAGCAAGAATATGCAAACCAAAAAATCAAAAGAAGACTTATCGGTCCACCCCGACTAGTATTAGTATAAATAAGTACTTCTGAATGATATATTTCAAAACATTGATGATCTTGTAAAATAAGCATACTCAATTAAATTCATATTTTATTTTTCTCAATACCAATCTTTTTCTAAAATTTATAGTAAAACACAAAATCAACAAGTTGAAGAATAATTTTACTAACCTTGGTCTATTTTTTATTTTCTCTCTTATTTGCATTCTTCCCTGGACGAGTTCCATCCTTTTCAAATCTCTCCACCTCTTTTTTAGATCGACAAGTTAGATTGGGTATCGTCTTATGAATGAAGAACTGCAAAATATCAATTTTATGGACATTGTTATAACATTCATCATATTATTTCAAATCATAAATATCAAAAAAAATAAATGTTAATAAATGAGATACAGTAGGTCATTATCTTCTTTGATTTGGAGAAAAACGTACACCTACTTATTTTGTATTTGCAAAATGTAAATTACAAAATTATTTAACATGTGAAATTTATTTATAAATAATAATTAAAGTACCAACATAATAAAAAGAGTGGATATAATAAATGAAAATCATACTGAATCAGTTCTTCCACTCCTTCGTGTTTTTTGACGTCTGATCCACCTTCCAATCCATTCAGGATTGGGAGGTTTTTGTTTTTTGGAGCGTGAAGAGAATTTTTTTTTGGGTGGTCTTCCTCTTCCTCTCTTGATACCCTATAACATCAAGATAATATATCAAATACAAGATATAAATGAGAATATAAAATAAAGTTTGTGCATAGATATGATTTAGATAATATAGGTTTAATGAAGCTATAAACGTGATAAAAGGGAATTTAAAACTTTTAAATGAATATAACTTACCTTCTCTTTTAAACACTATTAATAATGGAACTTTATTCGTGAAAGCTAGGTATAAGATACAAAAGGAGAATATGATAGATATATAAGACGTGTGCATGGTTGAGTGCATTTTTTTTTTATCAGTGAGCTAGGGGATGGTGTGGCTACATAGTTGGATTAGTGTATTCATTTTCTTTCCTATTTTCAAGCATAGTTTTGGCGGGTGTTTTGCAATCCTTCATGGAAGATGAGTAAAATTATTCTGCTACGATACTCGTCTTGAATTTCTGTTTTGCGTAAGAGCTGAAGTATCATTTGTATTCCGTTTAATAAAATTTCTTTACACAAAATTAACTTTTCGCCCCCTATTTCTGAAATGGGGTTTTGGTTCCCTATTTTAACGTGGAATTTTTTTGGCTTTCCTCTATTTTTTTTTCTAATGTTATATGCTGAATTATGACGTGGGAACAATGTGATACAATTGAATTGAATTTATGTCATTAATTAATATTTATTTTCTTATTTTTTATTCTTCACGACTGCCGTCGTTATTAACAACATAAGCGAAAATTTATAAAGAAAAAAAGAATAACATTAAACACTATTCTATTTTATCTAATTCAGTTATGTCACATCACTATCATGTCGTTAACTAGTATATCTTGTCATGAAAAATGGAAGGGGATCAACCAAATTGCATAAAGAGTAAAATCGAGGGATCACAAACCTAATTTTAGAAATAAAGGGACTAAAAATTAATTTTGAACAAAATAGAGAAACTAAAAGTGTATTTAAAAAAAATATAATTACAAAGATTGAGGGTAAAAAGCATAAGAACTATATGTAACTCGGACTTCAATATTAATTTACATGACTTTGTGGTTTTTTAAATATTTTTTGGGATGTGGTTCTATTTTATGGTATAAGGTGGTTGTCGTTGCTATGTCATTGTTTCTATGTATTGTTAGGACATAGATATAGGAATAGTTGAGACAAAATGAGCTCTACTATGATGTATGTTGGATCTTCGTTGCTCTCCCTACATATTTTGTAATTGCATTAGAATACCTTATCTATTCCTGATTTCATATTTCTTTTACTATATATATATATATATATATATATAGGGAGCATATCAAATGAGAGAAATTTTACAATAAAAGAGTGAGAGAGTTAATTAATCTTAACCACATAATCATACATGGATGATCAAAATTAGAAGAAAAAGTATGTGACTTTTTAAGTGATCATGTGTCAAGTAAATAACTTTTAATCATAATCATCGATATATATATGGTTGTATGGTCAATATTTGACCATCTCAATATAAAACTTATCTCATTTGATATATGCTACCTATATATATATTGGATGTTACCGTAGATTACCTTGATAAGTGGTCCACTGCACATCAAGACTTAAAAGTCATCTAAAATTCTAACGACAATCGATATACTTCTCAAAACTATAACTTAACAACTCTTCTTGTCTCACTGTTGAGACCAAGATCAATCAATCTCAATTCGATAAAAATAAAAGAAAACAAATAGGCATGAAAGAGTAGCCTATTTTGCATCTAAGTATTCTTCACAATCATAATCAAACACACTCAAAGATTCCTAGTGATTATGATCCAAAACGGGTATTGGCCTCCCTAGTGGTACTAAATCAAACCCTCAAAGGATAGTGAGGATTGAGTTTTAATATGTAGGTATGGTTGAAGAAGATTCATTCTTTATGTTGCACCTAGAATCACACCCTAACTCTTACAAAGGATTGGTCCTAATATAATAACTTAATTTAAAAAAAACATTAAAAAAAAAAAATACAACACCTCTGATGAGTCTAAAATTTCTTTTATATATCTCATTCCTTACAGATTTTTTTTATATGCAAAATTTATTAAGTTGGGGTTGAATGACATCCCAAGATCTATTAAAAATATGACTTTACCTTATATATATTTTCATTTAAAACCCTACCAAAAAATTGAACATATATAATTTGTTAATTTTCACTCATAATTCAATTATATATTGTTGATTTAACTCAATTATATATAATTGATTGATGAGGATGATAAGGGTTTTCCAAAAAATAAATTAAAAAGATTGAAAAAATATAAATTTTCAAGAAAAAACAACAATATAAAAATATGAACTACACATTCATAGTTAAAAATGAAAATTTAGAAATGAAATAAAGCAATTAGGTTCCGTTACCCTTTCAATTTTTTCATTATCAACCAGTTCTATGTTGCTCTCAGTTTCTTTGGATGAAACTATAACGCATGCATCTTGAATATCTGTTTCTGGCAATGTTGAAATGTCTAACTCTGGATTCTTCATTTCTAGCATGATCATGAGTTTTTGATCAACTTTGTGTATAAAGATCTTGTAGCTAGGTTATCGATCTTGCCTTTTGTTTCCTTGAAATTGATGAAGAGGAGCACCAATTGATGTTGAAGAAAAAGAGAAAAGGAGTTGAGAATGAAGATATTTATAAAACTTTATTTTCATTATATATTTATTTCTAATATATTAACTAAAAATAAGAAAGTTTATTTTCAAATATATAAAATGCTTATTGTGGTCAATGCTATTTGTCTTTTTGTATTAAATGGTGGTAAATATAACTCAAAATAGATTGTTATTTTTTATAATGTTATGAATTATAAATGGAAAAAATATAAAAAAAAAAAAATGAAACATAAAAAAAGAGAATAAAATGTCTCATTAAAAAATTAAAATAAATATACATATGAATTTTTTTTACTGAAATTATAGTCCATTTTAAGAGAAACAATATTATTATAATATTAAGATTAATTCAATGAACATTTCTTCTTACTACATAAATGGATAGTAGTCCATAAATAATTAAGAACTTCCCATACACATATTTATTTAAAAAGCCTTTAAGATTTGACTGTATTAATTACAAAAAATATAATTTAACATTCTCATAGAATGCTTATGTTTATGCGATAAATGTACTAAATAATTTTACTTTATTGATTCCGTAAAAAAAAATTACTTTTTTGAATCATACTTACTATATTTTAAGTAATTAAGAATATTGGTTAAAAAAGTGTTTACAGATATTTAAGAGAATATAATTAGATATAATAGTTCGAAATAGTTTGTCAAAAAAACAATTAATACATAAATATATTACCATGAAATTGCTCCTTTCCTAGAGACGTAGGAAAAAGAATTGTGCTCATAAAATAGTTTGGAATGGCTTGAGAAACTGATTTTATTAACACCTCTCTTCTTGCTTTTGATAGATTCTTACATGCCCACCCTTGAATCCTTTTCCACATTATGTCCTTCAAGTATCGAAATAGGGCTCTTTTGTTACGCCTTATCATAGATGGCATGCCCAATATTTTCCGGTACCTAAACATTCTGATACTCCAAGAATTGATTTGATCATATCCTTCGTTTCTTGCTTTGTGTTCATGCTATAGTAAATCTTTGATTTATTCATATTGATTGCTTGACCTACAACTTGCTCATATTCTTGCAGGATCTCCTTCATACTATTTGTCTCTTTCTCATCCGCCCTTAAAAAAAAAAACAATTGTTAACATATAAAGGGTGTGTGAGGGTGGGAGCCCCTCTACACACTTTGTAAAAATTAATAAGATCTAACAAAAAAAATTATAAATTAAATAAATAAAAATTTATCAAAAGATGGTTGTAATAATGTATCAACATAAATTTGAAGAGCTAATCACAAAAGAAAGTGAAAAGAAAAACAATATGAAATCATAAAAACAATCTATAATTAAAATTGATTAATCATAAAATACAAAAAGCAAACTCACCTTAGATTAAAATAAGAAGTTATAAATAAAAGAGTAAAAACGATCGATAGAGTAACACGAGCATGAAAGTAATAGAGTCTCAAATATCATTTTTAATTGTGACTTCAAAAATAAAGTGTGTATATTACCATATTATTTGACAAATAATAATAATAATAATAATAATAATAATAATAATAATTTCAAAGAATATAACAAATTTGACAAGTAAAATTATTGATAATTGTTCTCCATTTATAGAGCAAGTAAATACATATGAATTCACAAAATAGCAAATTTGCATAATATATAATGCGTAAATTTAGGAAACTTATTAATGCGTCTGTTTATTATTCAATTCATATTTTAGTTCGATTTTATTTAAATTATTTATATTAATTATATTTATATTTGTAAATGTGATTGTTGACGGCTGTAAGGAATTTTTTTAACAGCCTTGCAAACAATTCATAGCAAATAAAAAAATTGTTTTATTATTGATTGTTATTAATAACATCGTTATCTATTTTAGATTTTTGAAAAATTTAATTGAATCAATTAATCTGTATAGAAAACTTACCATATTGAGAGCCACAATATTAAATTCAAATCAGAACAATTATAAACAAACGAATGAAAGAAGAGACTCGCTAATAAAGTAATATGTGCCAAATAGAAAACTTAAAATGAGTCTCAAATAATCTTAGTCTAAGATTTGGTATAGCATTTGAGAGAAATCTCAGAGAAGAAAAATAATCTCATTCATCTTGTTCATTAGGCTATACATCACCACCATTATATAGGTGCATTAAATAACAAATGATCCTAACTGAATGTGAAACCACATCAGCAACTAGCAAAACAAAAAGAAGAGTAATTAACTGCTACGTAACTGACTATATAACAGCTATGTAACTTCTAGTCAGTACTCTTATCATCATCAATGCTCAATAACCCTCGCAAGCTGGAGGGTGGAAGATGTCCACCATACCAAGCTTGGCAATAAGAGTGTTAAACACACTAGGACCAGATGCTTTAGTGAAAACATCTGCAACCTGACAGTTGGAAGATATTGGCATTAGACGCATCAAACCAGCTTGGGCCTTTTCACGAACTAGGTGACAATCAATATCAAGATGTTTCGTGCGTTTGTGAAACACGGGATTGGCGGAAATATGTAAAGCGCTTTGGTTGTTGCAATAAAAAACTGGTATCTTGGAAGGGTGCTGAGAAAGATCACGCAGAAGGTAAGAAATCCATTGAAGCTCACGAGTTGCAGAAGCAAGGGCGCGATACTCGCTGAGGAACATGATACAGTCTGTTGTTTCTTGGACTTCCAAGTGACAAGGGAGCTTCCTATGAAAAAGCAATAACCAGATGTAGAACGATGAGAATCAACACAACCACCCCAATCGGCGTCACTAAAGCCAAGAATCTGTAGATCAAAGTTGCTAGGAAAAAATAAACCATGACCTGGGCTACGCTTGAGGTAACGCAGCAAACGAAGATCAGCACGATGATGAACTTTAGTGGGTGAAGCCATAAACTGACTAAGTTGCTGAGTTGCGAAGGCAATATCCGGACGTGTGGTGGTAAGGTAAAGAAGACAACCAACAAAACGTCTGTAAGCTGCTAGGTCAGAGAAAGGAGTGGTGGAATCCTGATGCAATCGGACAGTGGGATCCAAAGGCGTGTTGACTGGTTTACAACCAGTAAGACCAGAATCAGCAAGAAGATCCAAGCAATACTTGCGTTGGCAGACCGAAATTCCCTTAAAGGAGCGTGCAACTTCCAGCCCAACAAAAAACTTCAGCTCACCAAGGTTTTTAATTCGAAAAGCATCATGCAAAGTTGTCTTAAGCACATCAAATTCAGATAAGGAAGTCCCAGCCATAATAACATCATCAACGTACATAAAGAGTGCAGTGAATGAAGTCTTGGTTGAGCGAACGAAGAGTTGTTGATTAGATTGTGCTTATGTGTAACCATGGCCAAAAGAAATGTAGTGAGTTTTTCAAACCATTGACGACTAGCCTGTTTAAGCCCATAGAGAGACTTGAGAAGCTTACATACTTTCCCCAACTTGGGAGGAGGAACACCTTGTGGTGGTTTCATATAGACCTCTTCATGGAGATCTCCATGAAGAAAAGCGTTGTTGACGTCTAGTTAATGGAGGTGCCATCCATGAATAGAAGCCAATGCCAAAAGAACCTGTATGGTAAAAAGCTTAGCCACGGGAAAAAATGTCTCAAAGTAATCCAATCCTTTAGTTTGATAAAAATCCTTGAGCAACCAAGTGAGCTTTGTAACATTCAATGGTACCATCATCATGCCTTTATATTTTGTAAACCCATTTGTTACCAATGGGAATTGCATTAGAAGGGAGGTCAACAAATTGCCAAGTTTTGTTGGTATTGAGAGCTTCAATTTCAAGTCTCATGGCTTCTTGCCATCTAGCGTCTTTGCTAGCTGCTGCATAGGAGGGAGGCTCAATTTCTGAAGTAAGAAAGAGGGCACAGGCTTGATGTTTAGGAGATAGATAACAATAAGACAAAACTTTGGATTAAGGGTAAGTGGCAGTGGAGGAAGTTGAGTTACAAATGTAATCATTGAGGTAAGTTGGTTTTTGTGTATGCTTGGAAGTTTTCCTAGTAGGAACAAGTGTAAGGGTTGATTGGTTGGGTGAAGAAGAGCTGACTGGTATATCAGTAGGTGGTAAAGGTGTTGTGGCAGAGTTTATGTGAATAGAAGGAAGATCCTGTATATGTGAAGGGCAAGGGTCAATGGTAGAGGTATGGCCAGTTGTGGGTGCAGGCGAATAAGGAGCATAAAATGCAGGCTTGATATCCTGAATTGTATGCTGAAAAGGCAGTTCCAAATCATAAAAGTGAACATTTCTTGACACAAATATTTCCCTAGTGTGAGTGTCTAGTAAGGTGTAGCCTTTCATACTAGACTTGTAACCTAAGAAGGCACATTTTCTTGCTCTAGAATCAAACTTATGACGATTAATGGGTAAAGTAGACGCATAACACAAACAACCAAAGACCCGTAAAAGGCTAAGATCAGGCTGTGTTCTATAAAGTACTTCATATGAGGACTTGTTTCCCAACAATCTAGTGGGAATCCTATTCATTAGAAAAATTGCATGTTGCATTGAGTACGATCAATAAGTTTTAGGAAGCTTAGATTGAAACATAAGAGCTCTACTTATGTTTAAAACGTGTTGGTGCCTTCTCTCCACCCTACCATTTTGTTGTGGAGTTGACACATAACTTCTCTAATGCATAATTCCTTTTGTAGAATAAAATTCAGTAAGTAAGAATTCTGGCCCATTATCACTTCTTATATTTTTGACACATTTACCGAATTGGTTTTCCACTAGAGCAACAAAATTATGCGCTCTACTAGGCACTTTTGACTTAGACTTTAGCATCACAACCCAAACATGTCTACTATGATCATCTAAAATAGTAAGAAAATATCTAAAACCATTTATTGATTTAGTGGAGAAAGGTCCCCAAATGTCAAGATGTACCAAATCAAAAACAGAAATAGCATTATGATTACTGATAGGAAATGACAATCTCTTTTGTCTAGCCATGTGGCAAATATCACAAGGTGTTTTGCTGCCAACTGAAATGTCGCCATATTGCTTACTCATTTCTAACATTCTATCATATGACAAGTGCCCTAAACGCAAATGCCATAATTCAGCAGTGGAAACCGTTTTTGTATTCAAACTAAGTGCAGTAAGAAAACTAGATGCAAAACCTGATAGCTTTAATTCTTCTTGTAAGTAATACAGTCCATCAATTTGTTTAGCCAAACCAATCGTCTTCAAACTCCTCCCCTGTATTGTACATTAGTTTGATTCAAATATTAGTGAGCAAGACTGCTCAAGACACATCTTAGAAACATATATCAAATTGACTGCAAAATCTGGTAAGAATAACACATTGTCCAACACTAGGTCTGCACTCAACTGTATTCTCCCAATGTAAATAGCCTCAACTGAATTTCCATTAGGCAATTTCACATCAATAGGATTTACTTTGTTGTAACTTATAAACCAAGCAAGAGTGTGGAAAATTTGGTGTGTGGCTCCTGTGTCTAGAATCCATGATGAATCAGTCAATTTTGAATATGGTGAAATACATGTTTCATGTGCAGCATGTCCATACGTCTCCGCTTTAATTGCATTTGTTGAGCATCTGGAATCAACAACTGTGTTCTTTTCTAGCAATGCCATTAGACTTTGATATTGATCCTTTGTGAGTGTCACTCCATTTTCTTCAGCTCTTGAGCTAGAACTAGTAGCTCATTTTTCATCACATAACTCAGCTTCTGTATAATTTGTTGCATAATTGCTGCCACACCCAAAATTAGGGGGAAAACCATGCTTCTTGTAGCAAGTTTCAACCGTATGACCTACTTTGCCACAGTAGGTACAAATCTTGCCACTTCCTTTACCTCTTCCATTAGATCCACCACCTTTTCCTCGACCATAAGATCTTCCACCATCTACTGCATTTACTAACGCGGTTGGTTCATCAACAGTATCAGTTGTAATAGAGGATACTCCATAGTTCATCTTTATTTCTTTTTGTAGTATCATAGAAAACACTTTGTTCACTTGACGCAATGGTTCCATTAAAAGAACCTATGAAGAAGCTGCTTGATACTCACCATTCAAGCCTATTAGAAATTTTATGACTCTATCTTCCAATCTGAACAATTTTGCTTTTCTCATTGCCTCACAATTGCAAGCAATTGGACAAGAAAATTGCATCATTGGTCTGTACTGCTCTAACTCCTCCCAAAGTTTCTTCAGTTCTGTGACATACTCAGAGACTTTGTTATCACCTTGCTTTAGATTTGCTATTTCTGGATGCAACTGAGCAACTCTGATTCTATCACCGCGCATAAATCTGTCTTTTAGGTCATTCCATAGGTCAATCGCATTGTCTATAAACACAACACTCTTCGCAATTGAAGGGTCTGTGGAATTGGTAATCCACGAATGCACCAGATTGTTACATTTTTCAGATCGCCTACATAATTCAGATCGCCTACATTTGGTACAGGGATCGAGCCATCTACAAACTTAAATTTGTTCTTCGTCTCAAGCGCTCTTCGCATCTTCAACGCCCATGCGTGATAGTTGTCACTGGACAACGGTGGTGACACCGTTATACTCGTCGGATTTTTAGATAGATGCACATAGTACGAATCCAAAGATTGATCTAAATGTTCGTTCTGATTGTTCGCATTTGCAATTGTATTTCTCACCATGACTACAATAAATGAAGAAAATGGAGTGAAGAAACTTCTTGATTTGTAAAAAAGAGGGAAAAAAAACCTAGATCATAGGTAAATTGAAGAGGAATTCATCAATTGAAAAAAATGACGAATCGTACATGCATCGCGGAAGTAGAGTGGGATTTACCCGCTCTGATACCATTTAAGAATTGGTATAGTATTTGAGAGAAAACTCAAAGAAGAAAAATGATCTCATTCATCTTGTTCACGAGGCTATACATCACCACCATTATATAGGTGCATGAAATAACAAATGATCCTAACTGAATGTGAAACCACATCAGCAACTAGCAAAACAGAAAGAAGAGTAATTAACTGCTACGTAAGTGACTATATAACAACTATGTAACTTCTAGTCAGTACTTTTATCATCATCAATGCTCAATACTTAGTATTCATTATGATATTCTCCATGAATTAATGTCTTAATTGTTATAATGTTGTTAAATTTGTGATGTATGCAATAAATTTGAAAAGTGATATATTCTAGAATTGTCGTTATAATTGTAATTAGGTTTGAAAAGTGAAAAATACCACAGAATTGTTGTTAAAATTGCCATGAGTTTGAAAAGTGATGCATGTCATGAACTCTTGTTATAATTGTTATTAGTTTAAAAAGTGATATAACTCACGAATTGTTGTTATAATGGTCATGCGATTATAATGTGATGTATGTCATGAGTGGTTGTGAGAGATTAATAAACTAATAGAAAAACTAATATTATCAAACGAAGTTGTTTAACTTTATATTACTTAGTGCTTTGTTTTAGTGTGAAGTTCATTGTAATCAATCCACTTAGAAGAAACAAAACATAACTTAATTTCACCTCTTTGTAACTCAGCCCAGTAGTGACTATTTTGTCTCAACAACTTGTAGGTTTTTCAAGTTGGAAGTTAAGAAGACTTGACTTGTAGGGTCAAGGTGTTGTAGTGCCTCAAAGGTTTGTAGGTTTCAGACTGGAAGTTGAGAAGACTAACTTGTAGGGTTAGGTGTTGTAATTCAGGTTATGAATTAGTGGATAAATACTTACGTGTGAAGGGACTTGACGTAATTGCCACATTGGTAATGAATCAGTATAAATCCTGGTGTTTTTCTCTCTGTCCTGATACTTTGTTTTATTGTTGCCTCTGTTCTATTATATCTGTTCTAGTATCCTGAATCATATTTTTGAAAAGAAGTTTGGAATAAGACAAAACACAATTCAACCCCACTTATCGTGTTTTTACACCTTCATACTTTCTTTAAGTCTTAACAAAGAAATAAAAGTGTTATCAGAAATTAATAGAGTATGTGTTGTTGGAAAAAATGACTAAATGAGATTAGTGTTAGTCCTCAATATGTAGTTCAAACGATTCAACTTAAAGATCCAGAATAGTTTGAGCATAGAATATACGATTCAAATCTAACTACTAATGTAACATACTAACAAATACTCCTTTCATTATTTTGTAAAATATCATTAGAAACTCAATACGAGTTTTCGATTCGAATTTAAGACATGATATACAAACTAACAATATCGACATTTGTTAAATAAACTATGATTTAAAAATTCCTTATATTATTTTTTAATTGTTGTTTAACAGTTATTTCCATGTACCAAGAAAATCAATTAGTTTTGTTACTTTTAATAAAATTATTTATCTTTTTTCAATAATATTCTTAATTATTTACCGTCTCATTTCACTTACTTACTCCTATGATTAGAGTTATGGATAATCCTCTCATCTCAATTTTTATAAGATTCATTTTAATTTTTCAATTTTATTAATTATTTCTATATTAGGCTAAACTAGTAAAACAACTCAATTTAATTTTATAATCATTTTTTTATTTATATGAAATTCTCCATTAAAAGTATAAATTAATTCCCCCACTTTAAAAATAAATTAGTAAAATAATTTAAATTTCCAATAAATTAAATATTAATATTAACTTTATTAATTTTCATAATTTAGTCAATAGAATTTTATACAAGGACGAAGGTAGTATTAAAAAAGTTAGGTAAGTCTCATATTTAAAAAAGAAGATGGAGTGTGAATGTTATTTAACTAGATTTTGAGAGATATGAATGTAATTTTCTCTTTTTTTTATCAAAAAATTTCATTTTTACTTACGATGGATGAGTTTGTTGATTTTTATTTTTTGTGAAGAGTTGTACAGTAATTTTTCCGTCTCAATTTAAATGTCTTATTTGTGTTATACATAGTTTTCAAGAAAATAATTAGTTTTGTTGATTTCAATTATAAAATTTACTCAAATACTTGTATTAATTGCAGTCACTGGATAAGTTTGATAAGTTGAAATGCAATTAATAATTATATATTAATAGATAAAAGTAATTAATGTTGTATTCGTATAATAAAACGACAAATAATTTGAAACAGGGAAAAATATAAAATGAAACATTTAAAATGAGATAGAAAGAGTAATTTTTTTTAAGTAAAGGAGGGAGTAACTTGTACGTACTTGATCTCATCCGTTTTATATATCTTTTTTATGATTTAATTGCAATTTTAGTTTTCTTATTTTTATCAATTCACGAAATTGATCCCCTATTTTAAAATCTGATAGTTTTAATTTTTTATTTTGATTTTTTTAACTAAAAAAATGGCTATATGACGTGTGACATAATTATGTATAAGGCTAAATTACATCCGTGGTCCCTTAACTTAATTTCAGTTAACGTTTTAGTCCTTTATCTTTTTTCTTCCTCTGATTTGGTCCTTTATTTTAATTTTAAGTGAGATTTTGATATTTTATGTTTTAAAATGTCAACAATGTTATCATTTTTTTTTACAAAAATTCATCAAAAATTTCAAACAAAACCCATAAAATTAATTATCATCCTCAATATAATGCAAATTTCATCAAATTCATAAATTAAATCTTTAAATAAACTCATATTTTCATCTCTAACAACATCAAATAAAGAATAAAGGACCAAATCGGGAAAAAAAAAGATAAAGGACTAAAACGTTAACTGAAATTAAGTTAAGGGACCACGAATGCAATTTAGCCTTATGTATAAAGATTAACATTCGTGAAATCGCAATAAAACCCTTTTAACTTTGAATTTTTTTTTCATTTTTTAATTTAATTAATGACATATAAATAATTAATGCATTTAGATGGTTTTATATCATAAAATTATATGTCACATCATTTAAAATAGGATTAAATATGATTTTGGTCCATGTAAAAATAACCTTTTTTGATTTTGGTCCTCGTGATTTTTTTTTTTTGGTTTACATCCCTGTAATATCAAAAAAAAAATTATTTTTGGTCCTTAACGTTAAGTTGACGTTACAAAAACGTTAACCGACAAAGAATAACAGTTTTTTGTTCCTGTAAATATAACACTTTTCAGTTTTAGTCCCTGAAAAATATTTTTTTAAATTTCATCCCTGCAATATTCAAAAATCTCCTTAAATATAAAATAACTTACAAATTGATCTTTATTAATAATAAACTTATGCCAAGTAAAATATTTTCACTTTAATAATTTAAAATTTATTAATCTTCTGTTTTATTTATTTGTTATTATTAATTAATTTTCATTTTCTATTTCAAAAAAATCACTAAAATCTTCTGTTTTATTTAATTATTATTAAATTAATTATATTAGTATAAAATAATAATTAAAATAACTTTAGATTTAAGTTTTATAATTTTAATTAAAATCTCCTTTTACGCTTTAGATTTTTTTCATTATAACTTAAAATAAATAAAATATATATTAGGTGATAGATTTATTTTAATCATTATTTTATACTAATATAATTGTAGTTAATATTATATTAATTTTATTTTAATTATA
>JBBPBQ010000001.1:37499775-37568082 GCA_037974755.1 Cicer yamashitae | reverse complement strand
AATATAATGTTAACTACAATTATATTAGTACAAAATAATGATTAAAATAAATCTATCATCTAATATATATTTTATTTATTTTAAGTTATAATGAACAGAATCTAAAGCGTAAAAGGAGATTTTAGTTAAAATTATAAAGTTTAAATCTAAAGTTATTTTAATCATCATTTTATACTACAATAATTAATTTAATAATAATAAATAAATAAAACATAAGATTTTAGTGATTTTTTTGAAACAAAAAATGAAAATAAATTAATAATAACAAATAAATAAAACAGAAGATTAATAAATTTTAAATTATTGAAGTGAAAATATTTTAAACTTTACTTGGCATAAGTTTATTATTAATAAAGATCAATTTGTATGTTATTTTATATTGAAGGAGATTTTTGAATATTGCAGGGATGAAATTTAAAAAAATATTTTTCAGGGACTAAAACTGAAAAGTGTTATATTTACAGAGATCAAAAACTGTTTTCCTTTGTCAGTTAACTTTTTGTAACGTCAACTTAACGTTAAGGACAAAAAATAATTTTTTTTTGATATTACAGGGATGTAAATAAAAAAAAATAAATTACGAGGACCAAAATCAAAAAAGGTTATATTTACAGGGATCAAAAACATATTTAAACCTTTAAAATATATCAAATCGTCATTTTTTAATTCAAAAATATGATAAATAGATCGAAATTATCAATTTTTAAAATAATAAATTGCCTTCATGAATTGATAAAAATAAAGGACTAAAACTGCGTTTATTTTTTTTTAATAAAACTATGAATATTAATTTATTGTGTATCGGTGACTGGACCAATTTTTTATATGGTCCAACTTGGAATGGAATGCCCCCATTAACAAGACCAAAAATAAATGATTCCAAATTCCTGACAAAGCTAAATACATGTACTCCTTCCGTGCTTTATTATAAGACTCTTAAAATAAATTTATAAATATTAAGAAAATTTGTTACAGTAATAAATTTATTTAAAAATATGTTACTTTTACATATTTATTTTATATTATTAATATATTAAAAAATTATAAAAATAATTTATATTTTTCAATTGTAAATTAAATGGAAATATATTTGTAAAAAATTATTAATACATGTGAAATTTTGAAAAATATCTTATATTAAAGAATAAAAAAAAATGTAAAATACAGTTTTATAAGTAAGAACATAAGAAGTTCTACTTTACTTTTATTTTATAATTGAAATTCGAAATTGTTAAATGAAATCTAGAAAAGCATCCATGCCATTCAAATTTATGGATGATATTGGTAGCCACCCTGTCCACCACATGGTGATGAAACAGAGCACTACAAGGAAAACGAAATCTCACTAATTACTTCTCAAGTTTCATGTCCTTCCATCTCAAAACATCAATGAAACAATAAAATCACATTTTAAGAAAAGGACCAAAAATTGAGCACTTAAACAAGTGACATAAAAAAATACATACTAAACGTTTTTCTTTTTTCTTTAATACTCTCAATAATTATAAACATACAATTATATGCATTGAAGCAATCTTGGCCTTTAAAAAGAGAATGGACAATTCATATTTTATAACACCAATATATTTCTCAAAATATTAACGGGTTAACTAGATGGAACAAATGAGATCTATAAATGTATAAATGTGTGACTACATGGAATCCATTTGTTTTTGTATGTACAAAGAAAACAAAAATGTAATGACCCTTTAATTTCCAAAGTTTAATACAAATCTCAAATTCCCCATCATGAAGCATCAACCAAATAGGTCAATACTCTCCTAACTCCTTCATCAAATTCATATGCCTAAACTAATCTAAAAAAAAAAAATTCGAATACACAATTTTTAATACATTTTTAATTTATTTCAGGGATGCTCTGAAGTGCAGGTCTCCAAGATCTCTGAAGTGATTCATAGCCGTCACTATTGTTCATCAAATGGGACAAAACTTGATCCACCCTTAATTCCCTTATGTCAACTTTGCTTAACAACTCTTGTAGTTGCTTCTTGGTAATCTTGATCTTCACCTCCGTTGTTGTTTTTTCATTAGGACAATTTTTTTTGTCCGAAAACTCGCCTTTGGATGCCGGAAAATCGTAGTCATCTTCGTCGTCGGTGGCGTATTTAGTTGATGATTGGTGCTTCAAACAATTTCCCATTTTTTGTTGTACAAATTTTTGTTATTGAGTGTGTTTTTTTGCATACAGGAAGAGAGAGACTTTCTTTTAAAATGGGAGAGAGTTGGGTGATATATAGGAGAGAAAAAATGAGAAAGCATGGAATTGAAGATGAGAACAGAATGAGTCAGACATAATTTATTTAATGTAGGAAGGTGGTTGTTTCCTTATTTTAATTTCTTAGGTGGAAAGTAGTGGGAAAGTGGAGCCCATGCTAGAAGTGGTGGCTTTTCTTATTTGTCTCATGATAATGATAGATAAATCATTTTAGTCCAAAACCTTTAGATAAATCCTACTAATAAAGTCACCACGGATTGCTAGTTGTAGTGTAATATAAGCACAGATTCATCTTTTAGTAACTAATATAGTTTGCGTAAAATGAATTCTACATTGATAAATCGAATATTTTGTACGCTCAACTATGTATTAATTTATTAAATTAATTAGGTAAAGTTACAATGAAGAATGAAATTGTTGATACACAATTTTTTTTAACGTTATTGCATTTTTATGATTAGATTTAAATCTAAATTTCTAATTAAGTTGAAAAATACTTAAAATCATCTCATTTAAATATTTTTTTTAGTGTTTGATATTATAATTTGTATGTGATATAAATCATATGTCTTGATTAACAAATTGTTAAGATTAATAGCCTTTAGATTAAATCACATATTAATTAAGGTCACATAATTGAAATATTTCTAAACAACCTTTAAAATATTCTTTTCGTGACAATATATTATTTCTCAATGATATTCTCAATTCATTAAACAGTTTTTTTGGTAACTACAATTAATTAAATAGTCAATCTAACTATCTACTAATACAACTTTCAACCACTAGTATTTGTGATTATTTTAAACTTAACATATTATTTTACCATAGAATTCAAAATAAATAAGAATTTTCTTAAAAGTGTGTAATATCTCGAAAAACAGTCATGTAAGGTCAAAGAAACCAACTTCATAAAACATTTACAACAAAATTTTTGCATAAGATGTTGTATATCAATTTATTTTTTTTGACAAGAAGTTGTACATCAATTTCTTAAAAAGTCAAATTTTCTTCTTAATTTTTAATATAAATTTTTGTATAAGTTAGTTTTTCGTTTTTTTTTTCCATAAATAATTTTAGTTTTTTATTCTTTAATAATTGTAACAACACTCTATAAGAAACAAAGGTAAATAATAAACTTTAAAACACGTTAAATAATTAAAAATATAAATTTTATCTTATAAATCATGCATTTAACTCTTAAAAAAATATTTCTACTTTTAGAATTTAACATGTGACCGGATGAAAAAACAAAAAACAGTTATAGTAAGTTGGATGAATTTTATTTTGAAGTCATACTAAGTTCCTATGAACATTTTTGTTGTCGGTAAACATATTTTTCCTAAATTTGTGGCCATAATTTATTAAGGCAGCAACCATTGTAGTAGTGGAAGAGAGTCAAAGGGTATTGGTGTGAAAAGGGTATAAATAAGAATCTGATGACATAAAAAGTAGAACCGTGTGAACACAAATTAGCGAAAGGGATCTTTGAGTGAAGATGCTGTTTCGTCACGTGCATGCATGTGTGCTATGCCTACTCACATCTATCATTCATTTAGCTTACCCAAAAACCACTTTTCCTTATCTTTATCATTTTTTTTCATTTATAAAAGAAATTGAAAAGGGAGAGAATGATGTTATAATTTAAAATAGATTTTTTTTTTAAATTTATTTAATATTTATGAAAAAACTTATATTTCTTTTATTAATTTAGTGGAAATGAACTGTAAATCTATAAATTTAATATATATTTTTTAGTATTATAACAAATCAATTGAGTTTTTGTTTTCATTACCGAGTCAAAAAGAGAATCATATCTCCGATTACTCATATCTCTCTGTTCTTACTTCTCATTGACATGTTTCTTAAGATTATTTTATATATTCTATCGAAACATACTGAATAGATAAATAAACTTTATACATATATTCTTATATTTTATTCGTTTTCTCATTCATGTAGTCATCTATATTAATTTTGAAGCACAAAAAAGTCTATGCACTCTCTTGTCTCTATGTGTGAAATAGTTTATTTTTTAAAATTGGGAGAAGAAAAACTAAAATAATAATAATATGCTCCTTTTACATTCATCGTTATAGAAATTGAATTCCATCTTTGAAATTACAAAACAATAAGCTCTTGCAACTGAGCAAGAACGAACATAGAAATTTTTACAATGATGATATTATATATCTTTTTCAATTGTTTTCACATGTGTAGTATTTTAAAAATGACTATGAATAAATAAAAATAATAATTGTTTTATCAAATTATATTTCTTTAACTATTATATTTTTTTTTCCATTATCATAATTACAAAGTAGAAATAATACGTTCGAAGTAATGTATATAATAATAAATGAAAGGTACAATTAAAAAATAATAATTCAAGTTATATATATTGAAAATGATATTTATTTTAACATAATTTTCTTATTAAAATATAATAATTATAAGATGGAGGAAGTACATTTAAAAACTATATTATAACAATTTTCCCACTTAACAACCAGTAATTATCTTATTAAAATGATAATAATTATAAGATGGAGGAAGTACATTTAAAAACTATATTATAAAATTTTGCCACTTAACAACCAGCTCATGTACAAAGGTGCCAATATTCGATATTTAAATTGGCTTTTAATTAGGTCAAATTAAGTTTTTAACATGCAGTTTTTACACGAAACTCAAACTAAACCAACCTAGTCATGAATAGATTGGGTTGGGTTTACTTTTAGGGTTAAATAAGTTTTTGATAGGTATAGATATAATATATTTTATTTTTAATCTCTTAAATTTTTTTTTTTCAAACAATAGTCTCTCAAATATTTTTTATCAATAATTTTGATATCTATTTTTAAATCAATTAAATATATCATCTAAATTTTGAATGTTTTTTACATGCATATTTGAAATATTATAAAAAATTTCTCCCACAAAAATTTAGAATTTTTAACAAGGAGAGAATTAAATATGATTTTTTAAGTTTTTGGCACTTAAAAATTAATATTGAATTCATATTTTGTTAAAAAATGTTATGTTTTTGTAGGAAATATTCTTATAGAGTTATAAATATACCTGTAAAAAAATATTTAAAAAATCGAGTGACACATATAAGTTACTTAAAAGTAAGGACCAAAATTATTGACAGAAAATATTTGAGGGACTAATGTTTGAAGAAAAGATTTAGAAGACTAAAAATGAAATATAATATATTTATAGGGACGAAAAAATTATTTAATTTTAAATTTTAATACTTGAACACATTATCAATCACAAAATTTCACCACGACACATCATTCAATTCTTAAAATGTATCCACAAACAAAACAAAACACATAATTAATAACAATTCCTCGAATTAAATACAACATTTTAATTCTAACAATTCGTTCGTGTTATTACTATTAAGGCCGGACCCCTATATATTTTCATTTTTTTTGCACGATAAAACATTATTATAATTAATTTAATTTTGTCACATTATTTGACCGAAGTGTCAATGATAAATCTCTATAAATAAATAAGTTAAACAGTGTGATGAATTCATATATTTATTTTTTTAAAATTTTAGATAAAAATATAATGTGAAAGTCTTATATAATCCTAAAACTCGTATATTACCTTGTTATTAGTGTTTATAGTGTGTTTGAAAATGGTGGGTGAGTCCAAATTGGCTTCTTCAACCAAGCAGCCAAACTCAACATTTTTAATTCGCTCTTTTCAGAGCAGCTCCCAGTTGCTACTACAAAGTTACACTATCAACCAAAATTATCATCTATATTAATTTTGAAGCACAAAAAAGTCTATGCACAAAAAGGTGTACGGTGTCAAAAAGGTGTTACTTTAAAATCAGTTTATAAAATCAATTTATAAAAAGATGTACAGTGTCAATTTCTACTTTAAAAAAAGTGTTACTCTTTATCGACTTAACGCACCCTTCACATATCCAGCACTACTAGATACAGTGCGGGTATATAAATAGTGATTGACTCGACTAATAAACTCTTATACCATTTAATGTATTTAAGCTTTGATATTATCTTTTAAAGTTCTACCTATTTTTAATATGGAACTTGAGTTTTTCTCAATATAGTAAAAGTGAATTGTACTTCTTTTATATAAGATTCAAATTATGTATGAGAGTTTAATAATAATTATTTCTTCTCCAATTTAATACAATTATATAGATAAATTACCAATAACTTACATAATGCACAATTACAACATGTCAAGTTCTGTCTTATATAAAATTTAAGTCAAAAATGTGTTGATACAATTAGAAATACAGAAAGTGTTGAATAGCACATCAGCACATGGACCTTAGTTGACATTGATATAAGGTGTGTTGTGATGTTGATTGCTAAACGTAGAAGTTGCACCATAAAGTTTCAACTTTGTTTTCAGCATGCAAAAGAAATTTTTGGAGTGGTTTAACTTCAAGTGAAAATTCTCTATGTGTTGTTTGCCCATCAAATCGGTGCATAAAAATCACTCATAACTCCAAAAGATGATCAACAACACTCTTCGTAATAGAAATTTATGATCTCGATCGTCATTCTTACGGTTGAAATGTTGACTTAATTGATGTTAGCTTGACGACATCAATTTTGAGAGACAGATATTCGTTTTCCTTTGAATTTGCCAATCAAACAAAAACCAAATCACGTTTTCAATCATAAAAATAAAGAAAACCTTTGAACTTCTACATCCATAAGATAACATCTATTGTCATTGAAGTTTTGAACAGTTTTTAAGTAATGTTTCCGTGAACCACTTGTAAAAATAATTCCCTTAGAAATTGTCTACTTTTTAAAATTAAAATTCAATAAAAAGATTCTTAATTAGACTAACGAATAAAGTTCTTTTAGTTGATTTACATTGTCCATAGCCTAGTTGAGAATATTGATGTGCATATACGTGCAGCCATTCAGCATGAAAATGTGGGCGTATGTTTATCTGCATATACATGGCTCTTATTCATCATGTTTTTTTCTTTTGACAAAACTTATATTCATCATGTTTGGCTTTTATTACATTTGTTTAATTTTGACCATTATCTGACCCTCAGTGCACTCAATATGGCTGGAAAGTTGTCTAGTCTCGTTATGTAAATAATGAGATAAATTTTGTTGACTCAATTGCAGTCTTGTTTAAATGAATGTCCTATCATTTTTCTAAAAGACTTTTTTAACGACAGTGAAACTTAGAAAATGGAAAAACAAAATGAAAGTATCTTGTTCAAGAGTGTTTGCGGGTCGATTTAGTTTGATTTTGATTAAATCTGATGTTTAAATTAATTAAAAATAAAAAGTTTGATTTGGTTCAGATTTATAAATTTTTTAGATAAAATTCAAACATAACCAAATCAATATATAGCGGATTGGTTTGAGTTAGATTGAACGGGTTACACCAAATAATAATTATGTCTAAAATATTATATTAAACTTTTAAAATCTAGAGCAATGAGAATTGAAAAGAAAATGTGATTTTTATTATTCTAATTTCTAACTATATATATACTAATTACTGTATTTATCTAAAAGTTTAAAAGTTATATAGAGAAAACTTACGCATTATACTAGTCGCTGTTGTATTTTATATAAAAATATTTAATAAGAAGATAATTAATTCAGATACAGAGACACGCATATATAATATTAAATATTCATTACATACATAAACTGTCCCTGATCAAATAAAGAACACGATTTGATTTGAATTATTGTGCTCGAACCGTTGCAACCTCAACCTTAGTCTTACTTTTGTTTTTTTATTACCTTTTCTTATTAATTACCCCATCTCTGCTGTTGTTGATCTGTTAGTCTTTTAAAAACGTATTTTACTATTTTTAAAAGAAGATTTTTTTACTATTTATCTATTATTTTGAAATTCATATTTATATTATCTATTCTTTTGTAGATAATAGTCTTAACTATTTGTATAATGAAATAACTTAAATGTATCACTAAAAGAAGGAAAATAATTTAATTAAAAATATATAAATAGTTCCTAAAAAAATTATATATAAATAGTAAAAAATTAATTTATGTAAAAAACTTAAATCAATGTTTAAAAGAGAGCAAAGATATTATTAATTAACTAATATTGTATTGTCTTTGATTGATGTTGATGAATAAATTCTTTCAATATGTAAAATACCGTTTCAAACAAGGTGGGGTTTGAATTTTGAAGTTGAATTATTCTATTTTCTAGCTATTGATAAATGTATTATAGTTTTGGGCCAAATGTAAATAATCAAATTAATATAAGTATTTAATAGCTACGCTTCGTTTAATAGGCACGAAGAAATTAAATTTTTCTTTGAAGCATATAAAAAACATATACGGAACTAAGAGAACAAGATACTAAAAAATACGCAAAGAAGACAACAAAGACCAAGCATGAGAAATCATCCAACCTTGTCGCACAAGTAGAGGCTGCCTCGTTTGAATGTCTAACAAATTTATTAAAAAGAAAACAAAAATAATAAGGACATAAATTTAACCTAGAAAAACAATATAGATAATATATGCAAAAACCTTCGTTAAAAAAATATACACAAAAACTTCGCAACAAACATTTCTAAGACATAACACCAAATAGATCGTATAATCATATCGATGAGAGAGAGAAAAAAATAAGGGAGAGAAAAAGAATTAATGAGAAAAATAAATAATACATAGCAATGTATGAAGAGTTTGATGGAGATGATCCAAATCCGACAGAATATTAAGGGACTTCGATACTTCTAATATGAATTTCTCTCAATACTTTAATTCTTTCTATTTTTTTTAATTTTATTTTATTTTTTAATTTTTGTTTTTATTTTGAAAGTTTTTTCATATAGATTATGCATATAAAGTTTTACACAAATCTATAATCATTTAATATGTTATTGAAATAAAAAAATTAATAATTTATGTATTTTTATTAGAAAAATTGAAAAACTTTTATGTACTTTTATAATATGATATAAACTTTCATTTTAACGATAAAAAATTGAAAAAAAATAAAAATTAAAAGAAATAAAAAAGATTAACAAAAATTGAAGGAGATTTGAATGGAAAGAATTCAAACTAACATCAACATCATGACCACCATAAGAAAATATAACATTTTTCTATATCCAAAATACTGAATAGATAGTACTACATTATATATACGTCTCTAATTATAAAATCTTCGTAAAAACCAACCAAAAAATCGATGAATTTATGTCCTATAGTATATATCTCTAATTATAAACACTTTATTTACCATCTTAACCATTTCATTTTTAGAAGTTATTAATTAAGTTGTTATTGGTTAGTTTCAATGTTTTGAGGCTTATTGGATATTTTTTCTTTTTTTTAGAAGAAATGATAAATTTCATTATAATTAACTCACACAATTGTGAGGTTTCGAGTTCAAACCCGGCACAAAACATTCAACCTAGCAATATCGACATTTGTCAGTTGAGTTAAGACTTAAAGACTTAGCAATATCGGCAAATATCGATATTTGTCAGTTGAGCTAGGGCCAGGGACAAGATGTCTAACCTATTTTGTCTTTTATTGTTGTTATCAAATCAATTGCAACTCCTTAACATTATGATGATGAGTCAATTGAGACATATATGAGTATTTTCTTCTTTTTTGTACAACTACATTTATGATGATTTTTTTTTTAAATATATGTTTTACTACTTTTTTTTTTCCGGACATTTACTAGTATTTATCTTTTTAAAAATAAAAATTAGAGTGCAAATGTATCACATAGCAGAAATAGTATATCAACTAAGTTGACATTTCAAAACCACCACCTATTATTTCCCACACCTTTATAAATATTATTAATAAAATAAAAATATATCAAATTTGGGAGAACTAGACCAAAATCCAAGGAAATAGACAAAAATGATAAGCAACTATTTTGTTAAAAACCTTACTAAGAAAATCCCATAGGGATAAAACCATGGTGAAAAGAAAAGGATTGTGGTGCATAGCAGCATAAAAGGAAAAACAGGTTCACAAATCTAAAGCAATTAGAGAAATCAAAACCAAATATTCTCAAAACAGAATAATGAAACTTGTAGTTGGAAATACAAAGTCTATTTCTAAATAAGTCATCACTGATAAAAGGAAGGATAATATTCCACCAAGTAAATCATTGGGTTTTGAAAGCAGAACTTACAAACTTATCTACAATGTGAGTTTGTTCTCGATAGATGTGAGAAATGATAAAATTGAGTATCCTTCACAATATTCACATAATTAAGCCAATGATTTTAAAGCTGCCAAGAAAAATATGAAGGGATTTTTAGGCCAAAACAACCAACTAAAAGTGTCTCTAACCACAATCTGCCAACCTCTATAATAAGCAATTTCAATATAAAACATAGCACCAATAAGCTCGACATAAAAAGTATAGTAAAATCCAATAGAAAGAGAGCAAAACAACCGAACGTAGTACTATTAGAATCTCTAAAGGTATCCCCGTAAATAGTAAGACAAAGAGTACCTTTAGCAGCTCCATCATAATTACATTTTATCCAATCACAACTGGGAGAACACCATACAACCCCAACAATAGAAGGACAGGTCCGAGAGCGACAACGAAGATTTAAAGCCTTTATGATATTAAACTCAAGCATCGAAGAAGAGGAGTAACCTTTACTATATGAACCTACAAGGTGAACTTAAGAGCAAATATAGGACAAAGAAGTTTGAAAAGTTAAGCTTTTAACAATCCAAAAAAAAGGAACAACAACTGATCTAACAATGTCCAATACATGGGGGGACCAAGCTCGGTCAAAAATAGAAAAAATAGAATCAATGATATATATTATGATCAATACGAACTCACAAAATGCCACTAAGCCCAGTCCAATCCAGAAAGCAAAAAGACAAGAACAAAATAAATGATCTCTAGTTTCAGTCACAACCACACTAGAGATGCACATGATTAGAATGAATCCAAAATCTATAATTAGGAGAACCAGTAGGAGGGACATGTACATGTTGCAATTCTTCGAATAAGCCTATAAAGACTTGAAGAATATTAGAGGGCGTTGAGACAAAATATCTCTCAAATGATTTTAATGATAACAAAATTACTTAAGAGATTATGATTGTGATTAACGACTAATCTGTGCTCTTGAGTGGATTTATAGCAAAAAAACAGGTTATTCATCATAAAGACTAAAAGGAAGAAAAACTGATTCAATACCACCATGTTTGTAAACTTGAGGATGGGTTGAACCTATGAGAGGATGGCCTCGTAAAAGCATAATATACATCCAGCAAAGTAACCATGATTTTTAATCAGGTTAAGATGTCAAAACTGTAACCAAGAATGACCAAATAAAGCACATTATCTAAAGAGGTCAGAAAGCACATTTGGACTAGTACGAGGATAGGCAGTACTAGGTAGAGGACGACCAGTACTAGGTAAAAGGTTGAACAATTTGTCACATCATTCTCCAAAAGTTGAATTCAACCTAGTATTACAACATTCAGACGGCTGTAGCTCACATAGTCAAAGAAATAGCCTTTTCATGTCTTGAAGAAAGAAAAAGTGAAAAGGACCAAGTACCTAGGAGGTTTGAACCTCAAGGCTGAGGATGGACTGTAACTGTTCAAGACAGCTGGATGACAGTTTTGTAATTTCAGTTTAAAGACCATTGGACTCTTTGATGAAACCTCCCAACGGTCATAAACTGTTTAACACGTGGAAGAGCTGTACAAGGACTCTATAAAAGGCAGCAAGCTCTTCTTCATTAAACACACAACAATATTGCAGAAAAAGATCAAGAATCTTAAGTTTATCATAAGCAATATTCATCATCTCTTTATACTTTCTACATTCATACACTAGATCTTTGAAATATCTTTTTAGAAAGTATTTAAGTAAAGAGAAAGAAATCATACTCATATCACTCTGTAATTTTCAAGTGAGTTGTACTTGAAAATATTTGAAACTTGTAAGGAACAAGGTTGTAAGCTTGGTGAAGCTTAAGAATACACAAAGTGTAATCATCCTCAGCGAGAGGTTGATCTGATTGATCTTTAGTGAAATCTCACAAGTGTGTGAGGACTGGACGTAGCCATCTTTGGGTGAACTAGTATAAAAGTTGTGTGTCTCTCTCTTTATACTCTCCTTGCATTTATTTTGTTCTTATTTAAAGGTTTAAATTTCTGTCCTCAAGTTCGCATCCTCTCAGAGAGGACAGCAGTTCAAAAACTCTTTAAAACATTTTTAAACGCCAAAATTCCTATTCAACCCCCCTTATAGTGATATTTAGCTCCATCAGAGGGAACTTTCTAGGAGCCATTATCAATAAAAGAACTCACTTTACAATTCATATGGCAATGCATATGAACATGGATATTCAAGGGATTAGCCACCAGTTGAGAAAGTCAATGATCTTTTCAAAAATTAATTCAAGTACCATCCTTTACCTGCCAGTTAGAACTTTCATGAAGTAAGAATAAACAGACTTTAATACCAGTTCATATACAAGACTTCACATAGTAAGAAATTGGAATAGAATATTTGAAAATCCTAGCTTGAAGAAGAAAAGCCTACTGAAGATCTGAATTAATAAGCTCCCAACAGAGCCTCAAATTAGCAGCTCTATTAATAGCTTTATAGAACAACACCCCATACCACCCTTATCAATGGGCTTACAAACTTGATGCCAGGAAATAGTGACTAATTTCTTAATATTTATATCCCAAAACTAGATAAAATTACGCATCCACTAATGCACTTGACGTAATAAGGATTTGGGCCATGAGTAAACTAAAAAGTTATGCAACAACATACCTTGAACAATTGATTTAACAAGTTGAACTCTACTAGCCATAGTTAATAAATAAGTTTTCCATGTAGAGAGTTTAATTTTGATTTTCTCAGTATTAGGTTGTAAATGACTGGACTTAGGTTTACCCACAAAAATAGGAAGACTAAGATAAGTAAAAGTAAAACTACCCATAGAGAAACCAAGAAAATTAGCAATACGAGCCGTCTTGGTAAAGGAGATACTGCCAGCATACAAAGTTGACTTCTGAAAATTTATAGTTTGGGTACCTTTAATAATCCAAGAAGAAAAGTTACATTTATTTGGGTACCTTTAATAAAGCTCTTATATCATTCGTGTAATGAACATGTGCGGGAAGCCCACACCCACAAGGGCCATTAATCAAAGTAAGACTATCATTATGAACAAACTTACTTATTCCCCGACTAAGAACATCCTCAACTAAGTAGAAGAGAATGGAAGAGAGTGGATCACCCTGCCACACTCTACTACTACAAGAAAAATACCCAGTGGTCTTACCATTAACTAACATAGAGAGCTTAGCTGACTTGAAAATCACATCAACCCAATCGCAAAAAATTTGATGAAAACCAAAAGAGGCAAGTACCCATGAAAGAAACTTCCATTCAATAGTATCAAAAGCTTTAGTAATATCGATTTTAAGAGCAAGATTACCACCAAAGTTTTTAGTTAATATATCTGCCATAACTTTAGTGATCATTTTTAATTTGAAATTCGCCATATAGAGAGGCCTATAGTTTGCCATTGTGTCCCCCTTAGGAACTTTTGGAATAGGTGCAACAATATTAACATTCCAGTTCGGCATAATCCATTACTAATAATATCTCAAAAAGTTGATAAAAATAGTCTCCAAAGCCATAAGGGATGAAGTAGAATCATAATTCATATTAAAAACCACGTGTTTGACCTCCTCCATTGGCTCATTCCACTATGGAGTCTGAAATGATAGCACTAGCTACTGCTAGTGAAGAAGAGAGCTGGTTGAAATGCTTGCTAGTTGAGATCCCTTTATGGGAAAAACCTATGTCAACTTTGTTGATTCACTGCGATAGTATAGTATCGCGACTATTGCAAATATTGAGAATCGTTATTGCAACAGTAAGAGACGGCAAATACGTCGTAACCACAACAACACAGTTAGGGAGTTACTTTCTAAAGGATCTGTTATAGTGGATCATGTACGCACTAATAAAAATTTAGCATATCCTTTAATGAAAGGATTAGCTAGAGAGAAAGTCCTAAATACATCCAAAAGTATGAGACTATTGCCTATAGAGTCACTTAAGATGGTAACCCGACCTAAAAGACTGAACACGCTATTATAAATCAGAGAAGTATGATTCCTGAAGCGATGATAGGATGAGATAATAGAAACTCTTAATGAAATCTATACTCTATGTGGAGTGGAGTACTTAGCTACATGAGTACTCTTGATAGACTCACCTATGTGAATGTGGAAGTGGGGCCGCTTCCTATGAAATTTTGAGGCAGAGTTCCTAGAGCTTTTACTATATTGAAACAGACGTGCAGGGCCATTAATGTGCGGACTTTTGAGAATACATCATGTGAAAAGGTTGTGTGTGGATTTGATGTTAGAGATAGAGTTTAAGACTACGAGTCACTCTTGTTGAATCTGAATCTTACTTACTATGCAAAGGTTCAAGTCGGAAGACACCTCTGTGTATGCATAATCTTATAGAAGTGTTTGACACTATTTTTGAAGTATTTTTTTAATTCAAGTGGGGGATCGACTGAAATTTATTTTGAAACAATTTTTCAAAATTTAAAAACAACAACTTTTATTTAGTAAACCTTTATCAGCTATTATTGTACTTAATATTAAATTGAAAAAATCATTGATTTTAGAACAACTTTTTTTCTCTAAACAGTTCCTTTATCGTAGAATGGAAACAGTAATAACAAGGAGTAATAGTGATTAGAGAAAGTAACAGTTCAATTTTGAATGGGACGTATAGTTCTTCTGCCAGATGTATTGATTTGCTTAACGTATACTTTTTTAGTGATGTATTCATAAGATAGGATTTGACTAATTCAATTATGTAATAAAATTATGTTGGAAAATATGTCATACATAATACTATTCTAGAAGATATTGCTTAAGGTTTCAAAGATGATTACATGAAGAAAAAAAAGCTTTCAAAGATGATGTTGCTAATTTGAATCTTAATAATTCTAGTCATGCAGTCCATGTAAAATTCACGCAATTCAATTTTCAAGTGTATTATTCGAGCTATATGTTATTTTGACGAAAGTTCGGTCCATATGTGTGTAATGAATAATAATGCAAATATGCAATAAAACAGTAATCAATTATTTTGATAGATGATTGCAATTAATATTCATGTTGACATTCAGTTTTCTGGGACCTCCTGACAATGGTGTATATTTTCCAATACGTTCACCAAAGTTTTTTTTTATTAAAAATAATTTAGATTAATTGAATTCCAAAATTTATTATATTCAAAGTAGATCTCAAGACTTAAAATTTAGTTGAGTTACGGAGCTCATCACCATCAAAGTAGATTTCAAAGCTCCAAAAGGTTGATTGAAAATTTGAAATATGGACTTACTCCTTAATCAACCTTCTTTGGCTCTAATAATATTTTTTATGTTTTATGGTGAGATAATAATGTGAAATTATAGTCAATTTGTTATGAATAAAAAATATTTTTTCATCCAATAACTTAAAGATTATAATTTATAGATTTTTTGAAAAAACTGAAGTTATTTTATGTTTGTCCATTAAAATAAATTTTTTCATAGAAAAATCAATTATAAAAGTTATTTTTTATAATAAAATACTCATAATAATTTTTTATTTGAAGCATTTTTTTATTTAATTCATATTTTTATCAAAAGATATATTACAAAAATATCTCTTCATAGTAATTATTTTTTTAATTTAAAAAAACTATAACAAAGGAATTCTCAAATATAATTTAATGATTGGAACTTTTTGTTCATATAAAAAACAGTCATACTTTTTTTTTGTCCGTAAAAGCACTCATACTTTTTTTTTAGATAAAATAGTAAATAAACTCACACATATTCTTGAATTCGAATCCGAGACATGGTATTTAGTCTAACAATATTGGTATTTTTCAATTAAAAACTATAAAACACTTATACGTTATAAGGTGCATTTAATATAAACTTGGTCCAAATGTAAACTTATGTAAACTTTTAATAAATTTTAATAAAATATTATATTCAAATATTATCTGTTTTTTTTATTATTACAAAATTTATTTTTTCTAAAAATGGTAAGGACCCCTACTTTATATAGTTTCCTAATAACTCGAACGTAATATTTTTTATCATCAAATCAACAAGTTATAATTATTATTTTTTAAATAATTAATATTAGTAATTAGTTGTTAATTTTGTTAGAGGGACAAATTAAACTCATGATTTTTTTTATCATTAAACAACAAAACTACATTATGACTCCCACATATTTATTTCTTATCTTGATTGCTTGTGTCAAAACATATATATAAAAAATAATCAATAATACAAAACTAATTAAAATAATTCTTGTATTGACATATTAAATTCAAAATTAATACTATGATGTTAACAAAAATATAGATTATAAATTTTAGTTTTACACCAATGTAAACGGATCCATTGACATATAGATCAATATCGCCACATGTTCAAATAAGTATCGAAACATTTTCCAGGTGAGGTGATTGTTTTCATTCTTAGTCAATGTGCCTATTTTGAATGCCATATTTTATTTGACTGTCAACTTTTATTGCATATTAAACAGAGGAAACAGAGCAAGAAAATCTTGAGTGATGGATGCAGTTGTGTATGTTGCTTGGATCCAAGACCCTTTCATAAACTAAAGTTATTTATAACTATTAATCTATTACTATTTACTAGTAACGTACATGTGAATGTGAAGATAAAGACACAAATATTTAAAATGAGTAAATAGTCATTAGTCTATAAATTTTAAGAGTGGATTAATTTAATTCTTTCAATTAAAAAGATATCAAATAATTTAGTCTTTTCATAAAAATATTTCTTTAGTATATATTTATCAAAATCGATAACAAGACATATATATTGATTTAAATATAAAAATTTTAAAATTGAAGAGAAAAAATTGACTAAATTTATTGATATTTTTTAATTTAAAGAACTAAATTGCTACTTCACAAATTCAAAAAACTAAAGTAATTAATTATTATAATTTCAAAGACTAAAACAATTATTTATTCTTATATACTATAAAATTTAACATACTGAATCAAATAAGAGGGTTAAACACATAAAATTATAGAAGAGGATACAAACTATGGATATATCCATGTGAAATTTCATGAAAGTCAATTTGACACACCCTAATATATATATATATATATATATATATATATATATATATATATATATATATATATATATATAATGTTTGCTTAAATACACAAGTTTTTGTCTATCCACACACACATTAAAGTAGCTTTTTTTTGCTTTTTTAAGAGTTTAGCGGCGAAATTCACCCATATTAAGTGTAAAGAGATCTCAAGGTCAAACTTGCATCCAATATATTTAAATATTCTTACAACTATCCTATGAATTGTATATTTCATATAAAAATATTTGAAACAATAAGTAAATATATAGCATTAAATTATACTAGATTTTACACTCGTCATGCATAATGACATATATGAGAGGATAATAATATGTGTAATTTTGGAAATATGTATACTTAAACATGACAGTTTCAATAACTTATAGTAGATATATTCACCGGACTAAAATCCAAGTAAAAAGGATAAATATTGGAATTAATAATAATAATAATATATGACATCTTCTCTCAAATATTATATTGAGAAAAAACAATAGTCAAATATGTCATACATATCAAGAAAAAACATTAAATATTAATAAATTTATCATCTACGACATGTGATTTAACAAAGATATTAGAAATATTTAAATTTATTATTAGTAGTATCTCGATATTAATCTTAAGACATAACAATAGAGATGAATAAGGAACACACCTTTACTTGTCATTCTTTTTCAATTATAACTCCTTATTCGGTCTAGAAGATAAAATACAAAAGTTGAAGATAGAGTTGAATATTTTGGACAAAAAATGTTCAAAGAAATCTAAGATTGTAGTAGTCAATGGCAAAAATCCATATCGCTAAGGTTGAAAGAGGATGATGTGAATACTAAGTTTTATTGCATAAGTGCTTTTAGCATAAAAAGTTAAATGAAATTTTGTGTGTAGAAAATAAGGAAAATATTTGATAGGCACTTATACACCTACTACACACTTTGAGAGAGAAATAAATAGAGATATGACATGATATATTGTTCATGTGATAAGAAGAAAGAAATAAAGAGAAAATGAAGTATTAAATGGGTGTTTGAAAATTTAGGGTGTATATATATCGTTATTAAGAAAATAATGGTGTACGGTTAGAGGTGGTTGATGATATCAAGAGAGGAACTTTTGATAATTTCCTAAAAAATTCCAAACTACACATAAATCTCGTATTATTTTAGAACACTTTGAATTTCACCAAATTCAAGAGGTAGAGGCACTAATGCTAACATATATTTTCTCCGAGGAAGAAATAAAACATGTTGTGCGAGAATGTGACTGCTCTAAAAGCCCAAACCCTGATGGTGTGTTAATGGATTTTATTAAGGACTTTTTTGGGAGAAAATAAAATCCAATCTTGTTCGATTCATTTCAGAATTTCATGCAAATCAGAGTGATTGATGTAATTTTAAAAGTATTTGGTAAGATTGAAATTCATGTCTCATTTAGAAATTTGAGTTTCGCATTGTTTCACTATGCAAGAGTACTGTCTCGTTGTGTGATGCAATGTCATTCTCACATTCTAAACTTTGAATTGTTTTGCGGTGCAAAAAACCCGTCTCGCAATGCGAAACCTACTTTTTCATAATCCTAGCCTCTTTGTTTGGTTTATTGATGTAAAGCAATGTTTTACAAACTAATTTTTAAAAATTTGCAAATAGAAAGCTCGCACCACACTTTTTTCCCTGTTACACTATGCGTGAAATTCTAGATTAAATAATCTTCATCTTCTCTATTGAAATTTTAAGACTCGCATTCATGAGTTTTGACTTGTCCATGTTTTCCTTGTCTAATAGTTACCCTTGAGTGAGCTAAAAATAAACATCATTTGATCCTTGTGAGGAACCCATTTCATGCCACACTAACCCATTGTGATATTTGATTTTAATTATGGAAGTACTAATAGTTCTATCTTTAGATTTTTAAGGTGTTAACTTAAGTATAGGTAGTCTTGTTTCATACTCTTTTATACTTTTTTTCATTTTTTTGAACTTTGTTAGTGACCTCCATGTAGTTTTGGTACCATATATCAAGTTTCCAACATCTAACGCGAGGTAACAACTAGGTTGTGCAAATTCTTTTTTTCTAAAAACAAATTCTTATCTAGTAGTAGTAAAACTGTGGTTTCTCGTTGTCCTTGGTTCTAGGTGTTACTAAGAAACCATCATGATGCAATTGTAAGGGATATCAAGAAATATGTGTCTTATTGGTTTCGACTGTTCTCTAGCCAAATTTTTGTTCTCCTTTTGTCTTGTTTCAAGTATGTATTGTTAATTGTTGCAACAACTTGGGAAGGGATTTTTGTGTTTCTGCATACTACATAAGTGTTGTTGTATAATAGTTATTTTTTCTCCCTCAAAATATTTCTTGTGCTTTGAGATTGGTTTTAATTAAGGAGCTTTACCTTTCTTTCTTTCATTTTATCATTAAAAAAAAAAAAACTCATGTTTTTAATTTTCAAAACTCGTATCGAGAGATGTGAAACAGCAGAAATGAGATGAAGTTAAGTAGCGCATGGGGGGAGATAAATAAAAGGAAACATACATATTGAACAAATATTTCGATTCATCCATTACTTCAAATCTAATAGTTATTATTTAATACTCTCACCTGCCACAATAAGACATCCTCTCACTTGATATGGCATATATATATATATATATATATATATATATATATATATATATATATCTATGTGTGTGTGTGTGTGTGTGTGTGTGTCAAAGTAGAGACATATTTCTTTGTCTATTGGGGGTCGTATTGTATTACTAGAATATATCGTGTCTACTCATCCATTCTTCTTCCCTTTTTCAAGGGGCTCTTTCAAATGGTCTGTAGATATTATTTCCCTTATTAAAACAATGTTTAAAAATTTCATTGGGGAGTATTGAGGTAAGAAAAATTCATTAAGTTAAATGAAATAAAGTATGCAAAACTAAATATCATGGAGGTCTAGGTTTTAGAAATCTAAAACACTTTAATATAGTGTTATTAGGGAAATAGCTGTGGAAATTAAAAATAGAGACACACTTCTTATGGTTTTGTGTTTTATCTCATACATATGGTCATTGATTGGACAATGTAAATCAAGAAAGTTCATTGTGGTGGAGGGATTTAAACCTAATTGAAAATGCCTAAGTGGTAAGGGAGACGATTGAAGTAGCAATGTCAGTCACAAGAAATGAGGGGTTTGAATTGTGACCTTTTTAAAATTTTGATTCTTGTGCTTAATTTAAATTAACTCATGATCAATCTTGGTTGAAATAGAATGTCCAGAATGTTCTGGATATGTTAGAAGTAAATAAAACAAATTAGTTTATAATGAAGTGTGATTTGTGTGTGCAAATAATTAAAGATAAGGGATAGAAAGATCACACACAAAAAGTATACTGGTTCACCCAACTCGGGCTAGTCTAGTCCTCACAACCGTGAGATTTTCACTATGTGCTTAAGAACCAAAATGTTCTCCTTCACACCTTTTCTCTTGATCACACCTTGATCAATTACAATCTTCACATTTCAACCTAGAAAGAATTTTTACAAACACACTCAATCTAACATAAAAGATAGACTTGAGTTACAAATGAGGTGCATGATAAAAGTGTTTGGGATCTTGAAACTTCTCAATACTTGTTTGAGATAAATAAAGGCAAACTCAGTAAATGATGATCCACAAATATAGTAAAGAGAGGTGGAGTTTGCTTGAAGAGTTTTTGACTTGTTATTACTTGAACAAGTGTTGGTAGATTTGTAAATTGAACTCTTGCCTTCATCTTCCAATTGTTCTTCAATTTATAGATGATAAAAGACTTTGAATATTCAGTTTAAACTGAATATATTCATTGGACACACTTCCCAAGTGTCAGATATATTTTAAAGCAATTAAACATGTGTTTATATTGTTGTCAAGTTGGAACTGTTTCAAATTAGAATTATGCAGATCTTTCTGTAGAATATTGTAAGTACAATGTACTTGCGTCCTTGCTTAAACTCATCAATTTGGAGATCAATCTTGAGGTTGTTTTCCAACTTTAGGCATTTAGCTCGAGTTCTGGGCTTCACCATTGGTTTGAGCAATCTTGATACTCTTTAAATTGTGGTTTGCACTGTGGAAAATGATTTGTTTTAATTATGTCTTTAAAAGAGAATAACCATAATGTTCTTTTGTAAAACCAGAACGTTTTTGGTTTAGTGTGGTATGGAAAATGTGGCTGAGTGATTTAGTAGTTGTCTAGTGTCAGTCCTTTGTCTTAGAAGTATGATGTACTTTATGTAAAAAGGTGCAGCAACAGTGTCCTTATTGTCCTAGTTGTCCTTCCTCATAGCTCATCAATCTAGAGATTGATCTTGATGTTGTTTGCTTCTTTGGGCCTTTAGCTAAACACTTTGGGCTTGTGTATTGTTTTGAGTAGTCTTGACATGTGTTTATCTTAAGGTCTGGACTGCGGAAAATGATTCATTTTACTTATGCCCATAAATGAAATAACTAGAATGATCTTAATGATAAACCGTAATGATCTTCGTTTTTTCAGACTTCTGTTTTTAATAAATCAAAATGATCTTCGTTTTTCCAGAATGGTATTTTTAATAAACCATAATGATCTTGCTTTTCCAGAATGTTGTTTTTAATGAACCAGAATGATCTTGCTATAAACCAGAATGATCTAGTTATAAACCAGAATGATCTTGTCATCATTTTCCAATTTAGTTAAGACATGTTTTGTTTTGATTTATAACATGGTGTGATCATTGATTGTTGTATAAATGTATTTGATCACCTTCTTCATGAAGATGATATCTTGAAGATGTATAATCATTCTCTTGAATGATTGATATATGATATATTCTTTTTGAGATTCTTTCATTATTGAGTATATACTTATGCACTTTGATGATCTGAACGTCTTCTTGTTTGTTCACTTATGCAATTCATGTTTCTTAAATAAAACTCAAGTGCAATCATTAGTAGATCACCATCCATAAAACTTAATCATTTATTTCATAAGGTTTGTTATCATTAAAACATATATCAAAAAGGTTTTTACCTCAACAAGGATGATTTGGGGATAGTTTGTTGGTTCATGTTGGAAATAAGATAAAGTTCATTTTCGTGTGATCTATTGGTTGAAGGTACTTCATTGTGTGAACAATTTGGAATGACAATAGATGAGGAGGTTACAATTGTAGATATGTTAGAGGAAGGAAAGGGTGGAGATAAATTAAATAGAAGTGAAGTGGAAACTTTGCTTTTATGGGAGATAATTAGGTCGATAAATGTGGACAGTTAGTATTGAGGTTGATGTTTTAAGAGGGTGAGGTATATAGTTTGAGGCAGGTCAGTGGCCAGAAGAGTTTGAATTATTTGTTCAATGAGGCAATATTATGTTCTAAGTGAGGAATAAAGGTTAAAAGAGAGAAACGAGTAGGAAATGTGGAATCTATTAGTACCATTGAAAATCTCATCTTTTGTTTAAAGTTTATTTCAAGATACAGAGTTTATCCAATTAAGGATAACTTAAGTAGAAGAAGGGTGTTAGTGAACTAGTCTCAATATTGCATGTGTTGGTCGGTGAGTGTGGCTTGGTTGAAATCACATAACACCTATTTTTTTAGTTGTCCAATTTTTTCAATAGTGTGGTGTGAGATATTGAAGTGATTAGGTATTTTTTCAACAATAGCACAAAGAGAGAGATACCACATTTTCATCAATTTGAGGGTTTAATAAGTAGTGACCGATCCTAGCTTCTCATGACCGATCCTGGCTAAATAAAATCTACCAATACAATCAATTTAGGTGTGGGATGTTATAATTTGTATAGGTGTATTAAATTCTTTATCATAGATCAAATTTTTAAGAGTATTAAATTTTAGGTAAAAATCATCCTTTAGTCTTTTAACTTATTTTTTGATAACATTTTTTTTTTTTATCATTTCAACCCTTTTAACTTATAAAACATTTACAATGTTTTCTTTCTTTTATTTCCATTTACCATTTAAAAAACACCAATATGACTATTTTTATGACTGATTTAAGAGTAATTTCACTTTTTTTTCTTATTTATTTCTTTTTTAAGTAACTTTTGTCTCCATTTACAAAAATGTTATTCACCTTCTACCCAATTTTCGTCCCTCTTTCACATTCCTTTTTAATTCTCAAAAACATCCCTAGATCTAGAAACTCAAAGCACAATCGTGCACACACACTCTTCTCTTCAATTTCCCAATGCTATATTATCGATCTCTAACTTTGGTTACACATTTGTCTCTAAAATTAATTACTAAATAAGTCTCTTACAATCGTCACCAAATCAATTTCTAAAATATTTCTCTTGATTAATCACTATAAAATTCACCATAATGGTCTCTGTAGATTAACTACTAGTAGTTTATCAACTATTTAATTAGCCTCTAAACAATTTATTGGCGGCTTTTATCACTTTAGCAATTGATTTTGTTCTCATTAAATAAAGAATTTCTAGTAGGGTGAGAATGTCGCTATAATGTGAAGAGGCTAGCATGAGATTTTGAACTATCATTATAGTTCTTGGGAATTGAAATTTTCTAAGACACGAGAGTTACATTAGGAGATACAAAGAGTGACTATCGAAAGATATAAAAAGTCGTTGTTGAGTCTTAAAATCAACGCACATTAATAATCGCAAACTACAAAATTATGGTGCATCAAGATATGCATGTCCATTTAAATGAAAGTTGTATCATCTACTAGAGACAAGAAATGTAATTAATGCAAAAGTAGATGCTTTTGCAATGGAAGTTAGGAAGAGTGTGCTTTGGGAGATGAAAAACTTGTGATGGTAAATCTTATAAATCATCACAAATTAATAATAGCAAACTATTAAGTATGTTGCTTTGAGAAATATATGTTCAATTAAATGAAAATTGCAGCATCTTCTAGAGATATTGTAAATATAATTAGAATAATTAAAAAAAAAATAATAATGTCATCAATAATAAAGAGACAAGTGTACAAATAGAAATTATCATTATGTTGTCTGTAATTGAAATTTACCAAGCCACGAAAGAGTCATGTGCAATGGAAGAAACAAAGATGCACCATTATGCCTAGGAAATCAACATGAATTAACAATCACAAACCATTAAATTATGTTGCATCCAAAAATATATGTCCAATTAAATAAAAGTTGTACCATCTACTAGAGACGTGAAATATTATTAATGTAAAAGTGCATACTATTGCATTGGAAATTAGGAAAAATGCACTCTGGAAGATACAAAAAGTGTGAAGGCGAGTCTTACAAATAAAATAAAAAAATTAATCACGGTAAACAATAAAATTATTTTGCATCGATAAATGCATGTTCAACTAAATGAAAATTGATGCATTTTCTAGAGATACTAATAGGAATTATCATTATATCTTCTTTAATTGAAATTTAACAATGTTATTAATGCAGCAAAACACAAGATATTGCATTGAATAAGAATATTATGTATTGGGAGAAACAAAAAGTGTACTAACGAATTAATAATGACTAACCCTTAAATTGTGTTGCATCAAGAAATACATGTTCAATTAAATAAAATAAAAAGTTGTAGCATATATATATATATATATATATATATATATATATATATATATATATATATATAAGTTATTAATGTAAAAGTACATGTTATTGCATTTGGAAGTTAGGAAGAGTGCGTTTTGAGTATGAGAATTCATCAAAATTAATTATAGCAAACCACTAAACTATGTTAAATCGAGAATTTCATCAAAACACTAAAAACATAATTAGAGTAATCTTAATAAAAAACAAACAACATCATCATTAATGAAGAAATAAGTATTTAAGTAGGAATTATCATTATGTTTATCGAGAATCCAAATTTACAAAGCCACAAAATGTCATTAATCCAAAGCACATAGTTTTGTATTGTGAGAAACAAAATTTTACTGTCGTGTTTTGGAAATCAACACGAGTTAATAGTCGCAAATCACTAAATTATATTGCATCAAGAAATACATGTTCAATTAAATAAGAATTGTAATCTCTTCTAAAAATACAAAATATTATCAATGTAAAATATATTTGATTTCATTTGAAAATAAATATAATTTAATTATGATAGACAATTCAATTGATGTTATCACTGATGAAGAGGCAAACATGATTAGAGTGTGAACTTTTACGATGTGTATTGAGGGATAGAAAGTGTGTGCATTGAAACATACAAAAAGTGTTCTATTGGGTCTTAGAAATCAACTCGGTGTAATTATGAAAAACCACTGTTTGTCCAATTAAGGAAATTTTTAGTATCTTCTAGAGACATTACAAAAATAAGGTGATAGATACGGTGGTGTCGTGATACTTGGGCACTAATATGGTCATTTAAATTTTCAACCATTAATATAATAGTAATAAATTTAGATAGTCAATATACGAGAATGGTTATTTAAATGAAGAGTAAATAGTGATACTTTATATATTTAATAAGTAGGGTCTCGACTTTTGATAAATTTTAAAATCACGAAGTCACGCATATTTATTATTTATGATATGTATCTCATAATATGAAAATATAAATTATTTTAAATATATTTAAAAAGTTATGCATTTGTATTTATTTTTTATAAAATGAATTTGTATGTTAAATGATGAATTTTTATTTTTTTTTTAAATTGTTGAGATATTTTATATTGATATGCTTATTTTTTCTAATGTGGTTTGTGTTGATATGTTTAATTTTTTTTTGTTAACTTACCACATTTAAAGAGTGTAGAGTATGTTGAACCCCATCTCGAAAATCTTAATATATATGTTGGATATGTCATATTTGACATATTCCTATGACAGGTCGACCTGGTTTGATTTTTACAGAGAGAAAAAATTTCAAAACCATAATCCATTTGGTTTAGTTGATTTTTGTAAAAAAAATTTCAGAAAATTCAAACCAAACAATATATGTTGATTTGATTCAATCATATTTACGTTTTGTTTTCAATTAATAAAATTATTCAAAATTAAACTAAAAAAGTTACATTTTTCAAACACTAAATATTTATACTATTATAATAAGTACATAAGTTATAATGAAAAACATAATATATAATAATTTAAAAATAAATAAATACAACACATGCATATTTAACACAAAACTATTAATATATTATGAAATAAAATAAGATAGTAATTTAATAACGGTATACATTTGACTATTAGGCGATCGATTTTAAATAACATGAAATTGATATTATCGTGTTCGAATTACATGTAAAAAATGAGTTACCGTTAATTTTATTTTAAAGAAAAAATTATATAAAATTTAAAAATTATCGATCTTAAACTAAAGTTAAATTTGGAAATCGATTACAGATAGAAAATGTATTAACATCCTACATCGTCCGTCAGAAACAATTTTCTATAATTTAATTGTATATAAATTATAATTGTTTAATTTTATTTCTTTTTACTCAAAATAGAAAAGTAAACATGAAAGATAAAATATTTGACTCAGAAACAAAATATTTTTGATTAATTAGTTTGATAGTTAAGGGGAATACTTTGTTTTTACGTATATCTAAATATAATAGAGAAATCAAAATTCGCGTAGATCTTGAGAAGAAAATATTTATATGTTTGTTAATTTTAATTAATTCTATTCATTAATTATTATTATTATATTTATAATTATTATTTAATTAAATAACTAAAATAAAATAGGCTGAATGTATTTTAGAGAAATTGCTTTCACTTTGATATGGGCTGGGAATTAAACAAGTCATGGTTTCTATTTGAAAACGAAGAGGGCTGAATATGGTAGCCCAATACCATATATTGAGTCCTCGTTGCTTTCTTTTTTAGATGGGCTCATGTGTCACCCATAGGTCATAACCAAGAAAATTTTACCTGTAACCCCACCATTATACCTATACTACTACAATATTTTAAAAATGTCAAATTTATCTTTGAAATTTTTTATTATTTTACCAATTCAAATTCACCTTTCTTTTTACCATTCAAAGATTTTCGAACCAAACAATCTAAGTTTTCCGTTACGTAAAAGATTTACAAAAGTTTAACCAGAAAAATTTTAAAAAGTTTTTCAGTACAGGAGGTTGAAAAGATGCAAACTAGAAACCCTTGAAAAATTTTCCGGTATAAAAGGTTGAAAATGTATACAGAAGGTTGAAAATGTTAAAAAAAAATTACAAAAATAGAAATTATAAAAATTTCCAGAAAACTTATGGTTTCAAGTCTTTCGGTGACTACCGGAAAATTTAAAAAAAGTATTCCGGTAATAAGTTGTGTTTCGGAAATGTTGAAAAAAGTTTTCTCATAGTTTCGGAAAACTTCAAATAAGTTTTCCGGTACTGGAAATCTTGAAAATAAGTTTTCCGATAAATACATATGTATCAGAAAACTTGAAAAAAGTTTTTCGGAGTGTAAATTCTGTACCGAAAAACTTGAAAAAAAGTTTTTCGGTAAAATAAAAAAATTTGGTATTCACTTGTGTACCGGAAAAAAGAAATGATATGATGGTGGAAAATGACAAGTTTTAATATTTATATAAGGACAAATAAGTCATTTCATTGCATTTGTGGGAGTAGAAGTATAATTTGAGGGGTGCATGGTAAAATTTCCTATAACCAATCTCTTATAGTATTTTTTCTTCTACTTCTTTAGTTTTCATTCATTAGAAAAAAGTTTTTCTGAAAAAACATTAGGGTTTCGAAAATGTATTAGAGTTTTTTCTTATAATTTTTTCCTCTTTGTTTTATATATTTAGGGTTTCAAATTTTTTACAATTTTTTTCTATTTCTATTATTTTCATTTTGTAAAGAAAAGTTCACATTTATTTTCTTATTTTCGATTTTATTGTTAATATTGTTGATTATATTTTTTGTTTAAATTTTTTTATTGTTATTATGTATTTAGGGTTAATGTATTTTTTTATTGTTAATCTCATTTCTTCACCACCAACAACAGGATATGGTGTGGGAAGTGAGCCCCGTAACCACTTTTTGATGTAAGTCTTAGATGTTAATGTTTTACTTTTGAATTTAAATTTGTATTGTGTTTTTTATTTATAATGTAAGACATTTCAATTATTATGTATGTTTAATATAATAAAGTTCTTGAGTGAAATTTGTTCTGATAAGACATCGAGTGAATGACTCGATTGTGAGATACTATAGAACTTCACTCTCAAACATCTGCAGTCGAAGATTATTATAGAAGGCTATAATAATACGATCGAGACTATTATGATTGTCAACTGATAACCCTATTGCACATGTTATGGATATGAGCTATCAAGTCACAACATAAGTATTCATTAGGATGAATGTATATTGGATTGACCCGCCATGAGAATACTACATAGTGTGTTATGTAAGTGTCATAAGTTATTCTCATAGTGATAATAGTGTATGCCACCGTTAGATATGAAACCACTATGATGAGTTGATTGTTTTATTGTCATTAAACATTGTCTATAACAAGACACTATAAAATCGATTAATTGGACATTCAATGAGTCATGTTTAGAGACATGAGTGACTTAGATGAAATTTTCCTTTCCCACATAACGGGATTAATATATGTGGGCCCCTTGATAGAGTATGACTGTTAAATAAATGGTCATGCTGAGAGAAGTCGATATGGGATTTGACTATTGTAAAGCATACTCGAGTATCAATGAATGAGATATCGAACTATACAAGGGTGACAAATTATATGCCTTGAGTTCGATTTTGATATGAGGGTTGTTAGATAATATTATTATATATTAGTAGTAAGGGTATTTTACACTTTTCTATTTTTTTTTGTATATATACTTATTGTAACTCTATCACACTAAGCTTTTTATTCATTTGGTTTATGAAACCCTAGTGGGTTATTTCTCTTCCTCCTCTCTTCATCTTCTTCCCTTCTGTGTTTATCATTGTTAACATGGTATCAAAGAGCTTTGGTTGATTTTGGGATCTACTGTAAAGAGCTTTGTACAATCTGTTTTGCGGTCGGTACCGATTTGCTCCCTCTGTTTCCGATTTGATTCTGCCTCTCTATTTTCGGTGCGATTTTGCTCTTCTGTTTTTGACGCGATTCGACTTTTCTATTTCTAGCGTGGTTATGTTCTTCTGTTTCTGGCACAATTTTGTTTGATTCTTGGTTGACTCTGTTGTTGACAGGTTATCCCTAATTTATTTTTTCTTAGTGATTGTGTTCGTCGTATTTTTCTGTCATTATTTGTTATGGTTGGTGCTAAGGATGATTCTCTTCAAGCTGTTAATGTCCACCTTAATGGATAAAATTACTCTTATTGGAGTTATGTGATGAAAAAAAAATTGATTGAAAAAGATATGTGGGGTTATGTTGATGGAACTTCTATTAAGCCTACAAATAAAAGGGATGAAGCTAAATATGCAAAAGATTTGAAAACATGGAATGTTAGTAATTCAAAAATCATTACTTGGATTAATAATTATGTTGAGCTATCTATAGGAGTGCAACTAGCAAAATATAATACTGCTAAAGAGATTTGGGATCACTTGAAACATTTGTATGTTCAGTCTAACTTTGAAAAATGTTATCAGTTGGACAATGTGCTTTCCAATGACCTTTTCCTTTCCATCTTTTTAATATTATAAACAGCGAGACTATAACAAGACAATATAAAATCGATTAATTGGACATTCAATGAGTCATGTTGAGAGACATGAGTGACTTAGATGAGATTTGTCTTTCCCACATAACGAAAGTAATATATCTGGGCCCCTTAATAGAGTATGATTGTTAAATGAATAGTCATGCTGAGAGAAGTCGATATGGGATATTGACTATTGTAAAGTATACTCGGATATCAATGAATGAGATATCGAACTATACAAGGGTGACAAATTATATGCCTTGAGTTCGATTTAGATATAAGGACAAAAAGGAGATTATACGCGAGATCATTATCGCAGAAAGGTTGTGTCAAATCACAAGACATTTTCATTACTTGGGTGGCAGTAATGCATTGTTAGATAACGCTCGTTGTTTATAATATTAAATAAAAGATTTAATATTATTGCCCATGTTACGGGAACTTACAATGTCACACACACGACGACAGATTAATGAAGGGTTAAAAGCGTACATAAGTAAGACTTATTAATTCAGTTGTGCAATCTTATAATGCACCCACATGAATTAAGTGAAACGCGGAACACCATAAGCTACAATGTGTTGTTTAAATGAAACGCATAATACCATAAACTATGGTGTGCTAGATTAATGGTCTATAAATATAATCCTTATTCAGAATTGTAAGTGTGCAATTAGAAAATATTAAAAACCCTAGCCGTCCAAAATCCTAACTACCCTCATCAGTCTCATTCATCGGCTAGCATTAGAACTGAAGTTGTTCCATAGGAGGTTTGTTCGTGTGGACTACGTAGAGATGATGTCGATAAAGCAACGTTCGTGATCGTGATCATCATCAGAGTTCTATCACGCTACAAAAGGTAATTGTTGGTGGTGTTGATTTGGCAACAATTAACCATAAGTTTAATCTTAAGTCTTATAGGAAGCCTTTGACTAAAATCATATTTCTCGATGAATAACCTTTTAGGGTAATTGAGGGTGAAATCTTTGACCTTACAACGACAATTTGTAGTTTTGTCAAGACATATTGTTCTTAGTGATTGTTTTAAGTTACATAGAAGAAAAAGCGAGGTTCAAGGTATTTTTTAGGTCTGATTTCTCAAGTGTTGCACTCAAAATAGATTGTTGGAAATATTATCAAATTTTAGGTTATTTAACTCTCACTACCCATTTCATTGATAATGAGTGAAAATATGATAAAAGAATTATTAGTTTATGTAGTGCCTAACCATAAAGGTGAAACCAAAAGTAGGCAAATTAAAGAGATTTTTAGGAAATGGGGGCTTGAAAATGGATCCATCGTCACAGTGGATAATGCATCATCAAATGATGCGGCTTTGATACATTTGAAAAGGTGAATTGAAAATATGAATTCATTTGTGTTAGATGGAGCTTATCTTCATGTTAGGTGTTGTGCACACATCATGATTAACTATTATGTCTGCATAAGAGGGACTCCAATCCATGGTGTCCCCTTTAAATTTGTCCTTGTTTGCTGGAATTACATCTCATAAACTTGTTTGTCTTTATGTTCCTACTATATGGACCTCAATTTACCTGATGTTGGAATTAGTTAAAAAATTCCAAGTAGCTTTTGAGAAGCTTGATTATGAAGATCCTAGTTATTCTGAGTACTTTGGGGGTGGTTCTTGTCTCCTAATTCCTGCATTTTATGAATTTCCTTAAGATTTTTTATGAAGCCACTAATGTTTTTTCATCTTCTACATATGTGATCATACATTTAGCATTTCATCAATTAGCCTCAAATTATATCAACTAAAAAAAAGGCCACCTCATAATCAGATTATGTTTTGAGTAACATGGGGCAGGATATGGAATAGAAATATGATTAATATTGAGGGAATATTTTGAATATGAATAAACTCATTTATTTTGGTGTAATTCTTTATCTCCACTATAAGTTTAGGCATTAAGAATGATCTTTTAATGAAATGTACAAAGATAAAACAATTGTGGGTAGTAATTTGTTAACTAATATCATCAAGTACAATATGTCCGAAATGTTTGATTGGTATGCCTCAGTCAATGGCCAACAAAGTAGGAATAGGCCATCATTTCATAGTTCACTGGGGGGTTATGGAGGAACTAATGTTTGAGCTGAACATATAACAGAATTAGCTAAATTTGATGCTTTAAAGATTTATTTGAAAGAAAAGAATTCCATAGATCATAATTAAAAGTGAAGTTGAGAGGAATTTAGAAGAAGGCAACATGTATGGTGATGATAAGTTTGAGTTACTTGTGTTGTGGAAACAAAATTCCTCAAGGTTTCCGATATTAATAAGTATGACTAGAGATGTGTTGGTTACTCTTGTTTCAATAGTAGTTTCTGAAATTACATTTAGTACTAGTGCTAGAATTTTAGACACGTTTAGGAGTTCTCTAAATCCATATATTAGGGGTGGACAAATCTGTCGCACCCGCCCATAAGCGTCCAACCGGCCCACAAGCAAACAGGTGGTTTGGATCGGGTTGTCGGATCTCGCGGGTGAACTTCAATGGATGTACACGGTCTACCGCGGTCAGGTTCGGATGAAGAAATTGGATCCATCGACAACCGAAACCGACCGCCCAATACATATGAGATTGAGGCCCAACCTTGCTCTGCAAATTTTGGCCCAGTCCATTTCAGTTTTCATATAAAAACCCTAACCGCCCAACAAACCCTAGCCGCCCAACAAACCCTTGCTCTGCATCTTTTCTCTCGTTTTCAACTATCATTCTCCTTTCCTTCGAAACCTTAGTCACGCATCTCATTTTTCTTGATCGTTATTCACCTCATTATATTATACTCTTTTCGATCTCACATCTTCAACCACAAATGGAAAAGGGGTAAAAGAGTGTTGGAGAAAGCTCACAATTGCACATAGAAAGGTACTAGTAGAAAGTTTTATGACTTTCTGTTATGATTTCCTTATTATTTTTTACCATTAGGGTTTATTTTTTATAACTAGCATTTTCATCTTGTTAAGCTTTCTATGATCAGGAGCATCCTTTTTGTTTGTTGGCTCAGAGCATCCGAGAGCAAGAAGCCTATAATGTAAGGTGATCATAGCACTTGGGCACATGTTTCTATCCTTTTATTTTGGTATTTTTTAAAATCACTTTATAGCTTAGATTATTTTTTTAGTTTGTTTCTAAATTTTGGGTTGAAACTGAATTACAATTTTATTATTTGCATTTTAACCCCTGCTCGCTTTGTAGGCCATAATTTGAGCTCTGGATATCCAATTGAGGCATGCGAGCAGTCGTTGGAAAGCTAAAAATCAGAGCTACAACTTTTGTGTTGGAAAAAAATCTGAATTCCGAATTCTACTGAGCCTAAATTACATATTTCTTAATCTGGACCTTTGTAATAATTTAAATAGCGGGATACTTGTTTTAAAGCCCAAAAGCCCGAGCACTATATATTTTGGGATTTGTTTCCTTTCTGGCATCAGATTATTTTCGGACAGAATAATAATATACACGTATTTTTATTTTCAATCCCATGGAAGGCTAATTTCATCAGATTAATATACGAATTCAGAGTTTCATCACACCTGGAGGTTCAGGTTATACTGTCGATTTTTGATTCATGATTCTATTTTCGTTCATCTGATTATATTGATTTTCTGATTGCTTAAACTGAATTTCAATAAGATCAATTACTTTTATTTGACAGAATTCGGTTTCAATCTATAATTTAATTGAATTATAATTCTGCGACGCTTGATCGTTAATTGTAATATTTTATTTTAATGATTGTGATGCTTAATCCAGTCAATGAAACCGAACATAGGATTGATTGTACGCTTGTTTGATCAATTCTGTAGTCAAATAAGAATAGAATCACAAATTAGAAATTAATTAAAATTCATTGATAGAATATGTGATAGGTCCGAAACTCGAATAAGTGGATTAATCGTTTTGCTTATCTGTCCAAACCAAATCATTATAAAAACCCCCCAATTTCGAATTTCAACTCGGTTAATATCATTATATCAGGAGTCCTTGCGAAACGACTCGGGTTATTACCCTTTTCTACACTTATTTTAAATCGTATTTGATCCGTGTGCGACAGCGGATCATAAGGTTAGAGTTCTATGAGTATTTTGTTAACTGTATTATGCGTGGTTTTTAAGTTTTATTGTCAAAGGGTTTACTTTCAATAGCTTTTTGCCTCTTTTAGTTTCAAATTTTTCAAAATACTTAACTATTATTTTCTAACTATAACTTTTATGTTGTGTGATGCTTTTTGTTGTCCTTCCTTGGAAGGATGCAACAAGGTTCCCTTAGCAGCAAAGAAAAAGTATTGGAATCAATGAAAAGTTAGTTCTATGATTCTTTATATATTTTTTAAAACTTGAGTTTGTTGTTTATGAACCAATGATTAATTTCTAATGCTTGAACAATGTTTGTATGGTTATGTGTATATGATAATGTGTATTTGTATGGTATGCATATATCACAGTATTTCAGAAAGCGCACTAGACAAGAAAGTTAGCTTCTAAATGTATGTTGACATTTTATTTTCTGTTTGAAATGTAGGGTATATGGATTGTTTTGCTGTATTAATATGTTTTGCATCTAGATACTCTAACTAGTGATATTGTTGTGCAGTTGAAAGAGCTAAGACAAGGTCATATTGAGTTTAAAATGAAAAGTAAATCCATTTTGCATATGGGAGTTGGAAAGGTACTTTTCTGTTTTGTGAAATATTCTCATGTGCTTACAATAATAACCACATGTAAGCTACAAAGCAGAATCTTTGACAGAGAATATTGGCAACATTCATGAATGTTGTATTGCAAGCAAAGCCTACTAGCTTGAATAAGAGTAAGTAGTATACACCTCTTATGTACATGGTTTGTTATTATAATCTTGGATCTGGCTTGTCTGTGAAACATTGATGTTATGATTGTTCTTTCTCTTCACTTTCCATCCTTTTCTCAGATTGAGAAAAGAAAAAAGAGTCTGCTAAGATTTCATTACATCACACAAAGGAGAATACAAAATATGCTGCCATCAACTGTATGACAATCTCTCAAAGAGAAAGCTTTTGAATTATTTCAATTCCACTGCTGTTATTTTTTTTCTTCTAATTTTGCATTATATGTGTGCAGAAACTGTTGAAATCACTCTGGTAAATCCTCATGGTGCAGCAATATTCCTTTGATTTGATTAATGTCATATTAATTAGGTTGATTATGATGTAATTTATGTAATTTATAATTGAGAATGTAATTTGTATTGGTTGTGTTGTCTTGTGAATGTGACTTGATTGTTGATGAATTTGTGATTTAATATTTGGCTTAGACTTTGTGGCCAATGGTAAATGCTATGTCCTTAAGAACAATAATACAACAAAACTTTGATGGGATTAGATTTTGATTAATATTGTTATAAAAAATTGTGATTAAACAAATTGAAGTTATAAAACAAATATGATGTATGATTGGCAGGTTGGGCCGGTTATTTTAATGGGCCAGAGTTGTCTTAAATGTAACCAACTATGTTGGGTCAAATTATTTTTCATGACTAGGTCTATATGCTATTTATTTTTTAAAAAAAGATTAAAAAAAAAAAACCAATAAAGTCCAAAAGTCCAACCCGTTTTTACCCACCCGTTCACAACCGTCATCCAGTGACCCGAATCCGACCGGCTCGAAATAAAAAACAGACGAGATTGGGTTTATAGTTAGCACCCGTGGATTCAGTCGGTTTTGGTTTTTTGGCCCGAATCCGACCGCACCCAACCCATGTCCACCCTACCATATATGACTAAGGCATTAAATTGCACTCATAATTGGTTAAAGTCACCTTTCTTTTAATTAATATTCAAGAGGAGTATGAAACATTTACAAAAATTGATATGGGTATTCATTTTATAAAAATTAAATTGAAATTCATTTTTATATGTTTTGACTGTTTTATATGTATTTTTAACATGTGTCTTTTTTTTCATTGTCCATAGAATTAGGTCAAGCATCACCAACTTTAAGAGGATCGTCAATCGCAGCAGTTGGTCCATCTTTATGAAGTATACAAGCTTTTAGTGTTTGTTCCTTGATGATGTATTTTTTATTTATTTAATTAGTTCAATATCACATTCATCTATTTATGCTCTCATTTTGTTTTTAGTTCAATGAAAGAATCTTATGCTTAATTTTAATTTTATATTCGCTAAGATATTAGAAATTAAATTAAGATATTAGGATTAGAACACTCATAGAAATTGATAACAACTCAATAATAAATTTTAGCTAATTTTTACCTTTGCTATTTCGTGATAAAACTCTCGATCTATTTATGCTCTCATTTTGTTGTTTAGTTCAATGAAAGAATCTTATGCTTAATTTTAATTTTATATTCGCTAAGATATTAGAAATTAAATTAAGATATTAGGATTAGAACACTCATAAAAATTGATAACAACTCAATGATAAATTTTAGCTAATTTTTAGCTTTGCTATTTCGTGATAAAACTCTCAATCAATAACCTTTTGTTCAATTTGGTTGCTCAAAATAGTTCATTGTATAATGCAGCCCTTGAGTTCGATACTCGTTACTCTATTGATTATTACTTGAAATGATTCAGCATACCTAATGAAATCGTTGTCATGTATGTAGATGATTTGAAGATTTTTTGCAATGGTACTTCGACTAATGTGCAAAATCTTTAAAGCCATTTTGAAAGATACGCAAGTGCTTTAGGTCTTTGATAAGTTTCTTTATTGGTTCTATTCCTTTCATCTTTAATGATATTTTAATTTGGATTAAATATATTTGTAGTCCCTACAAAATTATGACTTTTCAACTTTAGTCTTTTAAACAATTTATTTATTTTTAGTCCATATTTTTATTTTATAGAGACTTTATTGTGGGACTTAAAAGTATCATTTTTTACAAACAAAAAAAATTAAAATAGAAACTAAAAATGAATAATTTTTTTTAAAGACTAATAAGTTGATTTTTTTTTATAAGGATTAAATATTAAATTTTAAAATTTTATAAAAACTAAAAACTTATTTAACGAAGCGTTAAAGGTAGACCAAAATTGCTTACCTAATTTCTATTGCTAATAGAATCAAAGCCAAGCTTACAGCTTGGAAGACTTCTCTCCTTTCCAAGGTAGATAGAATTCAATTGGTGAAAAACGTTGATTTATAACTTTCCCATACACTCTTTATTTGTTTCTATACTTAAAGATGATGATAGGTGGATCAGAAATTACATTTAATCTAGTGATATGGATCTTAGGAAATTGGTAACGGTTTCCTAACACAAGACTTGTACACCAAAAAATGATGGTGGTCTTGGTATTTGTTCCAAGTTTTAGCATTTTATTCGTAATGGTCATTGCAGTGTGCCCAATTATTTGCTGCAATCTAATCCTAAGTTGGTTGAAGGTAACTATCCCCACTTTTAATTGTGAAGATCACATGGATTGGAAGTTAAATAATTATGGTACCTTCAATTTCATTTTCCTTGGCTAAAACCATATGGCATCAAAGTATCCCTCCTTCTAAATATCTCATGTATTGGAGTCTGGAGATTGTAGCATCATAAAATCCCTATTAATGACAACTTATTGGACAAAGGCTTCTATATGGTTTTTATATGTGATTTCTCTCTCTTTGTGAGGTTAATTTCGACCCTTATATCTATCTAAATTGCAATTTTGCCTAGTGACTTTAGGATTCGTTAACTTCAATCTTGCAAGTGCATATTGGCAGAAGCACACTCCATTATTTGCTAGCAATTTGTGGCAAAAATTGGTCTAAGAAGTGTAGAGATGTGGTTCTTGCTAGCATAATTAATATTGTGAACCAAGCTAGATTTGAAGCTAAGAGAATTTATTTATCGTAATCACACTGATACTATCTGTTCCTCCATTCATGAATTTCATATTCTCAAATATATTTTTGACAAAACTCATCCTCATTTGGCATCCTCCTAAATCTTTTTCGATCAAATGTAATACGGATGAGACTGCTAATGGTTGTCCTTGGACTTTTGCTTGTGGAGGAACTTTTAGGGATGGATATGTTGCTACTTTGGGTTGTTTTAGGGATGGATATGTTGCTACTTTGGGTTGTTTTGTTGTGAATCTTAGTATCATTTCTACTATTTTAAATATTGAGCTGATGGGTGTCATGGTTGCTATTGAAACTACATATAAATAGGATGACATTACTTATGGCTTGAATCTGATAGATGGCTTAACAGCATTGAACTTACTAAGAATATGAGCTTCAATATTTCGCATGTCTACAAAGAAGACGATCAATGTACTAATAGGATTGTGAATTTGGGTATGCAAATAACCAACAAGCTTTGGTGGGATACAATTTCATATAGTTTAGTGATGTATTTACTAGAAACAAGATTGGCTTTCTTTGAATATAGATTTTGCTGTATCAAATTGTACTCTTTATTCCTCTACCATGGTTTTATTCTATTAGATTTTTTTGCTAAAGTTTTTACTATGTAGTTGTTTGTATTCTTTATGCTTTTCTCTTGGATTTTGATCAAGTCTCTCTTATATTTATTGTTTTTTATTATTTTTAATTGGTTTGATTGGAGTATTGTAGATGATAAATGATTGACTTTAGGTGTCAACATAGTTGAAATATCAAATGAATCATGTGATATTTTTACACTATAATCTTTGTTTAAAAAAACTTTAGAATAGTGAAATCCTAAAATGATAAGGAGATTGAGAATTCCATCTCACACAACAAAATATTAACTATAGTAACATTTGTCATATAATTTTTTTTTTTTGCAAACTCTAATATAAGTTACCATAATTTGATGTCATGCAAGAGAGTTGTCTCTCTCCCATTTTCTTTACCTTAACCACCATTTTATCTTCATCCATCGAAGATAATTGGTTTAAGGCCAATTTTGGCACAAAATTACCCTTCTAAATCATTTTTTTTTTCACTTTATCTAAATAACTGGTTTTCACATATATATTTTGTTTTTCTTTCGCCGTTTTTCATGATTTCATTGTTTTAGTTCGATATTGTTTTGTTCATCGTCTTAGTGCAAAGTTGTTTTGGTCTGTCTTGTTGTGGTGTTGGTTTAGTTCAAATTGATAAGTCAAATTTGATCAGTACAAATTTAGTCAATAACTTTAGTGTCGTCAACGTTACAACTTTAGAGGCATATATATCCAAACACTTCAATTTTATTATATTTGTAAATTTGATCACATTTAATAAATATTTTATCGTTTTATATTATTTATTAAATATCTTAATATGTTAAATATTTTTGTTGGTTAGTTAGTTACACTATCTAATTAGTTATTTTATATTAGTTAATTATTTATTTAATTGACTATATAATTCTAAGTAACCATTGATATAATTAACTCTCTTTATTATCAATATCATTTAATTTTTTTTTTCTCGTATCAATGACTTAAATAAATAATTGTAATATTGTTAACCAATGTTGTCATTTTTATTTTAGAGACTTAAAATAATAATATTTTAAATCATTTTAATTTCTATGAATTTGAACTAGTAGTGCAAGTTATGATGATTCATAAAACAGCGTTTTGGGATAAGGACGAGTAAGGGGGATAGATTTTGGAATTTTACACGCCAGCAGCAGCAAATACCGAAAAAACAAGTAACTACTTTGACAATGTGAATGGAATTAGGTGTCATCTTCGCCAACAGCAAAAACAAACCCTTATTTTAATTCGCTATCACCTGTTACCCAATCCTTCAATTCATTTTATTCCTCTCTTCTTCCTTCTTCAATCTCCTCCATTTCGTTCTTCCACTCGGTGAGTGAATTTACTATTTTTTTCTATCATTTCCAGTTCATTTTTTTTTTATTTTTTTTATTTGCAGTTCCAATTTCTCCACTGCTCAAGTTTATTAGTTCAAGGATAGCTTGATAAATTGAGAATAATTTGAAGATTATTTATTATATTTCAATAGTTCGGAGATCAAACATGATAGTTTAGAGACAAAGTAAATTGAAGGTTTACATTTTTATTTTGTCTTGGGAGTTCCTTCAAATATTTATAGCACATGAATATTAGGTCCTGATTTTATAATTAGTTTTAGTGACTATATTGCAATTTCCATTCACTTTTGTATTAGTTTGCTGCACAAGTAGTTTTGTATGTTAGACAAGCTGTCTGGAGTTTGAATTAAAATAAAAAAGATTATAAATGATTTTTTTTTTTATTTATATGCGAAAGGCTCCTATTATTCCTATTAATTTGATGCATTTTTGGACTTACCAATACTTGTACGTACTAATTTGCACATATATACATATATAATAAAAAGCATCATTTATTAATTTATGTTTTACATAAATGTTTAGCATCATCCTCAATCTAGATAAAAGTTACAACAGTTAGTTATAGGTGTGTGTAACTCTGCAGCTTACCGTCTCTATTTTTTGTTTTACTGGATTATATATGAGTTGAAAATTACTTCTCAGAGATACTAGGTTGTTTATGTTTGCTTGCAGTGTTTAGTGAATAAATGATTCATCAATCGTCTTATCTTGTATGAAATTTCCACTTTCTTTTGTCTGAGGATTAGTTCTTTCAAGACAGAATTGCTGTAACTGAAATTTTTTTCATTTGTTGTAATAGTTTTTCTTTCCTTTTAATTAGATCCTACCATATGATTCATTGGAACACTTTTTTGGATCAAAGTTATAGTCTTTTTTTAACCTATCTGTTTCAGTTATTTAAGCTTGTCACACAGGTTTTTAGGCATATTAATTTAAGGCACCTTTGTTTGTTCAACAAGTTATTCTAGGGGTTTTAATAAAACACTTATTCATAAGTCCTTTTGAGCTTATTGAAATAAGATGAAACACTGAAGTTCGGTGCTACATAGATTCAAACACTGATATAGCATGTTTCTCATTAAATTAAGTGTTATTTAAGCTTTTTCCAAATGACCCCTTAGTGCATCTAGCGTTTTTCCAATTTATGCAAGGATATTTTTAATTTAGCTATTTATATATTGAGTCAAATTCTTGCGGCATCACTGCCTTCTTCTCTTTATAGTCATTTTAAAACAAAGTTCCTTCCATCACTCTCTAGATTTGTTGTCAAGTGTCGTTGCTTCTCCTCCGAAACTCGTCCTCATATTGTTGTCAACAATCACTCCATGTACTTGCTGAACAGACTTTGGTTTGGTAGCACAACAAGGGCAACAGAGAATATGGATTCATCCATTGCTCAAGGACCAGATGATGACAGACCAGCACTAGGTCAAACGTTTGCCCAGTTTGGCGCTGGCTGCTTTTGGAGTGTTGAGCTGGCCTTCCAGAGGGTAGCTGGGGTGACCAAGACCGAGGTAGGTTATAGCCAGGGACTTTTGCATAATCCTAGCTACCAGAGTATCTGTTCAGGGACCACAGGACACTCAGAGGTTGTCAGGGTCCAGTATGATCCTAAAGAATGTAGCTATGAGACATTGCTTGATGCGTTCTGGGCTAGACATGATCCAACCACACTGAACCGACAGGTACATATAAAGTTTGTTATTTGTTCATAAAGTATAACCCTTATAATGTTTGATTTTTTTGTTATTTAATTGAATTGGTCTGTTTTCTAATTTATATGATTTCTGTCTGTTTCAAATGTGGTTTCAAGACTTCTCTAATCTTGAATTTTATTTTTGGACTTGAGGATTATTTTCAGTGTGTTTGTTTTGGTTTCTCAGGGATTAAGGTTTTTTTAAATGTATCCCAATGACTCCTCCTAACAAGCTAACCATTTTGTAATACTTCTTTGCTTCATGAGTAATTTGTCTAGGGTGTTATTGATTCTTTCTGTTGCCAATATTTAATAGATGCATATGTTTTTGAGCTTCTGGTGATATCATATTTTGTAAATGTCGTTTTCAATGTTATCTAATGAATAGAGTCAAATCAAATTACTGGGGAATTTACAACTAGACTAATTAGTTTGATATGTAATTATCGATATCTTTTATTGCATTTCTGTCTTCTCCTCGTACCCTTGTTCAGAGTCATTTGTTTCTTCAATTCATCCCTAAAAAGAAAACCACTTTTGCTTAATCTTTCGGTCATTCAAATGCATCAATGTACAAAATTCAAGTATACGATAAAACTTGTGATCTGAAATTGCTGATGCAGTCTCACACTGCTCTTGCACTCTTTTGCTTAAGTGATAAGTAACCGTTCAATCATTCTATGTGACAGGGGAATGATGTGGGAACACAATACCGGTCAGGAATATACTATTATACCCCTGAACAAGAGAAAGCGGCCCGAGAATCGTTAGAACAACAACAAAAGAAGTTAAACAGGAAGATTGTTACTGAGATCCTTCCTGCCAAAAAGTTCTACAGGGCAGAAGAGTATCATCAACAGTACCTTGAGAAAGGGGGTCGATTTGGTTCCAAGCAATCTTCTTCCAAGGGATGCAATGATCCTATTCGATGCTATGGTTAAATTAATATGAAAATCACCATCAACATCTAGATGACAAGTTTACATGTTGGAAAATTATAGTATTGTTGGTAAGTATTGGTTAATATTTTTGTTAATATATCAATAAAACTAACTCATACACTACTGTGTCTACACACCATTGTAGTTAGTGTTTTGTATGTATAGTTTTGCAATGAAGTGTTCTATAGTATCTTTAATTGGTGGCATTTTTTAGTTACAATTTTTTTTTTTTCTATTTTGCTTTCTTTTCATCAAAATTTTGGACAGATTTTTCTTACGATTAGTGGCCGATGCTATGGTGCACAAGTGACACATGTGGTGCACGGTGCAAGATCAAATTTAAGTGTTGGATTGAATGCTCCTTAGGATAACAGCATGGTCTGTCACACTTGATTCCGCTCTCACGCACTCCATTCTCCCCTCCTCTCCCTCAAGTTCTTCCATCAGGAGTTTGCCGCCCCACCAGTAACACTTTCCTCCCCACATGAAGCCTACACCTTGGGTCCCTTTCATACCAACTTTTTTAAAAATTTGGTTTGGATTTTGAAAAAGTTGTTGACTTTAAGAAAAATGGTTCCCTTTAACAGTTTCACAACACATAAATGCCATGGATCTTGGAGACATTTGACAAATTGTTGACTGTGCTTGAAAAATAAAAATGTAAAACAGAGAAGAAAGAACACATGGTTGGCTTTCAAGCCACCTGCCAATGCATGTTCTTCTCTCCATTTACTCACTTGATTTCCATGGATACGAAATCTCGCTCTGTTAGGGGTGAAAGGATAGTTTGCCTGAGTCTCATGTTTGTTTGGAACTTGGGTTCTTAAATTCACAATTGTTTGTTTTATATTTTTGTTGTTATCATTTGGGAATTTGTGGTTGACTGTGGTGCCGTTCTGGGCAGAGGAGAGAAGGTGCAGCAATGGGGGAACCATGGAGGTAGAAAGGAGATGGGAAAAAGTTTACTGTGAAAGAACATTATAAAATCTAACAGTTATTAAAACTTGTGCAAGGTGCACCACATAATGTAATTGTGCATGATAGACAAAGCCACGATTAGTTATATGATTATTTATGAGTTGAAATTACTGTCACATAATATCACTCTCACTGGTTACTGTCAGTCACATGTCACAACTCATAGTGGAAAGTTATGTGCCAAGTCCCAAGTCAATGTGTGGCTAGCGATGCAGCTTAGCAGAACCTTCACAGCATTTCCAACTACACCTGCAACACAATTCATTATTAAGCTTTATAAAAAATCTCTTCTACATACAAATAATAAATATTCAAATTGATATTTGAAATTGTAGGAATATATTATAGTATATTATGAAATTTTAATCAAAATCGCCTAGTTTTTGCAGGGACTTGAATGACATTAAGTTAGTAATATTATGGATGAATTTGAAACCAAGTTAGTAACCCCATAGATGAATTTGACAGTATATCCAGACAGAGGGGTTAACTTGATTAACAAATTGATAATGTTGGAGCTTCGATAAACAAATTTATTTATGGAAAGTACAAAAGGTACTTATAATGAGTCTAACTTAACCACTTTGCCAACACGCCAAATGGTTGTTAAACCAATTTAAGAAAAGTTAAGCCAGAATTTGTATGCAATTTTCTCCTAACCCAAGACCAACTGGGTAGTTTTAATACGTACTGTAAATAATTTTCATTACAATTGGCCACTGCACCATGGAATACGATATTGTTTCTTAAGATCCATAAATGTTATGCCGTAGCTAACCATATTAATCAATGTCATTTATTTGGGATTTGAACATTTGAGGATTTTTTTATATAACTAATTTGAGATTTTCATTATTAATAAAAAATAATTAATTAAATATCAGACTTAACGAAGTAAATCATACACTATTTAAGACTTAAAAGATAAAATCCGGAATAAAAACACTTAAAAAGTCTAAGAAAAAATTGATTTAAATTTAACGAACTAAATTTATATGTTAGTCTAAAATGATCTACACCTTCTGCATTAGGTTCGATTGCATTAAAGTAGTTGCATGAAAAGAAAATATGGGAGCAAAAACAGGTTGAGATTTCCATATATTGCTCCCCTTTTTGTGAGCTCATCACGGGTTGGTAGTCTTTGTGACAAAAACTTGGACCTGTGACGGTGCTGCCGTGTGCCATAATGTAGTCCAAACATTTTCCATTTGATCAAAATTCTGCAAATTTTGTCCATTTGTCAAAAGTCTTCGTAAATTTTTGAAAAAAATACAAGAATCTCACTGTGTCATATGATCATGTCTACATCGCACCTTGTGAATATGTATCAACAAATCATCTCAAACGTATCTGGTGACACTTTTTTTAAAAATATAAAAAATTAAAATACTTTTAAGATATGTATCCTAAAATATCTCAAACATGTCTAATAAGTATATATTCTTTTTAAAATACAATTAATTGAAGTGTCTTTGTGAAACTTGTACAAGTATCTTAGCATTTGTCTAAATTTAAATACTTTTAAGATATATATCCAAAAGTATAGTAGAAGTATTAGTATCCAATTCAGATACTTTTCTTATTTTAAAATATTCGGACTTCATAGATGAAATTAATACATCAATAATTTATTAAAAAATATAATATATACCATCAACTAACAATTAATTATTACTCTTTCTAGAATAATAAATTAATATATTTAAATAATATTTTTGTTTACATTTTATTTTATAAAGAATATTATATTAATTTTTAGAAAGTGCACATGAAATTTGAAGCCATGAGGATGGTGACCCAAATATAGTTGTGGACCAAGTAGATCCTCGTATGTTATTGGAATTTCAACAAGGTAGATATTTATCCAACTTTATATTTATTTATTTTTATCAACTTTATATTTATTTATTTTTATCAAATTTTAATATCTAATAGTGAAAAATATACTATGAAATTTTAATTTCTGATAATATATTGAAGACGGATGAACAAAATCAGAAGAGATAAACATTTTTCACCAACAAAACTCCTTTGTTTATTGTCTGAGTGGCCTATGCCATGTCTTGCTCATTAAATTAAGCTCTTAAAAATTAATTAGGATTAGTAGCCGTTACCCACTTTTTCATAGTTTAAAGACCACCTAGATAGATGACTAGATCTAACAAGAAAATAAAAATCACACCTATATATAAATAAATAAAAAATGTTACAACTATATAGTCTAATAAAATAAAACGAAAAAGAAAAAGCTAAATCACTTGTGAATTATGATGATGCTTCGTACAACAAGGGCTCCGCGACTACAAAATAAATGCTGCAGAACATGATTTTTTTTTTTGTGTGTTTAATTATATTTGCTCTCACATTTAAAAAAAATTTAAATTACTCTTCGATCTTTTAACTTCTTTTTAAGTTTAGTTTTGGTCCTGTAATTGATTTTTGTTCTGTTTTAGTCTTTTAAAATAATTTGTTAGTCACTTTAGTCTTTTTCATCAATTTAATTAAAAAAACCTTAAATTAAAATTATGTGTCACTTTGGTTCGCCGACTAAGTTGAGATTAAAAATAAATAAATAAAATTGAATTGAAAAATGAATCTAACATAAAGAATACATCTATCTTCTTCCTAATACATCCATCTTCTTTTCAAACACATCCACTTATCCTACATTTTGCTTGACGTTACAAAATTTGGAAAAATAAAATATTTATCATTCTTCAATTTCTTTCCAAACACATCTACTTTCTTCCCAAACCCATCCATCTATCTTACATTTTATTTGAAGCAAAAAAATCTGGAAAAGACCACCAAAGTTACTCCTGCTACCCTCAAAAGAAAAACAAAAAATAAATTCAATATCAACATTAGAAAAAATAGGTCTCAGAACAAAACTCTAAAAAAATCCAAACTTTAGCTAAAAAAATGAAGGACTTGAAAAGTAGAAAACAACCCACAAAATAAAATCAGTATTGAAGATTTTTTAGATTTGCTTCTAATTTGTTGAATTATTTTGTTGTTGTTTTTCTTGGATGACTTAGACATACTAAATTGACAATAGTCAAGATTTAATATTTTTCAATAAAATAACAAAATGATCAAAATGACTAATAAAACTATATTTAAGAGATTAAAATAAAACAAAAAGTAATTAATGAATCAAAATGAAACTTAAAAAAATTAAAGAACTAAATACATACTAAAGAAAAAATTGTTTGGTATTTGATTTGTCTATTTTATTTCGTTGCATAAAATCATTATTGTATATTTAAAATACTATATATAACTTCATTTGGTTTTGGTATAATTTCATTTTCACTTTTACATATATTTATTTCTTTGAAAAGATAATATTTTCTTTATTTGATTTGACATCTTTAAGGACAAGATACTTTGATATATTGGTATACAAATGACGGTTTAGATTGAATTTAGTGTGTCCTTTATTCGATTTTAATATTTGATCTAGCCAAATTTTAGACTCCAATTTGTTATTTAACTCAATTAAATTCGACGAGTTAGATGTTCATTAAGGACATGACAAAATAAATACGAGAGCAAGTTGGTCTAAGACGAGACACCAAATAGTAATCTTAAAAAATATTAGAAAAAATAATTAAACATAAATTAACTCATAATAAGTCGCATATAGTTACCACTTACCAATTCATTTATGAATAATAACTCGTAACATTCTTCTACAAACTATAAATTACTAAGTTAATGATCAGATAAATATTTTTTTTTTAAAGAAAATGAATTAATAATAACATAAAATAATAACACAAAATAATTATTTGTCCTAAAAATAATTTAAGACGGGACGCCTCGTCTTTGTTTTATCCTTATTTTTTTTTTTTTCCTTCTGAGATCGAGTTAGACTTATCTAATTGTTTTCAGGACAAAACAAATTCGAAGAAGGACTGGAATTTGTTCATCTCTAATTTGATGGATGTGGTTCCTTGAAAACAAAAATTCACAGTTACGCAATTAAATGACGAGAGTTGTTTGATCTTAATTGGATTATTTAGATCTAAATTAATATTTAATATTATAAAATAAAAAATTAAATATGCCATTGTTTTAATTTTGATCGGACGGTCCACATTGTTCTGTGACCGCATGGGAATCCGTATTCATACTTTGATACATGTTTTTTGACAAGATGCTTTGATATGTAGTATCATGCACTGTTGCCACGATGATAGATTTGTTTGATATTATAACAACATGCGACCCTAAGTTTCATGATGCCTGCACTTTTGTAATTTTAAGTTAATACTGTCTTTTCTTTTTCCAAGAATTAGTGCTGTCTTTAAAGATGTGAAAAGTGGTGCACAAATAAATCAACTCATACATTTTAATATTTAATTTTCATATATATATATATATATTTAATTTTTTTTTTTTCTATCTCTCTTACTATCACATTATTAATATATCACATTTTTACATAATTTATTCTATTTTTATCTCTCTCATGTGTCAAATGATTTTTGAATGTCCACCAAATATTTTCCTAAGTAATAATATTTGGATGAGTTTTGCTGTAAAAACTAGATTATAAACATTGTTTAAAAAAATTTATCATTTCAAATAAATTAGCTGTAGTTATTAATTTTTTTCAAATATAACTCTTATTATTACTATTAATTTAATTTGACAAATGGAAAGTCAAATTAAATAAATTTATATGTAAAAATGATTTAAAGAACATCCATACATAACATTCACTATTTATTTTTCTTAATATACGTAAGAGTAAGGTCCACACATATGCAACAACGGGAGTTTCAGCGAGATCCATCATGTAGCATCACTTCTAAACGTGTGAAACCCTTTTATGGTTTGTTTCCAATTTATGGCTATCCGGCACCACCACAGTCATTCTTGCATTTGTCTCTATGCGTGTTCTAGGTTTTGCGAGTTCTGGGTCGTGGGACGCAAGTTCTTGGTTGCAAGTTTCTATTCGAAGGAGTTCACGTCGTCATCCTCTGCGATATGCCCCTCTGTTTTCCCCTCCACCAAGATATGTTTCTATTGCAATCTTACGTTTTGTTTGCGAGCATTGTTTATTGGTTCTATTTACGAGATTGGGTATGTGACATGAATTATGTTTGTGTGTTATCTTGTGCAGGGATTGTTTGCGATTAAGCATGGTTGCCACTGCACCTTGTGTCAATGCCACCACTCACGCCTGGTTTTCTATGGCTTCTTAATCGCTCCCAATGTCGGTTCAATCAACATCGCTCAAGCTCTCGATAACTCTTGTGTTCTGCCTCTTAGTCCACTGCCCAAACCTTGCATAACGGGTGATGTTCTCGTCGTTCACTTTTCAAAAGATAAATATCTCACTTGTGTTGCATCATGTGCAAATGTCCTACACAAGGTCATTTTGTCCAAGGGTGATGTTCTAATTAAAATTGATGTCTTCCACGACAAGCTTTAGAAAATATGGAAAGTTATAGGTCCTTGGAAAATGGTTCCTCTTGGAAAATGACTTTTTGAGTTCAGTTTTAATTTCGTAAAGGACCAAAGAAGTATTTGATCTATTGGGATGTGGAATCTTAATTCAGGTATCCTTTGTATTTCAACTTGGTCTCTTGATTTCAACCCCCATAATTTGCATCAAAATACTGCTCAATTTTGGGTGTGATTCCATGGTTTGACTCGTGAACATTGGAGGTCGAAAATGCTATTTGAAATTAGGAGGTAGTGGGTGTTCCAATTGCTCTGGATGAAGCCACTTGAAATCACACATTCAGCCACTTTGCACGAGCATTGATTGAGATTGATCTAAGTATGCCTCTACATGAGCGCATTATGGTTGAGCGTGAAGGGTTTGCTTTTTTGGTTGGCGTGGAATATGAAAAATTGCCTCCATTTTGTGAGATATGTCACTTTATTGGCCATGCTTAGTCAACTTCAAGAAAAATAAGGAGAGTAAACCTCAAGAATCCAATGATGAAACTGCACCAAAAGTTAATAGAAGAGTTTTTCAAAGATATGTTCCCAAGCCTCTTGAAAAGAAGAAGTTAATTGAGACTGATGTTAGTTAGAGAGGCTATGATTGATCTAGTGCAGTTAGAGAACCAAAATTGTGTAGGTTTTGTGCAATCTGAGAGTAACACCCATGTGCAGTTTGAAGTCTTTGTGCAGCCTCAAGTGCAGTTTACACCTCAATTGCAAAAGGAAACCCTTATGAAGTAATTCATATTGAAGATGAATCTATTGGTACTAATAATGTTCTTACTGACCCTCCTATTTTTAGAACTACTAATAATTTCCTTCTTAGATTTAATCATGAATGTGAGAATCTAGAAGCTGATACTTTTATTCATAATGAGGAACATATTAGTGAGGTGCAACTAAATTTGGCTACTACATAAAGTAATGCGTTACATCTTGTGTATGTTGCTGAAAAGGATTTGTCACATGATATGGCGATTGAACATACCCATCCATCTGTTAACACAAATATTACTAATGATCGGGTGAAAATGGGCATGTTTTGGGTGGATGCTGTAAATGAGGAAGATAATGACCAAGGTTCCAAAATTTATGCTCCTCGAGAAATAGATTTTTGCCTATTCTCACCAACTATATAAAAAAAGGGAAATAGGAAGAAAAAGTAAATGGTTTGTGATGTTGATCGTTATAATACATGTGGTCTAGCAAGTTCAGTCTGTGTCTTTTTCTAATGAAGGTTCTTTATTGGAATGCTAAAGATATTGTAAATTTGGATACTCATATTGTTTAAAAAAAAATATGCACATTGCATAAACCTGATTTTTTATATTTATTGTGGAACCTTTGACTAGTCAGGATCACATATCTCCTAATTTGAGGAAGTCAATTAATTTACAACACTTTGTGGACAATTATGAAGGAGAACAACTTCCAAATATTTTTGGTTTTTGCTCTCCTAAATGTAACCCATCTATTTTATCTGTCTCTAGTCAACAAGTCATTTTTTCTTTAATTTATGAGCAACATGAAAAAAATTTGGCAGCTATCTATGCCTCTAATAGTCATATTATTACCATGTCTTTATGGAGCAACCTCATAGATCCAGTACAACACAATTCTTGACCTTTGTTATTAGTAAGAGACTTTAATTCGATTCTTGGAGCTCATGAACACTACGGTGGTGGCACGCTACGTGCGAGTTCATATGATGATTTTAAAAATTGGTCTGATAATTGCATGCTCACTCATCTGCCCGCTAGAGGTGTTCAATTTACTTGGTCTAACGGTAGGAGAAGTAATGCCCACACTAAAATAAGGCTTGATATATCTTTTTGTAATAATGATTATCTTTCTTTTTTATCTTCCACTTCTTGTTGTACGCTTACAAGGAGTCAATTTGATAATTTTCTTCTTCTAATAATAATGCATAAAGGTATCAATTTGTTTCTATCGTCTTTTAAATTTCAGAATATGTGGCTGCATCAACTTGATTGCAGGAGATTAGTTCAACACACCTATGATCAAGTTGTTTATCGTTGCCCTATGGTGGTTCTTTCTCAAAAATTGAAGCTCATGAAAAATGATTTTGGTGATGTATATAGAATGGTAGTTGTCGCTCAATCCGAATTGGATTCTCTTGAACAACATATTGACGAGGTGGCTTATTATGATGATTTTCATGATAGGGAATTAATTGCTTAGAATATTCTTGTTTATTTTGGTTGATCACTCTTGGAATATTCCTGTTTATTTTTCTCGATCATTTCCTGATATTACTACTAAGATAAATCAAATTGTTACCCCATCAATTGATTGCGTCAACCAATTAGTTTGGAGTCTTACAGATTATGGAGTTTTAACTTATGCTTACAAAACTCTTTATCCTACAGGCTTGAAACTTAATTGGAGTAAAAAGATTTATAGTGATGTAATTCCTCATTCCCAGTCTTATCTTGTTTGTCGCCTTTTTCATAATAAGATACCTACAAATGATCAATTGCAGAACCATGGGTTTGTGGTTGTGTCGTGTTGTTGGTTGTACTCTCAGGCTTATGAAACTATTGTTCACCTTTTCTTTGATTGTTTTTCTACTTAACTATGGAACTGGATGTCCTCTGTTTTGCGTATTAGCATTGATTTTTCTTCAATCGCTTCTATTCTTGATATATGTAATAAAAATTGAAGTTCTCAAGAAAGGGTGTCATCCTTATTGATGTAATTCATAATCTAGGATATTTGATTTGTTTGCAATCAATTAGTTTTTAACAACAAGTTGATTAACATTTACTGTGTTATTCAACTGATTTCTTCTGATGTATTTCTCTCAAGCAGATTCTCTAAGGGTGTTGCATCATCATCAATGCATAAATTCTCTATTATAATTTTTTTATTGATTGTCATGCTCTTTAAGCTCATGTTATTACGCAAGTTAATTGGTGGAAACTTCATTGTGGTTGAATTAAATGTAGTACTGATGGTGTGCCTCTAGAGGTAATCATGGTATCTCCTATTGAGGCTCTTTTTATGGACGCAAGTGACGCTATTATTTGTAGTTTCTCAGATTATTTGGGTGTTTGTACATCGTTTCATGTTGAATTTTATGCTACTATGTATGCTATTGAGATTACTCATTCTAAATGTTTGATTTTGTTTTTGGATAGAGTGTGACTCCTTCTTGGTCGTCCAATCTTTTACTAATTCAAATTGTGTCACGGAAGTTGAAGACTAGATGGTTGAATTGTGTTTTCCTTAAAAGAAAAATGCAGTTCCATATTTCCCACATTTATAGGGAAGGAAACATGTGTGTTAACAAGATTGCTTATATTGAGTTTTAAACTTGTTATTTTACTTGGTGGATTTTTCGCCGCTCTGTATTTGTAATGACTTTTACCGCAATCAATATAATCTTCCCTTTTTCTATTTTTATTAATTTTCCCGTAGATTGCTAATGATGTTTGCATGGCATGGCAATTGAATCTAACCCACCCGAACTGCCTCGAACCCACCCCGCGTTTAACGGGGAAAAATCGTGTTTATTGGATGCGTGTGCGGATTTGGTCAAATTCGACCTGCACCCACCCAGTGTAAATGCAATTACTTAAAAACCTTATATCTCTTAAAATAGTAACAAAACCCTAATTTTGTCAATCTTCCTTCTTCTTTTATGTTTTCCTATTGTCGCTGTCGTCCACCCTCCACTCTCATTTTCTCTATCCCGCCCATCCACCCTCATATTCATGTTGTCCTCCTCTGTGTGTCGTCTTTGTCCTTCTCCGCGCGCCGTTTTTGTTCTTCTTTATGCGTCATCCTCTGCGCCATCCTTCTTCGTGCGCCCTTCATCCTCCGACCGTCCTGCTCTGCGTGTCGTCTCCATCCTAATCCGTGTGCAATTTGTGATTCTTGCTTGTATGTTTGTGATTCTTGCTTAATCTTGACACTCGTTTAAGTTAAATGAAAGTATTACAGTATTATAAATTGAAAGTATTGTGATTCTTGCTTGTATGGCTTTATTAAACATTAACTTGTCATGTAAATTGAAATTAAGTTCTGCAGACTTAGATGAAAATATTATAGCATTATTTATTTATTTGAAATATATTGTATTTAGAGTATTTGAAATCTACTACTATTATAAAAGATTACAGCCATAGATTAATATACTGTAACAACCATAAATTATAAAATGCTATAGGCCATTTTGATAATCTAATTGTGAGTGAATTTATTTGATTTCTTTCCTTTTTAACTAAAAGTTTGTTTAATTTCAGTTAGCATTGTTTATTAATTTGTTTATTCCAGATTTTAAATCTCAGTTGTGGTTGTACCGAAATCCTTAACATTGTGGAGAATTGCGGTCGAACATGAAAATTGTAGTTTCAATTGTGATTGTGTGGCATCACATAAACATGAAAACTCTTAATGTAGCTATTGTGATCAAAGACTTTTTCTAAGTCCCAACTTATTTGTCACTCACTCAATATTATGGTTAAATCCGATTAATTTGTTAGTGCTAAATCTGTTTTAGAAATTAAAATAATCTAAATATAGTTCTTATGGTTTATATTCTTGATGTATAATAATTTTGGTTTATTATGATTCTTGATTAATTTTATTTCATTATGATTCTTGATTGATTTTGGTTTATTCTTAATGATTCTCATTTATAATAATAATGTTTTTCTTGATTAAACTTGTTTGTGATTCGTGGTTTATTATACTATTCATAATGCTAAATCTTTATACTATTCTTGATTTATTATACTATTCTTGAGGTGATTGATGAATAATCTAAATCTTTTTTTATTTAAACTAATTATAAAGTTATTGATGAATTCATGAATTTAATTTTCTTTTATATGCAACTTGAAGGTGCAAACATGAGAAGAGGGTTGAATTGTGTTTGACAAAGTTGATAACTTTTTGCTAATTTGATGAAGGTTGGTTTTTAGGAATTACTTGGATAAGAAGCAATCGGATTCAGAGGTAGCAAACAATGAAAACATAAATAATTTGACACATAGATTTATCCTGGTTCACCACTAACTTGGCTACATCCAGTCCCCTCATTAAGAAGACTTTAATCCACTAATTCAATTACCTTGAATTACAAAGCACCTGACCCTCCAAGCCATTCTACCTAAACAGCCTAATAACCCCAAACTTTTGAGGAACTAACCACCTTGACCCTACAAGTCAAGTGTTATGCTAACAACCTGATAACCTCAGATTGAAGAAGGAACTAACCACCTTGACCCTACAAGCCAAGTCTTCTCCTAACAACCTGACAACCCCATATTGACGAAGGAACTAAACCACTATTGGTTTGGATACAAAAGATTGGAACTTCAGTAGTTGTTTCTAACAAAGTTGATAATAATAATAACTCTCACACTCTAAGAAAAAAACACTCATAAAATATTTCTAACTTGAACAAGTGTTTCTCTCTTTGAACTCCAAGATGAATTTGAAAATTTGAGCTGGTGAGTTCTTCTACTCTTTTCTAATTTTCGATGATCTTCTTCTTCAGCCTTGAGTATCTATTTATAGTTAAAATTTTGGGCTTTAATTTATTCCTTGTTTAATTCTAAATTATATCTTGTTTATATTGAGTTTGTAAATTCTTCAGATTGATTTTGTTCGTATTTTGTTCATATTGAGTTTGTAAATTCTTCAGATTGATTATGTTCATATTTTGTTGTAGATAAATCTTGATCAAATCTTCTTCAAATCTTGACCATATCTTCTTTTCAACTAGGTCAAAGATTTTCTTCAATTATAAATATGAATCAAATCTTATTTTAGATTTTCATCAATTATAAATTTGAATCAAATCTTATTTTAGATTTTCTTCAATTATAAATATGAATCATATCTTATTTCAGATTTTCTTCAATTATAAATCTGAATCAAATTTTATTTTAGATTTTGTTCAATTATAAATTTGAATCAAATCTTATTTTAGATTTTCTTCGATTATTAACTTGAATCAAATCTTATTTTAGATTTTCTTCGAAAACGTGAATCTTCTTTCATACTCTTTGAAGTCAAATATATTGTTCTCATAAAATATTTTTGTTATCATAAAAAATCTAAGTATAAAATCAACTAGTTTCCAACAAAGCTTTACAGAATGTAGAAATGGAAATTGATGGCACATCTCAACCACAACTATGTCAACTTACTTTAGAAGAAAGTCCACATCAACCAACTATGAATGAAAGTTGTAATTCGTCAGTTAATGTTTCCACACCAAATGAAGCTGCGCAAACACCTCATGATGAGACAAATGATAATTGAAGTAGCAATGTCAATTTACAAGGAAGGCGAGTTTGAATTGTAAATGTTCCTATTTAAAATTTCCTATAAAAACTTAAAATTTTAACTCAAGATTGATCTTGGTTGTGAAAACAGAAAACAGATAACGTTCTTGGTTAGTGAAAATCAACAATTCTGTTTATATATTTAACTTGATAGTCAATCAGACTTAATGTAAATAGAGATAAGAGAAGAGATATCACACAACGATATATCCTGGTTCACCTAACTCAAGCTACGTCCAGTCCTCACAATTGTGATATTTGCACTAAGTGTTCAATTGATTCTCAGATATATGATTGATGCATTCAGTTCAAGACAGTGTTTTGATTCGCGCAAAACAGACTGAAGAATGATGTCAATCTGCTGGAGAATGATTGTTAAACATTCTGGAGACTGATGATCATTCTGGAGACTGATCTGTTCATTCTAGAGACAGATCTGATCATTTTGGAGACTGACGATCATTCTAGAGACTGATATGATCATTCTTCGTTTTTCTTTGAATGTTGATATGTGGACAGTATTCCATAGACCTTTCATTATATGTGCATGTATCTCAGATATGTAGCTGAAGCATATGTTTCAAGAACATTCTTCGTTCTTGACAGTCAAGCTAGAGAATGATCAGTCTTGTTTGAACTTGCTTGATTCATAATATTCCATAGCTTTTCTACTTTGTATTTTGAATTGATTCTTTGCTGAGATGGATCCTTTATATTCCTTGTAGAATACTGATTATATGATTGTGAAATCCAGAAGCAATGATTGTGAAATTCATGAGCAATTTCTTCTTCAACAGAGGAGATCATTTGTTCTTGAAATTTTAGAACTGTGGAGAACGTTCTCCGTTTTCCAGACCTCTGTCAAGAACGTTTCCATTCTATTTGTTCATTTTTGTTTTCTCTTTAATGAGATTTTGCTTGTAATGCTTGGTACCTATCTTTGATTAACACACTCAAACACACATGTTAAATACCAAAACACTTAGAATCATAATTATAAGTCTTAATTAACTTTTGTTTAGTTATCATCAAAACATTAATTTGGGATTTTGTCTCAACAAATATGACACATGAAATAATCGAAGATCGTTTCAATAGGCATAAAAGTATTGTATGGAATTATTTTACAAGGGTCAAAATTGGTGGAAAAGATGGTTGATAGGAGAGCAAGAGATGGGACATCACACTTGCGTGGACATATGAAAATATGTATTCCATGTTTGGCTACCATAAGACAAAATAACGGACAAACAATTCTTACAACTAAGGTCTTGCAAGGTAAAAAGGAGTTGGGAACTGGAATTTATGATGCTGAAAATGCTAGGAAAAAGCTTGCACATGCAATTATTTTGCATGAATATCGACTTTCAATAGTGAAATATATTGGTTTTAGGAGATACTCAGCCTCTCTCCAACCATTATTTCAAGTTCCTCGTAGAAATACTATAAAAAAAATATAAAAAAAAAAAAAAAAGATATTCAAAGTGTAGGAAGTTGAGATAACCACAATTTTGAAGTTGTTAGAAACTCTCCCACAAAGAGTGGCCATTACTTTTGACACGTGGACTGCAAGCAATAAAAAAAGGGCATATGGTTGTCATTGCTCATTACACTGATGAAAATTGGGATTTACAAAGTTAAATTTTAAGGTAATTATAATTTCTTCTAATACTAGTTTGATTGAATATTATTTATATTAGTCATTGAATGTGAATCTTATTATGTTAGGTTTATTTATGCTCCTGCCTCTCATACAAGTGAAAGACTTTGTAATGCATTGGTTGAATGTTTGATGGATTGGAACATTGATACAAAATTGTCCACTATCACTTTAGATAATTGTAGCACTAATGGTGCAATGATTGAAAAAGTTAAGGATAAGTTGCAATTGGATACATTGTTAAAGGATAAGGCCTTACTTCACATGCGTTGTTGCACGCATGTACTTAATTTGATAGTAAAAGATGGGTTAGAATTTGTGAAAGATGGAGTGGAGAGGATTCGAGATAGTGTTTCATAATGGACTGCAACACCTTAAAGGAAGGAAAAGTTTGAGGAGACTGCCAAACAATTATGAATCTCTTGCACCAAAAATTTAGTTTTAGATTGTTTGACTAGATGGAATTCAACTTACAAAATGCTTGATGTTGCTATTTTGTATGAAGATGTATTTAGTTGATTAAGACAACGTGAATTCCAATACACTTGTTTGCCTACAAGTTTGCATTGGAAATTTGCAAAAGATATTTGTGGAAAATTGAAATTGTTCAATTCTATCATTGAAGTGTTTTTTGGCACTAAATATCCAACTTTCAATCAATATTTTCTTAAGATTTGTATAATCAAAATTGCAATAAATGAGTTGAATGGTGTTAAGTATCCAACACTTCAAGCCATTGCAAAGGATGTATTGGCAATTCATGTTTCTACTGTAGCTTTTGAATCTGCATTCAGTACCAGCCGACTTCATTCGACTACTTTAGCGGCCTTGATGTGTGCTAGAAGTTGGTTATGGAGTGTTGAAAAGACTGGTATTTCTTTTAAATTATTCGTTAAAATTTGAATATATTTGAAATAGCTAATAATTTTGTATATCTTAAACTATCATGTTTATATTATACTATATTGATATCGATAGGTGATTTGAATTCTAAAGTGGACAATGAAAATGCTATTTTACTCAATGAAATGGAGTCTGACGATGAAGGTATTTTAATATAGGTGAATTGTTTATCAGTGGTGTTACTTCAGTTTTCAACTCTCGCCTTAAAGATGAAGATGAAGATGGTCGTTAGAAAATGCTTATTTGGAACTTTCTTGTTTTGATGATTTGGAACTTTTTGTTGTTTTGATGGATTAATTCATTTGTTGATTTGAAACTTTTGTTTGAATTGATATTTTCACTTCTAAAGAGTTTGAAGATTATGAAAATATTGTGACTTGTAGGAAATTTAAACTAATTTTGAGATATTGTGACTTTATTATTTTGTTTATTGGAATTTTATAACTTGGGTTTAATGTTACTATTTAGTCTAATTATTGATTTTTGATGCTATGAATAAATAAATTCAAGTTTTTGTAGTGGGTGCGGGAATGGGACAGGGACTCGTCCCCATTGGATGTGGGTGTGGATGTTAAAAAGTCATCCCGACGGGTGCGGGGCGGGGGAAGGGGCGGTATTGGAGTTGCGGCTGCAGGGTTGGTAATACTTAAAATCATACCCGCCCCATTGTCATCCCTAATGTTTGTTTTATTGCACTACATTCTTTTTTCCTTCACCTTGGTTTTATCTCTTTGGATTTTCTAAGTAAGGTTTTTAATGAGACAATGATATTCATTCTTGTTTATTTAGGTTTTGGCTTGGTCCCCCAAATTTTATATTTTTTTATAAATATTTTGTATCTAATAAATTTATAGGATACTGCAAATGTTAAGTCATAGTTTTAGACTACCAATGTAGTTGAGATATCAATTATGTGTTTTAATATTTTTGCACTTTAATTTCTACTTAAAAAAATTGGGAGCTTTAATTAGAGAGTGACTTAGTATATACACATAGATGAATTAAGTGAAAATACTTCATCCGTATCACAATGTGTGTCACTTTAACAACAACAAAATTGTACCAAAATAAATGTCATTTACAATTTTCAATGCAACTTTAATTTTTTTTCTTTCATATATTACCATTTAATGATTACTATAAATACAATTTCTAAACCACTATTATACTTTGCATTAATAATAAAAAAAAATTATCAATAGTTAAAATAGGTGGTTTGATAAATTAAAATCTCATATATATTTTTTTAATATGTGAAGAAAAAATGACTATGGAAATAATATAGTAATAGTATGGCACAAAATTAAAGTGGGGATTTTCGGCAAGAAACCCATGTGGGTGCAGTTGGAATTTTATTGGATGTGGGGTACCTTAAGAAGCCCACACGTGGAAGCTCACTTGGATGCCGTTTTACTTCGATATCAAACATTAATTAAAGGATTTAATTTTCTACTTAAGAGTATAAAGATATACTTTGTACATTACTTTTTAGTTGACAAATATACTACTAAAAATTTAAATATAATTAAAAAAAATTGATTTTAAATTTGATATATCATATTAAACTTTTATAATAAAAATTTCTTATTTTTCTATAACTATTTTTTTTAGAAACGAAACTCACACACATGTTAAATATTAAAAAAATGAGGCGTACAAATTTGAAATTATGTCTCAATATATATAAATATTCCTACTACTTTTTATTATATGAATTGCATTTAGGATTTTTTTTCTTCCAACTTATATCTTATCTATTGTTTTTAATTCGTACATCATCAATTTTTTTATATATATATCTTCCCTCTTATTTTTTTAAACCTATCACACATGGTCACCCTTTTTGTTGATGTGAAAGAATCTTTTAGATGATACTAATAACGATGATGATGGAAAAAAACAAAGAGATGGATCTGTCTTGTTTCTACGGCCAAGGAGACAGTGCATGAATGAATTATGAACAGGTTACTGTGCAACATTTTGTATATATATGACATTTGCGACCAAACCTTCACTCTTGTTGTTTTCCACACTCTCTATGGCCCATGATCCTCTTACTAGCTAGTCTTAGATTCTTTATTAATGTGGTAAAAGATACACACATATAGTTTTGACTTTTATAATTCATCATAGAAATTGCTTACGTTATTAATTACAATCAAATCGTTAGCATATATTTATCACAAGAGCTTTTTACAAGTTAAAACCATTTAACACTTTTTGTTTAATTTTTAAGAAAAATAAAATAAGTAATCTAAAGGCGATATTTCAAAATTAGCAGCACCGTAAGAGTAAGTATAGAAAAATTACTTCACTTAATAACTCTATATAAACGATACATTTTACTAATTTAACTGTTAATTATTGACATAATATATTAATTAACAATCACACAAGGCTTTATATAAATCTAAAATTCGTAGTTACGTAATCTAATCATTGATATTTATTTATATTTTTTAAAAATTTATTATATATTCATTTGAATTTATTTAATAAAGTATCAAATAGTTTTAAAATTTTATAAAAATTTGTAGAATTGATCTCCTCAATAAGAACTTCTAATTTGATGATTGGATTAGTGAAATTCATTTATATTGAATTGTTAACTAAAGTAATTCATCACATAGTACTTATAGACTTAACGGATCCCCAATATATATATATAATGAAATGAGTAAAGAGTGTGAGAGTAATGAATCTTAATCATTGATCAAATTATGAATGATTATGATTAAAATAAAAAGTCATATGACTTTTTTAAGCAGTCATGTGATACTTTTACTCATAATCATTTATGTATAATTGCATGGTCCAGATTTAATCATCTTACTCTTTTATATTAAAACTCTTCTCACTTGATTTTTTTTTAAACAATCAAACAATATATTAAAAAAGAATTCTAAGCAGAAGATGTGCAAAGAATAGAAAGCACACAAATGTCATCCTTAGACAAGCAACAAAAAAATATCCTCAAAAAACAAATTGCATCAACAAACATAAAAGAACTAAAACATACCACAAAAAATAACAATTCAAGCATCAAAGAGGATTTGACTGAAGTAGCAATGTCAAGTTACAGGAAGGGGGTTTGAATTGTAATCTTGCTTATTTAAAATTTCCTATTAAAAACTTAAGAAAACAACTCAAGAATGATCTTGGTTATGAAAACAGAAACGGAGAACGTTCTTGGTTCTGAAACAGAAAACGGAGAACGTTCTTGATTAGTTAAAATCACAGTTTTTAGTTTCTCTATTTAACTTGATAATAAAAATAACTGAATGTAAATAGAGATAAGGAAGAGATACCACACAAAGATATATCATGGTTCACCCAACTCAGGCTACGTCCAGTCCTCACAACTGTGAAATTTTCACTAAGTGTTCAAGGAACGGAGAACTGGTTACACAGTTAAAGATCAACCTTGATCTATAACTACACTTCCTTTCCACCCAGAAAGGATTCAATCAAGTCACCTAACTAATCTGCTAGGATTTTACAGTTAACTCTTTTAATCACACTCAAACTATAAACAATTCTTATAGTTATGAGTTTACACAATAATAATTTAAAGGATTGGGTTGAATCTGATTATGCTCAACTCTTGTTTGAGAATAATTCAGAATAAAAAGAACTCAGTTTGATAAGCTGGAAGTATATGATTGTTTCTGCCTGATTTCTTTTGTGAATGAGACAGCTTCAAGAATGCAAGTGAATATGATTTAATGAGAATACTTGGCACTTGAAGTTCTTAATGATGCTTGCGAATTTGACTTCCTTTTATAGATGATTTGAGCATTTAATTCTGGTCAGAAAGAGCTGTTGGTAATGCTCTGCTTACTTCTGACTAAAGCAACATATCTGTTGAAAAATAATCCATTCATGTGACAGTTTTGGGTCTTGCTTGACTGGGTTGTGTTGCTCAATTTCAAACAGATTTCCTGCGCTCTTAATGACATATTAAGCTTCAAAAATACTTGATGATAATTGGGATTTGATCTGGACACTTGATTTGATCCAGGACTGTTTGGAAAGGAGTGAACAATTTCTGTAGAACTAAGAAGTCTGTTTCTGCAGAAAAACGAAGATTGTTCTTGAGTAGAAATGGAGAATGATGATTAGAAGTGGAGATTGATGATCAATCTGGTCTGATAGTCTTCTGGACAATTTGGGAACTTATAATCAATCTTGAAGTTCACTCTTGTTTCAACTTTCTTGACATTTCCAGACTTGAGAAAGTTACAATCTGTTTTGACATGCTTAGATTCATGATGATTTATCTTAGTGATTCGAGAACCTCTTTAAGTAATAATGATTCCTATTTGTTCCTTGTCATGTACTGATGAAATTGGTATAAAGAATTAAGGCAGAATCCTTGTTAAAATAGTGAGAAAGATTGGTGAAATGGTTGCGACAATCAATCTTGATTCTGCAGAACATTCTCTGTTTTGTACAACTTATGATCAAGAATATTCTGTTTAGTTTTTCATCTGATTTCTTTGTTTTGCTTGGTTCCTATCTTTAATAAAAATACTCAACAGCACAGATTAAATTAACATAACATTTAGAATCATAATTAACATTCTTAATTAACCTTTGTTTATTTTCATCAAAACTTAATTTGAGAGTTTGTCCTAACATTGACCACCAAAGATTGTATTCATACCCAAATACTATGTCATTATATTTCAGCACACACCAATTTAGTAATTTAACACAATTTGACAACTATTGATCATTAAACGCTTCACTCCTAAATAGTATGTGATTCCTCATTTTCCAAATGCATGTTAGCCAATTAAGATTGAAAAACCGATGTCTCTTTCTGCCATCCAATCGTAGCCTGCCAAGTTGTTGTGCGTAAGCTAAAGCTGTTGGAACCAAAATGGTTTTATACTTACAGTTTTGATGTTAACAAAAGTATTTTATGAGAACAATATATTTGACTTCACATAGTATGAAAGAAGATTCATGTTTTTGAAGAAAATCTAAAATAAGATTCGATTAAGATTTATGATTGAAGAAAATCTTTGACCAAGTTGAAAAGAAGATATGGTCAAATGTTTTTGAAGAAAATCCAAAATAAGATTTGATTCAGATTTATTATTGAAGAAATTTTTTGACCAAGTTGAAAAGAAGATATGGTCAAATGTTTTTGAAGAAAATATAAAATAAGATTTGATTCTGATTTATGATTGAAAAAAATCTTTGATCAAGTTGAAAAAAAGATATGGTCAAGATTTGAAGAAGATTTGATTAAGATTTATCATAAGAAGATATGAATTATTTACAAGAAGATTTGATCAAGATTTATCTACAACAAAATATGAATATTATCAGCTTGGAGAATTTACAAATTCAATCTGAACAAAATACGAACAAAATCAATCTGAAGAATTTACAAAATCAATCTGAACAAAATACAAACATAATCAATCTGAAAAATTTACAAACTCAATAAGAACAAAATACGAACAGAATCAATCTGAAGAATTTACAAACTCAATCTGAAAAAAAATATGAACAAAATCAATCTAGAAGAACTGCTAAGATTGGATTTAGAAATAAGGAATTGGCTAAAGAACATATTATCAAAAAGTATCTTGTTTAGAATTATTTTTGAATAAGATCATTGTTGAACAAACTAAGAATGAAGATACAATTCAGAATTAAACAATGACTAAATTGAAGCCATAATTTGATCTATAAATAGATACTCAAAGCTGAAGAAGAAGATCATCGAAAAATCATAAAAGAATACAATAACTCAAGCTCAAAATTCCAAATTCATCTTAGAGTTCAAAGAGAGAAACACTTGTTCGAATGAGAAATATTTTCTAAATATTTTTCTTAGAGTGTGATAGTCATTGTTATAATCAGCTTGTTAGAAGCAACTACTCAAGTTTCAAACCTTTGTATTCAAATTCGATAGTGGTGTTAGTGTGCCTTCAACAATTCGGGGTTCAGGTTGTGTGGAGAAGACTTGACTTGTAGATTCAAAGTGTTTGTGTTCCTCAAAAGTCTGAGGTTGTCAGACTATTTGAGAAGATTTGGCTTGTAGGGTCAAGGTGGTTAGTTCCTCAAAAGTCTAGGGTCGTCAGACTATTTGGGAAGACTGGTTTGGAGGGTCAGGTGCTTTATAATTCAAGTATTTGAATTAGTGGATTAAAGCCTTATGAATGAGGGGACTGGATGTAGCCAAGTTAGTGGTGAACCAGGATAAATCTATGTATCCAATTATTTATGCTTTCATTCTTTGCTGCCTCTGAACTCGATTGCTTCTTATCAAAGTAATTCATAAAAACCAGCTAGCCTTCATCAAATTAGCAAAAAATTATCAACTTTATCAAACACAATTCAACCCCTCTTCTCGTGTTTGCACCTTCAAAAGCTACATTAGATAGAGGATCATGAATATCTAACCAATCAAGGATATTGCACCATACCGAACCAAAATATGTGCAATAAAAAAAATTTTGAATAGATTCTTCTATCTCATAACCACCCACATACATACTGAATGAATTATCTAAGATGTCTCTCCTTAACAAATTATCCTTTGTAGGCAAGTGGTTCTTCAACAATCTCCAAGCTATAAGTTATACTTTTAAAGGCGCTAGTTTGTTCCAAATGATGTCATAGAGTGGAGAGTGATCTCGAAAAGAATTTTGCATCAAAGAATGATACAGTTTTGTCACATAATACGCACTATTGGAAGATTCGTTTCATAATCACAAATCTTCAATTTCATCTTGCAAATGAACATTAACAAACAAACGAAAAATACTCTAACACTTCAAAAACATTGTTATTATATTTCAACAATATATAGTTTATTATAATTTCATATTTTAATATTAAAAGCATGTGGGGTTATTCACATAAAAGATGATGCATGCATATAAAAGCCACTCTCCCCGTTAAACACCAACTCATTTTATTGAACAATTAAAATACTTGTTGCCAATGCTTATTGGATAAGGATATTTCCATTTGAGATGGTCTACCAATTAAATAGGAGACTGTAGCCATGAGAAAAGGGTGCTATCGATACCCACTAAAATAAATACATAATTTAAATAGATTTAATTGATAAATATTATCGGTAAGAAATTTTATACTATTTGTTAATCATTACGTTAAATCATTAAAAATATTCTATTTTTATCATTATTTTTAAAGATATGTTTATAAACGATTGTAATGTATTGACAATATAATTTTTTTTACATTGACGATAAATTCTATTTAAATTAGTTAAAAAATAAATAAGTATAAATAAATAAAATGAGATAGTATTAAATCATGGTATCAACTTTAGAGTATCTAAGTGTTCACCTAACATAAATGATACAAACAACTAAATTTTCATATTTTGTATAGATATAGGCGGTGTGATTAAGATTAATAAAGGAAAGGAAGATCGAAATCAAATTATGATTTATGGAAGTGTGATGGGGCAGCTCATTGCTTTAATGATCTTACAATGATCTATTTATAGAAAATATCTCTTTGAGTGAGAACTTAGAACACGTAATGTAGCTTAGGTAAATACTAAATAGCCATAATTAATAATTGACCCTTAAGAGAAAAACACGTTAACTTAATCAATGTACGTGCTAACGTGCATGTGCCGTTTGTTTTGGTGATAAACATTAATTTTTCATTTATTTATAAAGTAATAACAGTCAGGCTAGAACACACACAATATATATTGCACATGTGATTGAGTTTAAATAGCTAATGTGCTTTAGCTATAATCTGAGTTTTAAGGAACAATTTATTTATCTCTCCATTGAATGAACAATGTTTTGTAACATGTTACTTATTTTCGATTAAACTCTAGAGTCCTATTAAGAATCATAAGATTAATATAAAACAAAAAATAACAAAAATAATAATAACACTAAAACTATGTTTGGGAGTTTAGTGGGGAAGAGAGAGAACAATTTAGAAAGAAAAAGGAAAGAGGAGAAAATAGAAGAAAGGAGATATTTGAGAGAGGAGGACTTTGGGAGTTTGGTTTTTTAATAATACAAAATCATTTTAATTTTAATTCGGGAAACTAAAAAATATATATTGAAGGAGTATTTTAAAAAGTTTTATTAAATAAATTCTTTAAATCATTTCAATGTTGTTATAATATTCTAAATATTAAAAATACATGAAACATAAACATTTTCAACATAATTACTTTTTTAAATTATAAAATCTAAGTTTTTTTATTTATCTCTCTATTCTCCTACCTCAAAGTCCTGTCTTTCATGCTCTCAAACAAAGCCTAAAGAAACAATATATACAAAGGAGTTAAGTTGTATTTTATGTTCCGAAGGAAAAGAAAAAGAGAGGAGCTAAACAACTTATTGAGTCGTTTTTAAACACTGAGTTTAATTTCTAGTTAAAAGAATCTCATTTATTTTTTTACTAATATATAGTATTGATTATTTATTTTTTATTTAATATTTATTCCGGTCTTTTATTTTTTTTTTTATTTGTTTTTGTATTTTTATCTTTTCTTTATTTGTTTTGATACTTTATTTTTTTTATTCGTCTTTGTCATTTATCTTTTACATAATATTTATTTTAATCCTTAACAAAAGGACAAATTTGTATAATTTTGTGAAAGATAAAAATTAAAATAATTATTAACTAAAAAGTAAAATAAATAAAAAATTAAAAAATAAATAAATGACCAAAATAAATATTAAGTAAAAGATAAATGACTAAAATTATATTTTAGTTTTAATTTTTTTACTACATCTTATAAATATTTTTTTGTTGGCTTGTAGGTGAAGAGTTGTGTTCCAGCGCTCCATCAATACTTAAAAAATTATTTCAAACTCTAGCGAGTTGTGTTCCGTCGCAAGTTCTAACGAGCTCTCAATCGACACGCATGAGATTGTTGCCCAACGTCCAGAAAATGGAGATGGGGAAGGGTTGTCGTTCTCATATATGTGACTATGGAATTGCGGCATGTGGGTGTTACTGTTTGAGTATAACGATAAAGATGAGTTACGGAGAAGAAGAGGAAATAAATACGATGTGGATGGTATATTTTTACATATGGTAGAACCTTTAGATCTAATGGTTAAAACTAGTCTTGCATGTTGCAAGACCCATATAAGTTATGCACCTTACCCTCGCCTATAACGATGCATAGATTCAATCATATCATATATCTCATATATGAAACAAATAATAATAATAATTACATGAAAATCCTTAAATTTTAGTTCAACGGATAAAATTTTTAATGCATCACACACTTAAAAATATTTGCCTACTATTCCAATTCATCAAATGTCAATGTTCAACATTTTGAAAAGGAGCATAAATTCATATCTGATTTGTGAACTAATTGGTAAATCAAATTTTATTGATCAAAATATGTTAACGACATGGTAACAACATTTTCCATTCCAATGTATTTTTTGTAGTGAGAGCAAAAGATTTAATTTAATTTAACTTCGAAGATGAGAAGGTAATTGATAGGTTAAAATTAAAACCAAAAGTAGATAATAATTAATAATTATGTTAAAAATCATTTCAATTAATATAATTAAATAAATAAAAAATGAATTATGTAATTACTAAAAATTTGATAACAATTTTAAAAAATAAAATTAATTTTGATGATAGTCTTTTTTAATTTAGTTAGGGGTGTATTTGTACTTTCAAAAATAATCAACACTTCTTTCTCTTCTATTTCACTTATACTAAATAATACATCAAACCTACTATATTTCTTACATTTCTATGTTCTCATACTCTTTCCCTCTTTATATTTTCTCTTCACAATCAAACATACATTTAATAGTTAAACGATAATTTTTTAAAAAAAATATACATTATTGATAAATTTGATGTAAAAACTACTTTTTTTTTAATTTTTATAAATCAATTAAATTAAATGAATTTTACAAATAAGGATAGAGATAATATATTCTAACCAAAACAACACAATATGATCCTCTTAATATATCTAATCCATAATATTATAATACAATATGATACTCCCAATATATCTAATCTATAATATATAACATATATATCAATTTTTATTTTTTATTGATTAAATTTTAATTACATGTCTTTTATAAAGATGATTAAGAGGAAATAGTAAAGATGCGTTGAGCTGTTGCAGTATCAGAAAAAATCCAAAAGAATACGTTGACCGTACAAACATACGCAAAGAGTATAGTCATACATTATTACATTTCTCTCTCTCTGCGCCTCATTTTCTCACATCACAAAACTCAAGTTTCAGTTTCACAATCACAAACAACCTCTTCTTCCCGTTCTTTCTTTTTTCTCCCCAACGCTCCACACACTCACACACACTCACACACAGAGTTCACAAACTATATCACAACTTCACATTCAAATTTTTTATTTTATTTTTTGTTGCTCTCTTTGTCTCTGTGCTTTTTTTTTT
>JBBPBQ010000001.1:37441258-37494289 GCA_037974755.1 Cicer yamashitae | reverse complement strand
AAAAAAAAAAAAAAAAAAAAAAAAAAAAAAAAAAAAAAGAAAACTAAAACTGTAATTTTAATTGCATTCAATTTTCTATCATGTGTATATGTGGTTTTGAATTCGTCATAGATTCTAGGAGTATTTCAGACCCTATCCTAGGACAATTTTATTTTCGAAGCTATGAAACTTTATACCTGAACTGAAATAGGGACCACTGGAATGATGATGGCTGAAATTTAACTATTTACTGATAAATAAATAAAATATTAGTTTTTTGTTTCCTGATTAAAATTTGATGTGCAGTGGGAGTTAAATAAAAAGCTGTTTAAGGTTGTATAACAGAAGAAGATAGTGGAGCATTTGATGTGGACACAATAAAAATGAAATACTTCTACATTATTTCAACTTTTTTTAACTTTTGTTGTATACTTAAAAGATTAATAATTATATATACTAAAGTATGGATATATATCCCTCAAAAAAAAAAAGTATGGATATATTTTGAACTTACACAAATTTGACTAGTACCACACTAAGTTCAATTCTTAGTAATGGAACAATTTATAGTCATATTTGATTTTTCTCTCCTAATAGAATATATATATGTCTGGTGGCCCTTTCTCCAACTATAAAATGGAATCACAGTTGAGATATGATAAGACATATGTTATACATATACTTAACTATATTTGGTCACATCAATTTCGAAGAAATTAATTGAGGAGTCTTGTTGCATACTAAAATTTTAATACAACAATTTTTCTCAAGTTGTTCTTGAAGTGGTAGCCATTAAATTTCAACAATAATTTTCGAGAGAGATGTTTGCAGGTCTTGCAACGCTAAAGTTGTAACTTCAAATATCCAAAGAGTAAATACTCAAGTTGGTCTTTGAAGTTACAGGATTGTATCAATTAGTCTCCCACATTATCAATATTACAAGATGATAATTGAAATTTCAAAATGTTAATCAAGTTCGTTTAACTGTAGAATTTTTTATCAAATGCCTCATCTTGATATTACCAACTTAATATCAATACTAATTGCTACATATACCAACAAAGGAACACATTTAATTAAAATTTTACAATTTCAAACATCACATAGAAATATGGATGATGTGAGAGACATATTGACACATTACTCCAATTTTAACGATTAATTTGGGTATTTTCTCAATAACTTTCTCTCCATCCATTAACCAGTCGTGGAACCAATAGCAATATCTTAGTGGAAATAAGATCATAATAACTTTCTTTTTTAACAGGTGAGTTGCCATGTAGCATGGTAAATAATTTGGATCCAACCTTAAAAAAATAGAGATTGATCTTAAGCATCCATATGGTTGGTTTCCACTCTTGGATTTTTATTTTTTGTTTAGGAGAGGTTGGCCTATTGAATCTAATAAAGGCTGGATTCAGCTTCCACCTCTTGATTACGGAATACAAGATTGGCACATAATAGACACTTCAATTACAAATTTATGTTAGGAATAAGTTGGCACCAAATTATCATTTAGAAAATAAATAGTATTAGTGTTATTTTTATATTCTGTAGTGTAAAAAGTTTTAAACCGACAATAAATCATAATCAGACTTATGTATGACTTTAGAAATTTTTATGATTAAAATCAAAACTTTTTAATGATTTAAAAATTATGATTAATTGACATTGTAAAAAATCTTTACACTGCCGGTGTATATAGACTAAATCCATAATATTAATTGCAACTTTGTAAGCATAATACATCACAGCATTATGGTTTCTCATTACCTACTTTGTCTATGAAGGACTAATATTCTAGAAAACAAACATATGCCAAATTTCCAGTACAGGTTCCAAATATGAGATCATAATCATAAACCAGATTCAAGGCTAAATTAAACTACAATCTAGATTGGAGAAAATGTAGTAGAAACTCAGCACACTCTTGGAAAAATGACTACTAACGGCTATGACAGTAGCTGGTGCTGCAGCGGGAGAGATCATTATTGGTGCAATTGTTTGAAGTAGAACTTCCTGAATTTACAGTATCAGGATTTGAACTAAGATTGCTTACAAATTGTTTTAACATAGGTATAAAGAAAACCAACATTAGTACCTCTAGAAAAGCCGTCCTCAATCGAAGTTGTTAATTTTGACAGGAGTGATCTCATCAGCAACATTGAAGCGCCCAATCAATCGCGCAAAGAAAACCATTTGTTGTTCAAGTGTAAACTTAATGTTCTCAGCCTACATCCAACCCATTAGTTTAGTTATTTCCTTCAAAAACATCATTACCAAAAGTAATTAAATCAGCATGTACCTTTCGGAAACCATGTTGTTCTCCTTCATACTCAACAAGAGCTACTGGCACACCTTTTTCTTTCAAAGCCTGGTAAATTTTGCGAGCTTGAGCCGGCGGCACAACCTGCAATGTGTAGAACTTATTTAACGAACTGAAATTTGTCGATTATTTTGACGAGATTTTTTATATAGGCTGCAAAGATGGTAGAAACTCGACTTAGGTGATTTGAACGTATGGAGCACATGTTGATTCAGTAGTAAGGACAGTAGATCAAATGGAAGGTAATCAAATCGCTAAAAGCTGAGGAAGACCTAGAAAAACTATAAGAGAAACTATTAGGAAAGACGTAGATATTAATGAGCTAGAAAGAGATATATTATATGATAGAACGTTATGATGTCGTTTGATCCATGTAGCTGACCCTAATTAGTGGGATGAGGCTTGGTTGTTGTTGCTTGTTGATATTGGATGCAAATTTCCACTCTAGAGTCTTTTAAGTTTTTAAAATGGAAATGGGGTATTAAAAACAGTAAACATTCAATTTGGTCTATGAGCTATAGAAATGCAATAAATAATTCCTAAACTATTCTCAGTCTATCAAGTTATTCTCTGAACTATCACTCTCTCTTATTGTTAAAGTAACTGAGGGACTAACTTGATAGATTGGGAATACTTCATGGATTATTTATTATATTTCTATAGTTCATGGAGCAAATAAGAGCAAGAAAGAGAGTGATAGTTTAGGGATTAAATCGAAGGTTTAGTTGATATGTTACTAACCTTGTCTTCCAATCCTTGAAATAAAATAATGGGACAAGAAAATTTATCGACGTGATTGATTGGAGATCTTTCAAACCACTCCTTCTCACCTCCTGCAACCGGTTAAAAGATGGACTGAACTCCAAATATAAAGAGAGCAACATGATGCAATAAAACTCTAAATGAAACAAATAACCCAAATAAATAAGAGCTGGCTCAAGTGGTATCATTGACTTACCAACTAGATTACTAATGTAGTGAGATTCAAATTTATGAGTTTCTTCTATCAATAACTTCAAATCGGCGACCTATTTGAATTGAGAAACCAATTGACAAATTAATTACATTGTAAGGACAACAATTTAATCTTAATTTCCATTTAAGTCATAAGAACACATACTATATTATCCATGATTACATGGATTGTTAAAACTAACCACTTATACGAATATTAAAGCTAAGGAAAAAATTGTTCATCACATTCTTATATTTGTTAGTGTTAATTAACAAGTGAAAACAAATAAAATGTTCAAAATATAATGCAAATTGAGGACAAGCCGGAAACCTATGAAGCACTAACACAGACACAAAAGCTAGACATAACACTAACACTTCGACATCAGCATAATTTGAGAAAATTGAAGTAATTAAAGGTAACTGGATGTGTCAGTGTCGTTGATGTTGAACACCGAACACGCCCTCAATCTGAAGTGCCAGTGTTATACAGTCGAAAACTCCATGAACCCTATTCCATGGTAAATAAGTAGGTAAAGTAAACTATTCTAATCTTAAGGAAAATAAATTGTCTACGGATAATTAGAGTGCAATTGAAGAATCGGAAGATGAACTTACACCATACAAAGAAGCTCCAGCCTTAAAAGTTTCTTTAAAAGCAAGTGCAGCTAAGGTGGTATATCCACCGGCAGAGCCTCCTGTTATACACAGCCGCTCTCCGTCAACTTTCCCGCTGTTCACCTAGATAATAGATTTACATAACCACTCTTACAACATGTCCATCAACCATAAAATGTATGAAACAAATAATTACCAAATATTTAGCACAACTACAACAGTCATCGACATCCACTATTCCCCAGCGTCCTAAAAGCCGGTCCCTGTACTCCCTGCCATAACCTTCCAAATAATATTTGCATTATATAATTGTGAACATTATTTTGTAGACAATGTGAGAAACAAACAACCTCTCAGACAAAAGATAAGAACAAAACAAACCAGTGCTTCCACCGTAATTAACATCAGCGAATGCCCAACCCCGACTTGTCCAGTACTGAATGCTCAAATTTAAAACTCCACGTGCTTCAGCCGTTGGTCCTCCTGATATATTCAAATAAAATAATGCACATATAAAAGTGCCGGTTGTACTATTACTAAGCGATTAGAATAAGAGAACCACACATGACTGATAAGCCAACCGAGTTCAATAAATACAAGAACCAGGTGGCCAAATGAATTAGAATGCGATAATTCCTACAAGATCAAGATATACCATGGCTCTTCAATAATAATGGAGGCTTTTCTCCGTCAATGGCTCGGTATGAAGGATTAGATGGTGGATAAAAGTACGCATAAGCATTTTGACCAGGAACTTCAGTTGGGAATTCAATCAGCTCTGGCTTACTGATGTACGAACTATATTTCAAACTATCCGGTGAGGAGGACCAAATAATGTTGAAGTCAACTACTTTTGATTTATCGTCATCCAAAGTAACCTGAAAAAGCAAGAGAGCTATCAGGGGGTGAACTGAAATAACTTCAACATTAGAATGCATGTTATCAGTATCTTACAATATATACGAGTCATATCTCGTTTTGATACCAAACTGAACTCAATCAATATGAATCCCTAGTATGTATCTATTTTGGACATGAATGCCAAAATGAATTCTAATACACTATGATAAATCCGATGAAACACTGCCTAAACCTAGAGCAGCTAGCCACTTTTTTAGTCGACTTTGTATAGCCAGCTACTTTTCTTTTGTTGTTTGATTTATGACTTGAATCTGGAATTATTTAGATTCGTATATTGTATAAAAGCTTAAAACTTTTCACTTATTTTGATTTAAAAACTCATATTTTGTCGTTAATGTATCCAATTATCATAATGAGATTTGATTCACACAATTCAGAGAATAGGTCTTCGATTTACGATTTCATAATCATGGTGGTGAGGGAAAGAAGGAATCACCTTGGCCACTGATGACGGATGAACTCCAGATGCTCCTTCCACAAATAGGTAATCAGTACCAGAAGTCTGCAATGGCATAATTGCACAGTTAGATTATTATTGTGTGAAAATATTGATTTAGACCCAAAATAAGGAAAGGAAAAAATTATAAAAATTACAATGTTCTCTATATCTGTGAAAGGGATGTCAAGCACTGTTAGTTTTGAGCCCTGCATGTCATCAATAATACCGAGATATGACTTCCCCTTCTGCCTGCATACACAGCCAAACCATTGCATTGATTGTATCAGATTGCACAAAAGAAAAGATGAAAAGAGACAAATAAATAGTATAGTTAGAATCACCTGTAAGTGCAAGCAATTAAGTTTCTCTGTTTATGACTTTGCATAAATTCATAAGAATTCATACCATAAATCCAAAGCGGCCTTGCAAACTCGGCATCCAAAGAATAAACAGGCACGACCTTATTTTCTGATTCAATCTGTAACAAATTGAAGAAATTAGAAAAGAAAAGTAAAACAGATATAACAATTAATAAATTTTATAGTGGATATTGCATGTCCAGACAAAAATTGCATTCAAACATTATTGCAATCAAATTGTTTGTCACATTCATCTTGCTGCACAAGGGAATCTGAGACAAACAGCAAATAAAGATGATAATTCGAAGTTTGAAATATCAACCAAGAGCATTTATATTATTAAACAGTAGAGATAGCTGACAAGAACATGCAAAAAATTAGTTGACGAGAATGCATAACTTCCATATGAAATTAAAATTGAGTGATGCTATTGAGTATGAAGCAATTTTTTAAAGAAACACAAGAATGATGACTTGCCATTTTATCTTTGTATGTTTTCATTATTTGTACTTTCTTACCATACATCATTTTCCCTTTAAAATTAAAAAAGTATTAATGAACATCTACCGATAGAAGTTAAAAACAAACTATATATATAATTCATGGCAAGCAAGAAAATTACCCATTTATGGAGATTCCAAAAACCACTTTCTCTATCCGTGATGAAAAAAAGTTCCCCTGCATAGTCAAATTGAAAAATATGTATATTAAACAAGAATTCACAGAAAGATCATAGCAAATGTTCTTGTTGAAATCAAAAGTGAGCTTTAAATCAATAAAATCCAATTAGAACAACAGAACTCATGAGTCGTGAATCAATGATATGCTTTAAAACAAAGATCTTGAATCCAGTTTTAAGGCATCATACTATCATGACTTCTTGATGATCTTAAGAAAACATGCCAGTAGAACCAGGCTCAGTAGCTACTGTTAATCTATCAAATTTTGGTTCGAACAAAATGCCAAACTTTTTTTCGGTGTTACAAAAAATGCATAAATTAAGTACCACTGGAGGACCACTTGGGCTCAGTTGGAGACTCCACAACTGAAGGATCATACCCAGCAACACAGACACGCTTGTAGATCTCTCTGCATGGAAACTTGAGATGATTAAGCTTCAAGTTGAAACGTGACATACATTTAATAAGAAACAGTAACGTCAACTGTTATATGAACCTTGAAAACTAAATCCAAGGGACAAAATAAGAGGTAGAAATGAAGAGTAAACAAAGATCTTCTAGAGGGAATAAAATCTATGCATGAGACTTTATGAAAACAGTGTATGAATATCAACACCAATAACCTCAAAGTAGTGTACTAATTGAGACTTGAGAACTGGATACAAATTAAGTAATTACTTCTATTTTTAAGGAAATGAAAAAGGGAAACACTACACTGATATCAATCATTGATCGGGGAAAATAGTAGTTAGTTCAAATTCCGCTTTACTAATCTCTGTAGCGCCGCTATAGCCTCTATTTGACAACACTTTGTACTAAATAGCATATTGCGGAACAGTAATGAGTTGTTCAATTTCAGCTACGCTATAGCACTGCTATTTGACATCACAGAAGCACTATATACTCAATCAACAAAAGTTGTGTTGTGTGATTCAGAAAAGAACTGAATATTTGCAAAAGTATCAACTTTTCATATTTAATAAAGAAATCATATACTTGTAAAAATTACAAGTGACAACTAAGACAGAGTTCTGCTCACCCATTTTCAGAAATATAGCCAACCCAAAGTTCTGATTTATCCCATGGCATATTGGGGTGACTCCATTGTATCCATGCCACTCTTTCGCTTTTAGGGTCTACACGTGGGAAAGCATAGAAGTCACTCCCACCAACTAGTACTTCTGGTTCTGAAAGCCACAATACAGTCAGACATAATACTGATCGTAAAACCGTATAATGAATAAAAGCATTACGAGAGTGAAAATAGAACAACTTTTCAAAACCTTTAAAAGAAACAAATAAAAACATATTAACAGTAAGATGGATATTATTACCTTGAACATCTTTGCTGCCAAGTGCTATAGATACAATAGTTGTAGGTGGATTTTGACTGCTCTCACGACGATCTAACAATGTGACATAACATTAGTGACCAAATAAATGAACAATTTAAGAAGTAAAAACACAATGGGAGCATTCTAACATACGCCTCAAAGATAGACTGATTCTTAATTGCTTACCTTCCCTTACAGCAATAAAACGGTTAAAGCGTGCATCCAATACACCATCTGCGTAGCTTACAACCGGTCCACCATAATCTGGAGTGAGAGGTATAGGAGCCACATCTGCTAGGAACAAACACACACACACACACAAAACAAGCACCAGTTAACAAAATTGCTTACTTCACAAACACTTCTGAAAATAACATAACACAAAATCAACATTCTCAAGTTGATATACATCAATATATAAGTAAACTACAGTTAACTAGAAAGAAACATAATTTGATGTCAATATGAAATCAGTATTGTCAAGCGCAGTTTGTTCAAATTCCACTTCGCCTTAGTGCTGATGTAGCCGCTATTAACAACACTACTAAATAGCATACCGCACAACAATAGCTATATGTTCAAATTCTGCTATGCTATAACCTCTATGTGAGACTGGCATAAGAGTAAGTAATAATAATAATAATACATCAAGATATATATTTAGAAAAATATGGATATTGGGGAGTGAAAGAAAAATGATGGTTGCTAACCAAGAGAAGTGATGGATTGTTTGTATAATCTCTGATCCTTGTAATTTGCAAAAAAGACAACATCTCCTGAAACAGTAAAAGCACCACCACCATATTCCTGAGCCAATGTTCTCACTCCAAACTCCTTTGGAGTAATATCCACAGCCTCACCACCCGGATTTTCCGGCTCAAGAACAAGAACTGCTCGTCTGAAACAATCAAACAAAAAGTGAACTAATGGCTAAGAAGCTCTTACACAGACACAAAACACTGACACTATCTCTACATGTAAGCAACAATAATAATTTAAAAAAATAGATGTGACCGAATATAACCACATGTGTCAATATCAGACACTAACACATATCACACACTAACACATATCACACACTAGACTATGTAGCACCGACATCTTATTGAATGTGTGTCCCAATGTCCAACAACGACACTTCCATTATATTCAATTAATTCATTTTCTCAAACTTGAATAGTGTCCCGTGTCAGTATTCGTGCTTCACAGACACTATCAATCTGAAATGTTGATGTTACATTAATGGCAAAAAGGGTCACCTCAAAAACTCAAAAAGATTAAAACTTTCAGCTTTTAACCCACTTCCAGCTTATCCAAAAGTACTTTTTTTAAGCTAAAAACAAAAAGGGTCAATGAAACTTACCCTGATTCAGTAGGACGTGATTCCAACCAAATGAGACGACCACGGCCATCAACGGCGGTGCCACCTAGCCTCTTGGAAGCGCCGGAAACAACATCAGCGGTGATGGGTGAGTTCCAAGAGCCATAAGGGGCAGTAGTGATTGTATGAGAAGCCATTGTTACCTTTGTGCAACTATTGAAACGACGTCGTTGAATGGGTGTTTTGGAAGAGAGAAAGAAAAGGGTTGTCGTGAAATGGTTGAATCTTGTGTGAGTGAAAGAACACCAAGAGGGAAAACGATTGAGAGTCAGAAGAGCACTGCCTATCGAGGCCATTCCATGACTATCTCTTACAGCTTAAAACAAAGTATATTAAATAAAAAACTAAATGAAACTTCTACTCAAGTATATGTTAATGTCATATTGTAAATTGAAAATTATCATATATGTTAATGTCATTTTATAGAGAACACAAGAGTCAAAATAAAATTAATAAATTTAACAATTACATAATAATTTTATTATTCAATTTTTAGTAATTTTTAAGGAATAAATTTATTTAAGATAGTAAACATAAAAATATATCAACTTATTATAAAAATAGGATAGTCAAAAGTTATGTCATTGTCAACCTACCATTCACCCTCAAATCTTTGACTTTTAACTATTAATCTACAATGAGTCACATATAGAGATGGTCTATGTAACATTAGTTGATGATATTTATTATATAAGATATTTTTATTTTTTTTATAATCTTTTTCAGATAACTTATATTTATATACAAGAGTGTTCGAGAAGATAATTTTAATATCTTTCAATTTAATTAGAGGTTATGAGTTTAAATTCAGTCCTAAAAATTATTGTGGAAGAATTTTATCATTCATCATAGTTTTATTCAACTCATAAGATTAATTTCTACAATCGCATAAGGAGAATGTCTAATTTACATCCAAAAAAGTAACTTATTTTTATAGTTTAATTCTAGTTTTTAATTTTCAAAGAGTTTATCTTTGTATTATTATTTTGGTCCATATAAATCCCCAATATAGACCATGGATTATAGATGAACAATTGATTCAATCGGCTAGTGCAACTAGGTAAAACGATAATATGAAAATTAGATTGTGTACCTCAAATTTAAACTTTATTCTTATATTTTGTAATTTTTATTTAGATCTTTCTAAAATATTTGTATGGTCAATACTAAAAGTAAAAAAAGTTTAGACGATTTACACATACCCTCTTTTTCAAAATTTGGAAAAGTAATTTTTTACTATGAAATTTTTGAACTGAAAAATTTATTCTTTGAATTTTTGGATAGTTATTTTGTTAATCTGAAAATTCATTTTTGAATTTTTTTGTAATTATTATTTTTCAACTTTTTTTTGTTTATCAAAAATTTTGAAAACGAAAAATTTGGCAACAACAAATTTTTCTCAATTTTTTTTATTTGTTAAAAATTTTAAAACAAAAAATTTAATAGGTAAAATTTTTTTTTATCTATCAAATATTTCAAAAACGAATAATTTAATAAGTAAAAGTGGATCCAAAAATTTTCAATGACAAAAAGTAAAAATGACTCATAAAAAAATGTGGATACAAGTATTTACAAGACAAAATGAATCATGTATTTTAAATGAGAAATGTTATTTGGACACATTTCTAAACACAAATACAAACACATATACCGTATATGTATACATACTTAAGGACGTATACATAATTATGTAATTTTGCTAGGGATAAATGAGTCATTTTGAAAACCCTTTCTCTTAAAAAACGCTTTCTCTCCTTCTCCATCTTCTTCTCTTTTCTTCTCTTTGTTTCTCTCAGAAAACCCTTTATGTCGCTAACCCTTTCTCTCCTTCTCCATCTTCTTCTCTTTTCTTCTCTTTGTTTCTCTCAGAAAACCCTTTCTGTCACTTCGTCACAACTGAGTATGTCGCTTCTTCATGACCGCGAGCCTACGCTTCTGCCGCTTCTTCGTTTCGAATGTAAAAAAGGAGGGAAAGTAAAAAAAGGGGAAAAGTAAAAATGGGAGAAATTAAATGAAGAGAGAGATTGTGTGGGGACCACATGTATTTGTGTACAAAATTGTGTTCAAATATCATTGCTCATATTATTTAAGTAAATTTAAAATGAGAAATGTTATTTGGACACATTTCTAAACACAAATACAAACACATATACTGTATATGTATACATACTTAAAGACGTATACATAATTATGTAATTTTGCTAGGGATAAATGAGTCATTTTGAAAACCCTTTCTCTCAAAAAACCCTTTCTCTCCTTCTCCATCTTCTTCTCTTTTCTTCTCTTTGTTTCTCTCAGAAAACCCTTTCTGTCGCTAACCCTTTCTCTCCTTCTCCATCTTCTTCTCTTTTCTTCTCTTTGTTTCTCTCAGAAAACCCTTTCTGTCACTTCGTCACAACTGAGTATGTCGCTTCTTCACGACCGCGAGCCTACGCTTCTGTCGCTTCTTCGTTTCGACATCTTCTTCTCCACCGAGAGGAATTTCTGTGCGTTTGGGTATTTTTTTACTTCTCTCTATCATTGATTTAGGGTTCCTTTGTTGTTCAATGTCAATTTAGGGTTTTTAGTTATTGATTTAGGGTTTCAATTTTTGCTTCTTCGTTTACGATTTTTGGGGTTTCTATTTTTGATTTTTAATACATTTGCTAACAAGTGAGCCTAACGCGAAGAAGAAGAAGAAGAAGAAGAAGAAGAAGAAGAAGAAGAAGAAGAAGAAGAAGAAGAAGAAGAAGAAGAAGAAGAAGAAGAAGAAGAAGAAGAAGAAGAAGAAGAAGAAGAAGAAGAAGAAACAATAAGTGTGTTCTTGGCATATTCCTTTTTTTTTTCTTTCTTTATGTTTTTATGAACAAATATGTATAGTTAAAAATTAGTGTGCATTAGCTGCTGATTTTTATGAACCAAAATTAGTGTGCATGATGAACCAGATTTATATTTGTGTGCATCATTAAACATGTTTATATCTTGTTTGATTAGAATGCCCAAGTTTTCAGTTCGAATTCGTTAACCAAGTTATTCACAACATTAACCATATTTCTTAAAGCCATTAACTAGATTATATTTTGTCTGATAAGAATGACCAAACTTTCTGTTCAAATCAATTAACACAGTTGTGCAAGGAATTAACCATATTTTTTTAAGTCATTAACCAGGTTTATATCATGTTTGATTAGAATGCCCAAGTTTTCAGTTCGAATCCGTTAACCAAGTTGATCACATCATTAACCATGCTTCTTAAAGCCATTAACCAGATTATATTTTGTCTAATAAGAATGACCAAACTTTCTGTTCAAATCCATTAACACAGTTGTGCAATTTTTTAAATCATTAACTAGGTTTATATCATGTTTGATTAGAATGCCCAAGTTTTCAGTTCGAATCCGTTAACCAAGTTGTTCACATCATTACTCATGTTTCTTAAAACCATTAACCAGATTATATTTTGTCTGATAAGAATGACCAAACTTTCTGTCCAAATTCATTAACACAGTTGTGCAAATTTTTAAGTCATTAACCAGGTTTATATCATGTTTGATTAGAATGCCCAAGTTTTCAGTTCGAATCCGTTAACCAAGTTGTTCACATCATTAACCATGTTTCTTAAAGCCATTAACCAGATTAACAAAACCACGTACAAATCCATTAACAAAATTGTCATACAAAAAGTGACAAAAGTGATAAACCACGTACATGATTATCATACAATCCATTTACTTGATTGTTTGTTGCAATAATTGTCATACAAAAAGTGACTGCTTTCGTTTTGATTTCTCACTATTTCAGTATTGCTCTCCTACACATTTACACTATTAACCTAAAACAAAAAATCAGAAAGGGTTCACAGCCCTAATTTAGACATTGATGAAACTTAACAATTCAAATCTCATTAACATCATTGATTAACAGTGATGAAACTTAATATTTAGACAAAAATAACTAACATGATTGATTAACAGTTCACAGCCCTAATTTTTAGACAAAAATAAGTCATTAACCACCTATTGTACTTCATTAACCAATAAGGCTCATATTATTAACTAGAAGCAGAAAAATCAGGTATTAACCCAGCAAACCCAGAAAAACGTGTATGAATAAAAAAAACAAAAACTTGAACCCAGAAAACCCAGAAAATTTTCTCAATACTAATGTCTAAGAAAACTACACATTCTTAAAGTAAACAAGATAAGCAAACAACCCCATTAATAAATGAAAGATAAAATTTGAAACTCAACATTGTGGAAAACAAGAAAATGAGAAGTTACCTTGCAAGGGAGAAGATAACGTTGCTCAAGTTACTTCATAAATTTTTTGATTAAAATCAGTAAATAAAAGAAAGAAGGAGGAATTATGGAAGAAAGGAAAGATGAATGTGTGAAGTTTATTTTTGTAGACGAAATTAAAAAAAAAAAAAAAAAAAGGAAGAAAGAGAGATAGAAAAAGGAGGAAAGTAAAAAAGGGGGAAAGTAAAAATGGGAGAAATTAAATGAAGAGAGAGATTGTGTGGGGATCACATGTATTTGTGTACAAAATTGTGTTCAAATATCATTGCTCTTAATTGTAATATTTTTGTTGTGGTTATGAAAGATCGAGCTGCGAATAGAGATGAATTCAGATTTTTTGAATAGTGAAAATAATATATATATATATATATATATATATATATATAATATTTCTTTTTTGAATGCATATTTTGAGGTTTTTTATATTTTAAAAACATCAAATGATTTTATCATTTTAAAAGTTAATACAATCATCAATTAATTGTCCTTGAGCATCTCCAACTGGATTATAATCGTTACCTTTTTTATTTAATTTTTATTATTGTTATAAAAATTTAAGTTCAATTTTATTTTAAATTTAAATTAAAATAATATATAATAATATTAATTGAAATATTTAAATTAATATTTTAAGTTGTAATAAAATTAAATATAATTAAAATATTAATGTATAAATTAAAGTTGTGGAACCTAATATGGTTTTGTTAAACCGTACAAAATGAATGAATTGCTTCAAAATGATGTGGTAATGAACCCATGTTGAGTTCACCGTTGGAGTAAGCAATGAATGAGTTGCTTCAAGATGATGTGGAATAGTGGACCTCATTTAATGAACCCATATTGAGTTTACCGTTGCTCAGATTGCCCCGCGAAATAGCAATAAAGCTATTTCAGACATTTCTAATTCGTGGGTTAATTCGAAAACATTTTGCTTCAAATATCGAAGTTGCTAGGAGTAAAATCTGGGAAAAAGAACCCATTGTATGGGAAATACTTCAAGAAGTTATGTAGGGGGCATCCTGTATTGCTGAATAGAGCGCCTACTTTGCATAGATTGGGCATACAGGCATTCCAACCCATTTTAGTAGAAGGACGTGCTATTTGTTTACACCCATTAGTTTGTAAGGGATTCAATGCAAACTTTGATGGAGATCAAATGACTGTTCATGTGCCTTTATTTTTGGAGGCTCGAGTAGAAGCTCGTTTACTTATGTTTTTGAGCAATGATATTTGAACACAATTTTGTACACAAATACAAACACAAATACATGTGGTCCCCACACTATCTCTCTCTTCATTTAATTTCTCCCATTTTTACTTTCCCCCCTTTTTTACATTCGAAACGAAGAAGCGGCAGAAGCGTAGGCTCGCGGTCGTGAAGAAGCGACATACTCAGTTGTGACGAAGTGACAGAAAGGGTTTTCTGAGAGAAACAAAGAGAAGAAAAGAGAAGAAGATGGAGAAGGAGAGAAAGGGTTAGCGACAGAAAGGGTTTTATGAGAGAAACAAAGAAAAGAAAAGAGAAGAAGATGGAGAAGGAGAGAAAGAGTTTTTTTAGAGAAAGGGTTTTCAAAATGACTCATTTATCCCTAGCAAAATTACATAATTATGTATACGTCCTTAAGTATGCATACATATACAGTATATGTGTTTGTATTTGTGTTTAAAAATGTGTCCAAATAACATTTCTTTATGTTTTTATAGTTTAACTTACAAAAATTGATATTATTAAGATAAATATTATATTTCGACACAAAAAATAGTTATATGTATAAATTTATAGTGTCATTTATCATTTTCAGACACAAAAAATCAACTAATTAATTATTTAACAACCATTGTGTGTGTGGACAAAAATTATTCAGCAGTGAAACTCTTCTCTTTGGCGTTTTCTTTTATATGTGAATGTAGCAATAAAAAAAATCCAAACCATATAGGGGGGGCTAGTGCCTAGTGCCTACACTTGCACTAACATGGAGCCGTACTTGGTAGCGAACTATTTAAATAGTATTCGTGTTGTTGCAATACATAGTCATACAAGTCGGTCTATAAAGAGACACCTATGAGAAAAAACAGCCAACACATTCAAATTATTGATCGAGTGCTAGATGCGATCGTTAAAGTGTTCGTTGATAAAAAATAAGTATATTTAAGTTATTTACTATATTTGGTTAAAAAAAGAACTATTATATTATGAGGCAGTATCCATGTATAATTGTTTCCATTAGATGTTATCATGCACTACCAATACTTAAATATTTTCTTTTTTTAAATTCTTTTTTAGTCATAATTAGTTTAATTAAGTTAAATTGAACTGTTAAATTATTAAAATTTAAAATTTTAAGTCATAATAAGTCTAATTAGTTAAGATTAAAACATTAGATCATTGAGATTAGAATATTTGTAGAAATATTAGTATATAATTCATATTTAAAATTTGAATTTTTAAGTCATAATAAATCTAATTAATTAAATTGAAACATTAGTATATAATTCATATTTAATTTATTGTTTGTTAAACAAGTTTAAATTTTTGTAGAAAATCTTTTATAATGTCTTAAATATTCAAGAATTTAAATAATACAGAAGAGTTAAAAATGAAAACCAAAAAAAATCTATAGCACCAAAAGTTATTGAAATATTTTATAAAAATTTCAAATAAAATAATATTATTTTATAGAGAATAAAAACTTATTTAATCCTTTAAATAATACTACTATATATTAAAATAATATATACTAAATTTACTAATAACATACCTAAAAAATAATTTAGTTTGGTGGTAATGTATTGATAACTAAATCTTACTACATGAGTTTAAATCTTATAGGCTCTATTTTTCTAATATAAATTTGATTAATTAGAAAGAAAAAAAAAAATCTAGATAACATCTAATAGACCCTAGTAAATGATGCCACGGTCAACCATAATGAATCCAATAGTAAATAGATGAGGTGTTAACCGTATAACATATAAGGGTGCATCATCGATCAGTGCAAAATTTCATCTTATTTATTTAAAAGCTCCCTAGCTTTAGATGTTCCAATAAAGAATCTAGTTGTGTCACTTTAATCAAACAATGTCTCTCTATGTTTTAGTGGTATTAGGTCTCTAAAGACACATGTGACCTTTATTTTTTACTAAATTAGGTTATATTTTTTACTAAATATGGAATTGAAGCTTTTACTTGTGAGGACATGATTGTGAATTATGGAATTGAAGTTTTTACTAGAGGTGTGACACCTAACTAGGGCTTATGGTGTTGATTCATGATGTGACAACCCAAAAGTCGATAAAAATTGAATCTAAGAATATACTTAAAGATGTTTGCTTAGGTGATTATTTGTGTGTGGTGTAGGAATTGGATCTAAGAGTATTACTTGAGTATGATTGCTAATGTGATTATTTGTGTGTTTGGTGTATTTATTTTCTACTTTTGCACACTATTCCATTTTATGATTGTATATGCATCTTTGCCCCATGTTTCCTTTGCCTTTGCATATGGACGAAGAGTATACTTGATCAATATATATTTTCTTGACGAGTTTTGATGTGCCATTGTATCGAGAATGTTTTGATGTATTCTCATCTCCCTTAATCATTTTTTTGAGTTATTTTGTTTTCCTTTGTTTCTCTACTATAACAGTGTTCCTTTAGGAGACCGGAAGACCCTCATTGTATGTTTCTTTTTAGTTTGTTTTACATATATGTACCATAAGTTGGTTGCATTACATGATATTAATCTACTCACGTATTTATAATGCATATATTTATATTAGTTATTTAAGTTTCACAAATGAAATTTTAGGGACACCTTTAAATTAGTGGAATGTAAGGTCCGTAAATAGAATGTAAATAATTACTTCTTAATAGAAGTTTCTTTATTTGTTCCCTTATGAAAATTAATTTCCTTTGAAAGATTTCTCTTTATACTAACTAGAATATGACCTACACGTTGCACGAGATATATAGACTTTAACATATTAGTATTATTGTGAATAAAATTTTAAATTTTCAAAAATAATATAATGTATTGATTTTATTTGTAGAGTATTTTTCCAAAGTGAATTTATTTGAGTAATTATTATATATGAGTTTATAAACATACATTTGAGAATATGTAGAATATTTTGGAGAACATAATGCAACTAATTCATATATTAAATTTTATTCATTGAATTATTATGTTAAAATTTTAGTTATATTTTAATGAATGAATAAGATTTAAAACTGATAAAAAAAATATTTAAATATTTGATCAACTCATTTATAATTTAATGTCTTATATTACATTTTATTCATTAAAAATTATGAGAAAATAGAACAAAAAGAGTATTATGTAAAAAAATATATATGCAATAAAATATAATAATAAGTATAAAGTCAATAGTATATTAGCCATTAATCATTTATGGTCTATATGATGGACCAAATAATCTATTAAAATTAATATGTTAATCAATAATCTGTTAAAATTTACAGTTTTCTAATTACTACGTTATTTTATAGAAATATTAATTGCTAAACATTCATCACTCTCTCAAATGTTCAGCCAAGAAATAAATCACTCTCTCAAATGTGCGGTTAGGATTCATAAAACCAAAAATAATAATTTTTTCAAATAAACCCATTGTGAAGACCATCCTACAAACAAAGCCCATAAATTATATTTAGTATTAAAAATCTTAAAAGTATTTTAATAAATATTAACATATGTAATTATCTACCGTAAAATCAGATTAGTCATACTCTTTTTTTACTCGTGTTGTCAAAAGTAAAAAGTATATTTAAAAATAGCTAGACAAAATGAGTGTTATTTTAATCAGAGTAAAAATGGTTGCAACTAACATTTTAATTTAACTCTAGTTGCTCTCTTATTAGAAAAATATTATTAGAAAAAGTGGAAGAACAAATCTAAATTTATTGTCAAAATATTGTTGTTAGAAATATATATATATATATATGATTTTGTCATTTGGTATTCATTTCATTCTAACCCTGTCAAAGAAATGACAAATCTAAATTCCAATGTATTGAGTATGAGACTTCTATACAACTTGAGAATTTTCACAAACAACTCGTGTATGTACGGTTGAGTAGAAGTAAAACAGATTTAGAAACTTCAAATAGGTATATTTTTAAAAAATTTGACAACATAAAACATCTCTGTAAAAGAAACAACAAATAATTTGTTAATCTAAATATTCAACATTATTCTTTTATCTATAAACGGTAGATAGTTCTAGATCTCATGAAGACACAATAATAACATTACTATGAAGCTGAATATGGACAATCTTCTTTGTCTTTTGGGGAGCCACTATACTTTTATGTCGTTGATTAGATCAAATATGCCTGCAAAAACAATACTCTAACTAACCACAATCGAGGTTTTAAGAAAAATGAGCAAATAGGTATAATATGTTACATAATACCACTTACTCAAAAACTATTTCTGCAAAAAAAAGATTTTTTTCAACTACATCTACTTCTTTGAAAATAATTGGGCTGCAAAGAGGCTTCTTTTTGAGTTAATAAAGTGGAATTGTGAAAACTCATACGTATCCGGAAGATTTTCTCGTGGCAATGGCGGACCTGCAATCCGAAAGTTAATTGCATAAAGTGTGTGAAAATGGTTATAAGAAGAAAAAATTTATTGACAATTAAAACACTTAAAAATTCAGAATTGGAGGAGGCACAATAGTGCAATGCAATAATAAAAGTTATTAAACAAAATAAAACGACAAAAGTAAATATTGGAGTTTCAATTTTATTTTTAATAAAACACTAATTATATAGCAAAATTAATAGTGAGATGGCAGCATCATAGTTTTTGGGACCGTTTTAATAAAATTATATATAAAAATTGGAGTATAAATACTTTAAAAGATAACTATAAAATATTTTATAGATCTCATTAAAAATTAGCTATTTTTTTCATTAAAGATACTATGCAATATTCAATTGGAGAAAATTAAATAATTGTATAAACAAAAAAAGTGGGATATATAGACAATGGCCGATGTTGAACAAAAATATTGGGGTGGCCGAAATTTTAAAATTTTAATATATAAATAAAAAGTATAATATTGTATTGCATATAAGAATTTAAGTTGTAAATTTATAAAATTTATTGGAGAGAGGTAGTAGATCAAATTTTGGTTTACATTTTTAATAATTAAAATTTAGTTGGAATTTAGGTTGGAAAATTTATTTTATTTTATAATTATAGTAGTTGTTTTTGTAATTTTTTTAATAAATTATTCCCTCAGGTTTTTTTATAATAGACATCTAGATTATAATTTGATCTACAAAAATTTGTGTATTTGGTCCATCTTAATGATCGTGGAGATTTGTTCTAATCTTAAAAATTGAGGCTAGTAAAAAAAATATACAATTTTAATAATTAAAAAAATTGGTAAAATAAATTGTAGTCCATATACACATTTCAATCTACATTATGCAATGAAGATCTACACATACCAATCTATGTGATACAATCTACATGATGCAGATATAGCATGTCATCTTCACATATTAGACTCAAATATATATCTTGACAACGATAACTCAACAACCACAATTCATCTCACAAAAACAATTCTACTCATAAAATACACTGCTTATAGATCTCAAAATTACACCAACATACACCACAATATCTATATTAATTAGCTTATTTATTAAGTTATGTCATGTCATGTCTAGTCGAAATTTATCACCGATTAACATATATTAAACCACAATTATCCTATAGACTTATATAATTTGATTTTCACATCTTTGTCATAATTAATAATTATTTATTTTTCAATTTTTTTAACATAAATATTTTTTTATATATAAAATTTAACTACTTCCATAGATTCAACCATCTTATATTCATTCCCACAAATATAAAGAAGATAAAGAGGAATGTGTAATGAAATTAGAAGAGTAATTTTAGAATTTGAACATAGAAACTACAAATATAAAAATTTGGATCTTGTACAGGACTAAAGTTCGGCCCTGGTCTATAAAATATATCAAATAGATCATGTTAACATAATTATAACTCAAATGTCTCTTATAAATAAAATAAGAGTATTAGTATTTTTTTCAAAGATTATTGTGACAAATGAAATGTCTCGTATAAATAAAATAAAAATAATAGTATTTTTTAAGAAATAATTAAAAATGTGGGGTGACCTTGGCCACCCCGTGTCCTAAACTCTGCCATTGGCCACTGCCGACACCGGAACAACTGTATTGTAGATATGTTTTGCCAATAAAAAATAAACTAAAGATTACGAAATCAATCAAAAAAAATATTTTTAATGTAATGCACGAGTATTCACTAAAATATTATAAACAGATTCACTAAAAATCTAGATTAAAATCTAGATTTTAAGTTTAAGAGAGTCATTCATGGAAACTAGGGTTCGAGAAGAAGAAGAAACTAGCGGTTCTTGATGTTGGAAATGTGGCAAGGTAGTATTTGTTTTTGTAAGAAGGCGGTTTCGATTGGTGGCAGGATAAGGGTGATAAGAGCATTAAAAATATTTGGGTAAGCCCATTAGAGAACCTACCCCAAAATAACTAGTCCACAAGTTCAAAAACACCCTTAATTAACTCCCTCCATTCTTTCAGAAAAACACCTTTAATTAACTCCCTCCATTCTCAGCACACCACCTTGGACAAATCTCTCTTACTTATTTAAAAACACTCACCCATTTATCTCAATCTAATCCATATCTAAGCATTTTAATTTAATATGTCTATTTTAATTTTTTTTGATAATACGAATGTCACCAATTTATTTTATAATATAGCTCGTAACTAAATCATGAAATAAGAACTATTACTTAGAAAATTATAAACATGCAGTGGACTCTAATAATTTGCCTAATTAATTTGACTTGTTTGAGTTCATTTACTGACATAAACACTTGCGAAATTGTTTGGGAGAATTTATGAAAATTAATTTAAGACTTGCTTATGATTTAAATACTTCTCATTGTACAAAAGTACACACAAAACAGTAACAGTTCTATAAACACTTTGTACAACATAGCACAACAATAGCGATTTGATCAATTTCTGACGATATGTTGTTTGTTGATTACCATCATAGGGTATGAATAATTAAGGTATTAAAGACATTACAATTGTTTTCTTAATTACGTATTTCTCTCACAACTCACTCTCAAGACATCGATCCTACGTGACATCCTCTCCTTCAATCTTTAAACCCTTTGTACAAAAGCACACACAAAATAATAACAGTTCTATAAACCCTTTGTACAATTTGGGGATATGGCACCTTCCGTCCTCCAATCAACTTGGAAGGTAGATTAGTAATGTCTTGTTGAACAAAACGTGACTTTGAACACAGATTCTAGCACTATCTTGCATTGGGTTAAAATCTATATTCACAGCATGTGTCACTTTTCGTTGCCACATCGCAACAACGGTATTGTAGATATGTCTTGCCAATAAAAAATAAACCAAAGATTATAAAATCAATCAAAAAATATATTTTTAACAAAGATTTAACGTAATGCACGAGTATTCATTAACATATTACAAATAGATTCACTAGGGTTGAGGAAGAAGAAGAAACTAGCGGTTCTTGATGCCGTTGGAAAGGTTTAGAATGGCAATGTTGCGTTTTTGTGAGAAAGGTGACACGGTTTTGATTGGTTACAAGATATGGTTGATGAGGGCATTACGATTTTTTGGGTAAGCCCATTAGACAACTGACTCCAACATAACTAGTCTTCGTCCGGAGGTTCGAAAGACACCCTTAATTAACTCCCTCGACAAATCTCTCTTAATTACTTAAAAAGACTTACTCATTTATCCCAATATGATCTCATCTATAAGCATTTAATTTAATATGTCTATTTTAATTTTTTGTAAATGGGAATGTCACCAAATTATTTTATGATAAAATCGTCATAATATACCTCGTAACTAAATCATGAAACAAAAATTATTACTTTGAAATTTATGAACATGCAGTGGACTCTAATAATTGCTTGATTGATTTGACTTATTTGAATTCATTTACTAACATAAACACTTGAGAAATTGTTTGGGAGAATTTATGAAAATTAATTTAAGACTTCTTTATGACTTAGGTACTTCTCATTGTACAAAAGCACACACAAAAAATTAACAGTTCTATAAAAACTTTATGCAAAATAGCGCAACAATTTGATCAATTTCTGACAACATATTGTTTGTTGATTACGATCACAGGGTATAAAAGAATAAGGTATTAAAGAGATTTCCACAGTTTTGTTCATTACGTACACGATACCTTCCATTTCTGTCAAAGGGATTTATCTCAATGTCTATTACTTTTTTTTTTAATGCTAATTCTCTCACAACTCATTCTCAACACACCAATCCTACATGGCATCATCTCCTTCAATCTTTACGATTTCAAACCAAATATTAAAGTAACAATTTCATAATTCATACAAATGATTAGTCATTCAATTTAGATACTTCTCATTGTACAAAAGAACACACACAAAAAATAACAGTTCTATAAACACTTTGTACAACATAGCGCAGCAATAGCGATTTGATCAATTTCTGGTTGTTTGTTGATTACCATCATATGGTATGGTATGCATGAATAAGGTATTAAAGACACCTTCAGTCCTCCAATCAACTTAGAGGGAAGATCAATAATGTTTTGTTGAACAAAACATGGCTTTGATCACAATTTCTAGCACGTTCATGTATTGGGTTAAAATCTGTATTCAGCATATGCCCCAACCGCACCGCAAACGAGGACACCGCAACAACAGTATTGTAGATATGTGTTGCCAATAAAAAATAAACCAAACATTATGAAATCAGACAAAAATAATAATTTTAACAAAGATTTAACGTAATGCAGAGTATTCACTGAAATATTACAAACAGATTCATTAAAAATTTTCATTCATTACACATTATTTAATACATTACCTTGTAGTGGAAGATTTTAAGTTTGAGGAAGTTATTCTTGGAAAATAGGGTTCAAGAAGATGAAGAAACTAGCGATTCTTGATGTTGTTGGAAAGGTGACAATGTAGGTTTTTGTGAGAAAGGTGAGGCGATTTTGATTGGTGGTAGGATAAGGGTGACGAGGGTATTACAAATTTTTCGGTAAGCCCGTTAGATAACCGATTCCAAAATAACTAGTCCACGTCGGGAGGTTTTTAAAGACACCCTTAATTAACTCGTTCCATTTTCAGCACACCACATTGTACAAATCTCTTGTAATTACTTTAAAATACTCACTCATTTATCCTTATGTGATCCTATTTTTAAGCATTTAATTTAATAGGTCTATTTTAATTTTTTGAAAATGAGAATGTCACCAATTTTTTTTGTGATAACGTTATCATAATATAGCTCGTAACTAAATCATGAAGCAATAATTATTACTTTGAAATTATGAACATGCAGTGGACTATAATAATTGTTTGATTGATTTGACTTGTTTGAGTTCTGACATAAACACTTGAGAAATTATTTGGGAGAATTTATGAAAATTAATTTAAGACTTGTTTATGATTTAGATACTTCTCATTGAACAAAAGCACACATAAAACAACAACAATTCTATAAACACTTTGTACAAAATAGCTTAACAATAGCGATTTGATTAATTTCTAACATGTTGTTTGTTGATTATCATCATATGGTATGAAAGAATAAGATATTAAAAAGATTACCACAATTTTGTTGATTACGTATTGGGTACACGGCACCTTACAGTTTTTTATATTTTTGTCAAATTTGATAGTTCATGCAAATGATTAGTAATTCAATTTAGATTCTTCTAACTAACATACAAAACAACAATAATTATATAAACACTTTGTACAACATAGCGCAACAATATAGATTTGATCAATTTATGACAATATGTTGTGTGTTGATTACTATAATAGGGTAGGAATGAATAAGGTATTAAAGACATTACACACCACTTTGATCACATATTCTAACACGTTCGTGTATTGGGTTAAAAGTCTTATTCATAGTATATAGCACTACTGCACTGTAAACGAGGACTCGCAACAACCGTATTGAACATATGTGTTGCCAATAAAAAATAAACAAAAGATTATGAAATCAATAAAAAAAAAATATTTTTAACAAAGATTTAACGTAATGCACGAGTGTTCATTGAAATATTAAAAACAGATTCACTAAAAATTTCCATTCATTACACATTATTTAATACATTACTTTGCAGTGGTTTTATCTATAAAATGTTGATTTTAAGTTTGAGAGAGTCATTCTTGGAAAATAGGATTCAAGAAGAAGAACAAACTAGCGGATGTTGTTTGTTGTTGGAAAGGTGGCAATGTAGAGTTTTTGTGAGAAAGGTAACGCATTCATTACAAATTATTTAATACATTACCTTATAATGGTTGTATCTATAAAATTGTAGATTTTAAGTTTGAGAGAGTCATTGTTGGAAAATAGGTTTCAAAAAAAAGAAGGAACTAGCCGTTCTTGATGTTGTTTGTTGTTGGAAAGGTGGCAATGTAGAGTTTTTGTGGGAAAGGTGACTCAGTTTTGATTGGTGGCAGGATAATGGTGATGAAGGCATTACAAATTTTTGGGTAAGCCACAACCGACTCCAAAATAACTAGTCCATAGGAGGTTTTAAAGACACCCTTGATTAACTCTTTTCATTTTCACCACACCACACCACATTGGACAAATCTCTTATAATTACTTTAAAACACTCACTCATTTATCTTTGTGATCCTAATTTAATATGTCTATTTTAATTTTTTGAAAATGAGAATGTCACCAATTTATTTTGTGATAACGTCATCATAATATAGCTAGTAACTAACTCATGAAACAAGAATTATTACTTAAAAAATTATGAACATGCAGTGGACTCTAATAATTGATTGATTGATTTGACTTGTTTGAGTTCATTTACTGACATAAATAATTGTGAAATTGTTTGGGAGAATTTATGAAAATTAATTTAAGACTTGTTTATGATTTAGATACTTTTGATTGTACAAAAGCACAAACCAAACAATAGCAGTTGTATAAACATTTTGTATAAAATAGCCCAACAATAGCGATTTGATCAATTTCTTACATGTTTGTTGATTACCATCCTAGGGTATGAAAGAAGAAGGTATTAAAGAGATTAACACAATTTTGTTGATTACTTATTGGGCACACAACACCTTCCACAGTTTTATACATTTTTGTCAAGAGTATATATCTCCAATTCCAGTGCACGTTCGGTAAGCCCATTAGACCACCGATCCCAAAATAACTAGTGCACGTTCGGATGTTCAGAAGACACCCTTAATTAACAGTGCACGTTCGAATGTTCGAAAGACACCCTTAATTAACTCCTTCCATTTTCAGCACACCACGTTGAACAAATTTCTCATAATTACTTTAAAACACTCACTCATTTATCCCTATGTGATCCCATCTATAAGCATTTAATTTAATATGTCTATTTTAATTTTTTGAAAATGAGAGTGTCACCAATTTATTTTACGATAACGTTATCATAATAATATAGCTCGTAACTAAATCATGAAACAATAATTATTACTTTCAAATTATGAACATGCAGTGGACTCTAATAACTGTTTGATTAATTTGACTTATTTGAGTTCATTTACTGACATAAACACTTGAGAAATTGTTTGGATTAAGACTTTTTTATGATTTAGATACTTCTCATTGTACAAAAGCACACACAAAACAATAACAGTTCTATAAACACTTTGTACAAAATAGCGCAGCAATAGCGATTTGATTAATTTCTGACATGTTGTTTGTTGATTATCATCACAGGGTATGAAAGAATAAGGTATTAAAGAGATTACCACAATTTTGTTGATTACGTATTGGGGACACGACACCTTCCAAGGATTTTACATGTTTGTCAAAGGGATTTGTCTCCAAGTTTATTACTGTGCTAATTATCTCACAACTCACTCTCAACACACCAATGCCACTTGGCATGCTCTCCTTCAATCTTTACAATTTCAATTTCAAAAAAAAATATTATAGTAATAATTTGATAATTTATATAAATGATTAGTCATTCAATTTAGATACTTCTCACTGTACAAATGCACACACAAAACAATAACAGTTCTATAAACACTTTGTACAACATAGCGCATCAATAGAAATTTGATCAATTTTTGACAACATGTTGTTTGTTGATTACCATCGCGCACGATATGAATGAATAAGGTATTAAAGGCGTTACACTGTTTTGTTAATTACATATTGTGGACACGACACTTTTGGTCATACAATCAACTTGGAGGGAAGATCAGTAATGTCTTGTTGAACAAAACGTGCACCGCTTTGATCACTGATTCTAGCAAGTTCGTGTATTGGATTAAAATTCATATTCACAGCATATGCCACTTTCGCTGCCGCACTAAGGACATCGCAAATGCAGTATTGTAGAAATGTCTCGCTAATTTTACGTAATGTCCGAGTATTCACTGAATATTACAAACATATTCGCTAAAAATCTCCATTAATTACCCATTATTTAATACATTACCTTGGTACATTACTCCATTCATTACCCATTATTTAATACATTACCTTGGTACATTACCTTGTAGCGGCTATAAAGTGTAGATTTTAAGTTTGAGAGAGTCATTCTTGAAAACTAGGGCTCAAGGAGAAGAATCAACCAGCGGTTCTAGATGCTGTTGGAAAGGTTTAGAATGGCAATGTAGGGTTTTTTGTGAGAAAGTTGACGCGGTTGCAGGATAAGGGTGATGAGCGTGGGTAAGCGCATTAGACAACCGACCCGAAAATAACTGGTACACGTCCAAAGGTTCGAAAGACACCCTTAATTAACTTCTTCCATCCTCAGCACACCACTTTGTACAAATCTCTCGTAATTACTTCAAAACACTCACTCATTTATCCCAATGTGATCACATCTTTAAGCATTTAATTTAATATGTCTATTTTAATTTTTTGAAAATGGGAATGTTACAACTTATTTTATGATGATGTCATCGTAATATAGCTAGTAACTAAATCATGAAACAAGAATTATTACTTAGAAAATTGTGAACATGCAGTAGACTCAAATAATTGCTTGATTGATTTGACTTATTTGAGTTTATTTACTAACATAAATACTTGTGAAATTGTTTGAGAGAATTTATGAAAATTAATTTAAGATTTATTTATGATTAGATACTTCTCATTGTACAAAAGCACACACATAACAATAACAATTCTATAAATACTTTGTACAAAATAGCGCGACAATAGCGATTTGATCAATTTCAAAATACATATTGTTTATTGATTACCAGTATGAAAGAATAAGGTATTAAAGAGGTTACCACAATTTTGTTGACTACCCTGGACTACCCAGTGGGGACACGACACCTTTTTACATTTTTGTCAAGAGTATTTATCTTCAATTCTATTACTCTTTTCTGATGCTAATTCTCACACAACTCACTCTCAACACACCTACCCTTCATGACATCGTCTCCTTCAATCTTTACAATTTCAATTTCAAACTAAATATCAAAGTAACAATTTATTAATTCATACAAATGATTAGTCATTCAATTTAGATTCTTCTCACTGACATGCAAAACAACAATAGTTCTATAACCACTTTGTACAACATCGCACAACAATGTAGATTTGATTAATTTATGACAACATGTTGTTTATTGATTACCATCACATGCTATGAATGAATGAATAAGATATTAAAGACATTATGCACTACTTTGATCACAGATTCTAACACGTTCGTGTATTGATTAAAATTCTTATTCATAACATATGGCACTGCCGCACCACAAACGAGGACACCGCAACAACCGTACTGTAGATATGTGTTGTCAATAAAAAATAAACCAAATATTATGAAATCAATCAAAAAAATATTTTTAACAAAGATTTAACGTAATGCACGAGTATTCACTAAAATATTACAAACAGATTCACTAAAAATCTCCATTCATTACACATTATTTAGTACATTACCTTGTAGTGGTTGTATCTATAAAATGTAGATTTTATGTTTGAGAGAGTCGTTCTTGGAAAATAGGGTCAAGAAAAAGAAGAAACTAGGGACTCTCGACTGTTGGAAAGATGGCAATGTAGGGTTTTTGTGAGAAAGGTGACGCGGTTTTGATTGGTGGCAGGATAAGGGTGATGAAGACATTATGAATATTAGGGTAACCCCAATAGACCACTGACCCCAAAATAACTAGTGCACGTTCGGAAGTTCCAAAGACACATTTAATTAACTCCTTCCATTTCCAGCACACCACATCGAACAAATCTCTCATAATTACTTTAAAACACTCACTCATTTATCCCTATGTGATCCCATCTATAAGCATTTAATTTAATGTGTCTATTTTAATTTTTTGAAAATGAGAATGTCATCAATTTATTTTATGATAATGTCATCATAATAATATAGCTCGTAACTAAATCATCAAACAATAATTATTACTTTGAAATTATGAACATGCAGTGAACTCTAATAATTGCTTTATTGATTTGACTTATTTGAGTTCATTTACTGACATAAACACTTGAGAAATTGTTTGGGAGAATTTATAGAAATTAATTTAAGACTTGTTTATGATTTAGATACTTCTCAATGTACAAAAGCACACACAAAACAAAAACAGTGCTATAAGCCCTTCATACAAAATAGGGCGGCAAGAGCGATTTGATCAATTTCTGACAACATGTTGTTTGTTGATTACCATTACAAGGTACGAAAGAATAAGGTATTAAAGAAAGGTATGAAAGAATAAGGTATTAAAGAAATTACCACAATTTTGTTGATTATGTATTGTTGCACGGATTTTATATTTTTGTTAAAGGGATTTGTCTCCAAGTTTATTACTCTTTTCTGATACTAGTAATCTCACACCTCATTCTCAACACACCAACCTCTCCTTCAATCTTTACAATTTCAATTTCAAAAGAAATATTAAAGTAATAATTTGATAATTCATAAAAATGATTAGTCATTCAATTTAGATACTTCTCATTGTACAAATGCACACACAAAACAATAACAGTTCTATAAACAATTTGTACAACATAGCGCATCAATAGATATTTAATCAATTTCTGACAACGTATTGTTTTTTGATTGATTTGACCTATTTGGGTTCATTTACTAACATAAACACTTGAGAAATTGTCTGGGAGAATTTATGAAAATTAATTTTAGACTTGTTTATGATTTAGATACTTCTTATTGTACAAAAGCACACACAAAACAATAACAATTCTATAAATACTTTGTACAAAATAGCGCAGCAATAGCGATTTAATCAATTTCTGACTACATGTTGTTTGTTGATTACCATCATAGGGTATGAAAGAATAAGGTATTAAAGAGATTACCACAATTTTGTTGATTACGTAGTGGGGACACGACACCTTTCACAGTTTTTTACATTTTTGTCAAGAGTATTTATCTCCAATTCTATTACTCTTTTCTAATGCTAATTCCCTCACAACACATCCTCTCCTTCAATCTTTACAATTTCAATTTCAAACTAAATATCAAAGTAACAATTTGATAATTCATACAAATGATTAATCATTCAATTTAGATTCTTCTCACTGACATTCAAAACAACAACAGTTCTATCAAAACTTTGTACAACATCGCACAACAATGTAGATTTGATCAATTTATGACAACATGTTGTTTGTTGATTGCCATCATATGCTATGAATGAATGAATAAGGTATTAAAGACATTATGGACCACTTTGATCACAGATTCTAACACGTTCGTGTATTGATTAAAATTCTTATTCACAGCATATGCCACTGCCGCAGCACAAACGAGGACACCGCTACAACCGTATTGTAGATAATTTGTTGTCAATAAAAAATAAACCAAAGATTATGAAATCAATCAAAAAAATATTTTTAACAAAGATTTAACGTAATGCACGAGTATTCACTGAAATATTACAAACAGATTCACTAAAAATCTCCATTCATTACACATTATTTAGTACATTACCTTGTAGTGGTTGTATCTATGCAATGTAGATTTTATGTTTGAGAGAGTCGTTCTTGAAAAATAGGGTTCAAGAAAAAGAAGAAACTAGCGTTCTCGATGTTGTTGGAAAGGTGGCAATGTAGATGCTGTTGGAAAGGTGGCAATGTAGGGTTTTTGTGAGAAAGGTGACGCGGTTTTGATTGGTGGCAGGATAAAGGTGATGAAGGCATTACGAATATTAGGGTAACCCCAATAGACCACTGACCCCTAGAAAGACACACTTAATTAACTCCTCCTTCCATTTTCAGCACACCACATTGAACAAGTATCTCATAATTACTTTAAAACACTCACTCATTTATCCCTATGTGATCCCATCTATAAGCATTTAATTTAATATGTCTATTTTAATTTTTTAAAAATGAGAATGTCACCAATTTATTTTATGATAATGTCATCATAATAATATAGCTCGTAACTAAATCATCAAACAATAATTATTACTTTGAAATTATGAACATGCAGTGAACTCTAATAATTGCTTGATTGGTTTGACTTATTTGAGTTCATTTACTGACATAAACACTTGAGAAATTGTTTGGGAGAATTTATAGAAATTAATTTAAGACTTGTTTATGATTTAGATACTTCTCACTGTACAAAAGCACACACAAAACAAAAACAGTTATATAAGCCCTTCGTACAAAATAGCGCGGCAATAACGATTTGATCAATTTCTGTTGATTACGTATTGGGGACACGACACCTTCCACAAATTTTACATTTTTGTCAAAGGAATTTGTCTCCAAGTTTATTACTATGCTAATTATCTCATAACTCACTCTCAACACACCAATCCTACATGGCATCCTCTCCTTCAATCTTTACAATTTCAATTTCAAAAGAAATATTAAAGTAATAATTTGATAATTCATACAAATGATTAGTCATTAATTTAGATACTTCTCACTATACAAATGCACACACAAAACAATAACAGTTCTATAAACACTTTGTACAACATAATGCATCAATAGAGATTTGATCAATTTCTGACAACATGTTGTTGGTTGATTACCATCGCAGAGTAGGAAAAAATAAGGTATTAAAGGCGTTACCACAATTTTGTTAATTACGTATTGGGGACACAACACTTTCCGTCACCCAATCAACTTGGAGGGAAGATTAGTAATGTCTTGTTGAACAAAACTGCACTGCTTGATTCTAGCAAGTTCGTGTATTGGGTTAAAATTCATATTCACAACATATGCCACTGTCGTTGCTGCATTAAGGACATCGCAGTTGCCGCACTAAGGACATCGCAACAACCGTATTGTAGATATGTCTTGCCAGATTTACGTAATGCTCGAGTATTCACTGAATATTACAAACAAATTCACTAAAAATCTCCATTCATTACACATTATTTAATACATTACCTTGTAGCGGCTGTAGCTATTAAGTGTAGATTTTAAGTTTGAGAGAGTCATTCTTGAAAATTAGGGTTCAATGAGAAGAATCAACTAGCGGTTTTTGATGCTGTTGGAAAGGTTTATAATGGCAATGTAGGGTTTTTGTGAGAAAGATGGCGCGGTTTTGATTTGTGGCAGGATAAGGGTGATGAGCGCATGGGTAAGCCCATTAGACAATCGACCCGAATATAACTAGTCCACGTCCGGAGGTTCGAAAGAAACCCTTAATTAACTCCCTCTATCTTCAGCACACCACCTTGGACAAATCTCTCGTAATTACTTCAAAACACTCACTCATTTATCCCAATGTGATCACATGTTTAAGCATTTAATTTAATATGTCTATTTTAATTTTTTGAAAATCGGAATGTCATCAACTTATTTTATGATGACGTCATCGTAATATAGCTCGTAACTAAATCATGAAACAAGAATTATTACTTAGAAAATTAAGAACAAGCAGTAGACTTTAATAATTTCTTGATTGATTCGACTTATTTGAGTTCATTTACTGACAAACACTTGTGAAATTGTTTAAGAGAATTTATGAAAATTTAAGACTTGTTTATGATTTAGCTTATTTTCATAAGTTCTTTATGATCACTTATAAAAATAACTTATATCGTAATGAAAACATATTGACATTATTTTATCTTTTGTTATAGAAATATCTAATACATAAACACTTATATTATAAGTATTCAATTAATTTGTTTATAAAAAATATGGCCTAAATATTAAATTAGAATTTGAAATGAGTCCAAACTTAATTTATTAATATAATTATTGTTGTAAATTTTGTTTATATTTCAAATGTTTAAATGAATACTGTATCCCATATTTTAAGTTAAAAATATTTTAGTAGAAAATAATTATTATTTGTGATGATATCTGACTTGGTGTACCTAGTTATTCACTTGGTAGAACCCCGCTAATCCATTTCGTCTAAGTCTAATGCTCTTAATATTCCTTTTTTGTTGGTCCATTTTGATTAAAACGTGAAAACCCATTTCTTCTTCATTCCCTTTTTTAGGTGATATTTTTCTGATTATTAATTTTTTTTTCTATGTAACATCGAGTTCTACACCGAAAATAGCTAGGGATTTTTGCATATGAAGTGAATAAATCCTTGAAGGCAATCAAATTGACGCCTCAGAAGATATTGAAGTTCATAAATTACAACAATTATGTGATAGTAAAGAATTGAATTCTAAAATTGTCGCCTACTATCTATATTGAAATTGAATTCTTAACAAGGATAATAATAAAACGTAATCAATAATTAGACATAAAATTTCGACACCCTATAAAATATATTCAATTTAAGTGTATTTAGATTTTGAAAAGAGAGAAATAATTAATATAAAATTAAAAATTATTTAAAGTATGTTCGAAATAAAGTATTTAAATTTAACATTTGTGTCAAAAAAACATTTCTCATAATATAAAAATTGGCAATGCATACACACTAAATGATTTATGAATAACAACAACAGCATCCATTAAAACCTTAAGGGCCCGTTTGATGGACCGGATAGGATAGAGACCGGATAGGATAAGAAGCAGGATAGAGACCGGATAGGATATAGACATGATAAGGAGTTATCGTGTCATGCGTTTGATGCGAACATAATAACACAGCATATAACCAAATGATATGATTTATACGGTGATAAAATGACAAATTTGTCCTTATAATCTATTTAATTTTTTTCTTTCAAAATAACATCAAAATAACATTCATATATTTTTTTATATAAATAAATAAAAAATATTAAATAAATGTAAATAATTTATGAAGTAATTATATATACTTGAAAAATTAAAAAAATGCTAAAAACATATAATATTAAAAAACATATATTATTAAAATTTCCAACACATTTTATCAAATTAAAACTATCGACTACGTAGTAGCAATAAAGAATCATAAAGAATAATATGTTGTCTTACATGTTTCAACAAATCATACAAAATAGAATACCAATACATCATAACATATAACATAGATGACAGAGGAAAATAATTATTATTCTCTTTCATTTTTTTTTGAAACATCAATCAAGGTTTATTATTAGTAACTATATACAAAAACAATTAACATAAAACTCAAACATAAAAAATGATAGAGAAAAAAGGCAAATATGAACAAAAAAACAGTCAGAAATCCTGTGAATCAAAGTTTATTTTTTCAACATTTCAATATGAATACAATCATACCTTTTATCCCGTTGTAAAATAAAATAAATCAGAAAACAAAAAAAACATCAGGGAAAATATGAAAAGAGAAAATCAATCTAACGTCAACAATCATAAAATCAACATAATATCAACAATAGAAAAGAATCAAAAAATCAAAGGAAATTAAAAAATTATTTCACCAGCACAATAAAAAAATTAAAGGAAATTAGAGCAAATATGAAAATAGCAAAAAAAAAAATTGTGAAAAAAATGGTACCTTGGGAGAGGGCGACGATGAAGAGGAACACTAAGGTGGCGGTGGAGAGGGAGATGAGAGTGATAGTGGAAAGGAGATGGAGAGGAGAGCACCAAGGAGAGGGAGGGGAGAGGAACACGACAAGTTGAGAGTAGAGAAACCGTAAATAGGAAAGGGCAAAAATGAGAAAATATATGTTAACCTTTATCAGGTTGCAAGTTGATAATTTTAACCTACCTCAAAACAAGGATTAAAAAATACGGCTGTAATCGGATAATTTAAAAAATTTAATTAGCGCATCGTATCTGATTGTTACATCAAACAAAGTATTAGGGTGAGATAGGATAAAGCTATCCTATAGTGTCTCGTTATGGCCATCAAACGGCCCTAAAAGTCAAGTGAGAAATCTAGCACGCGTGCAAACCGTTACCGTTATAAATGTGAGTTCTTTTATACATAACCCAAACATAGTTTTCTACTTATCAGGTTTTATTGCATGTTGATCACAATGTATATGGAACATGGCACAATTTCAAGAGAGAAAAATCAGAAGAGACATTAATAAATTCTCAAGGCAAATGATTTTTCTTTATTTTATTTTGAAAATAACATTCTTCAACATACAAATTTCAGATATGTCATAAAAATTAAGAAGACTTTTAAATTCATTAGAAAGAGATTCCAAAATATGAAAATTAAAACATCTTTGCGTAATAGTAGAGTTAATTAGTCATTCAATACTATTGTTATATTCTCATGAAGTGTGTTTAATTTGAACTTGTCAAAAACTTCGAAAAGTCGCTAATACGACAAACTAACGTTAGTAATGCCACAACTTAATTTATACAATGACATAAACTTAAAAAACTTTCGTCGCAATACAATATTCTCAAACTAAAAGTTATCTTAAATTTTGTTTAGCCTGACTTTCGTTTTTTTCTCTTCTTCTTCGTATTTTTTTTCGTTATTTTCTCTTTTATTTCGTGGATAAAATATTTTTTCTTTTAAAAAACTAATTATAATTGAAATTTAGTGGGACATATATATGTATACGAGTAAATCACAATTTTAGTGTCTCAATTAAAAACTCAAATTAGTTATTAAATCATAAAAATAGTCACAGAAATATACAACTTATTATCATAAAAGTTATTGAAAGGATATAACTTACTATCAAAACAATTTTATAACCGTTATAATATCAATAACTAAACCGACTAGCGTTTCATCATTCAATGATTAATTTGAATTTTTTACTAAATTAGATCGGCCAACACTATCTTATAATTTTAACAATTAAAATGATAGTTTAGCCAGCTGCGGATCTTGAACTATAATATTGGGGTGGCCAAATATTGAAAACTTAAATGAATAAATAAAAAGTATAATATTGTATTGTATATAAGAATTTTAAATTGTAAATTTACAAAAATATATTGGAGAGATAGGTAATAAATCAAATTTTAGTTAATATTTTTAATAATTAAAAATTAGTTGGAATTTAGATTGGAAAATTTATTTTATTTTATAATTTTTTTATAAATTATTCCATCCGATTTTTTTATAAATTATTCCATCCGATTTTTTTATAATACACATCTAAATTATAATTTCGTTTAAAAAAATTAGGCCTTATTCTAATCTTAAAAATTGGGTCTAACAAAAAAAGTGCAATTTTAATAATTAAAAAAATTAGTAAAATAAATTTTAGTCCATATACACATATCAATCTAATTAGTATCTACACGGACCGATATTCATGTCATTTGGTTATATTAATTCATGTAACAAGAAAAAATGCAGTATGTTATCTTCATATATTAGACTGAAACATACATCTCGACGACATAACTCAACAACTGCAATTCAACTCATAAAATACACCGATTATAAAACTCAAAATTAAAACAACATACACCACATTATCTCAATAACTGTATTAATGAGTAAATCTATTAACATATGCCATATCAGATCTAATCGAAATTCATCACCGATATATCAAAGCAATTATCGTATAGACTTATATAATTTATTTTCCACATGCTTAGTTAATAGTTATTTCTTTTTCAAATTTTTTTTAGATATTAACTTTTTATAAATTTTAATTATTTTTATATATTCAATTAAATTTATAGATAAAAAAGTTTTCGTTTCCTTAAAATTATATGTAAATTCATGTGTCCCTATCAAATGTTTTGTATCTGATTTAATCTATATTAATTTTTATTTAACAAATTATGCTATTATAAATAAAATACAAGAAGAAATATTTTCAAGAAGATCAGTGAAAATTTTGAGATAACCGTATTCACCCTATGTCCCAAACTGCACACAGCTTCAACAGCTTGTAAAACTAATAGTATACGGAAAAAATGAATTCCCATGCTTTTTATTTCTTCAAAAAAAATTGTGTTATGTGTACCAAATTAGCTACATTATTCATTATAGGGAGTATTTTAGATCTACAATTTCATTTAGTGAGAATAGGGAGTATTTTAGATCTACAATTTCATTAAGTGATTCACTAAGTGCTTATCTAAGCTTCTATATTTTTGTGTGATGTGGACTTTTCTTTTGAGTCCATTGATGGTAGGTTATGTGTACTCACTCTCAAGTTTATTGCATAAAAATTTATATATAAGTTATTTCTACAATCAAATATAAAATGTGTTAAATAAACTTGGTGTCAACTTTGAATAAACTTTGTATAATATCTCTAATTAATTAGGATAAGTATACATTATTAACAACTCGAAGAAGAATACATTAATTAGAAAATGAATACATTTAGCAAATGGCGTGATTTTGATTACTGGCATTAACAATTTTAAAGTAAGAGCATTATACAACCTAACTCAAAATAAAGAATAGCCATATGATATACAAGGTTTCAAATGATTTATTCAACTCACCTTAACATAAATCATTTTCCTTTCAACTCACTTGGCCAACATCAGTGAAAATTTACACATGTGTTGTTTGGTTCTCCGATAACAAAAAGGAATATAAAGCGAGTTGAATGTAATATGATTTATGTTTGAATATATTTATGTAAAAAAAAATGACTTTGAACAAAATAAAATGTATATCTCCCGAATCAATTCTACTCGATAACATCAAAATCAAATTTATATCTCCACAATAAATTTTGTTTTCCAAATAAAGTTTACAAATGACTAGTTAAATGGTAATATATGTAGACAGTAATTCTCACAATTATGTTTCAATTACCGTGTGATTCTAGTGATAATCAAGACAACTACAATAATATAATGAACTAATGTAAGAGTTCACATCTAATTTTTTTTTTTAAAGGGAGAGTATAATGTAACACTCCAAAATTTACAAACTTCTAAAATTTGTTTTTTTAGAAAGCATGTATGAAATTATTTTATTTGGTGGATAAGGCATTAGAAATTGAAAGGATCTTTTCTCACAACTTAATTCTTCTCAAAAATCCCAATTTTTGTCTGGATTGATTAGTCCAAGTCCGATTTGAAAGACACCCTTAATTAACTCCCTTCATTCTAGTACACCATCTTGGACAAATCTCTCTTAATTACTTAAAAACACTAACTCATTTATCCCAATGTGATTTCATCTCTAAGCATGTAATTTATATGTCTATTTTAATTTTTTGAAAAAGTTACCAATTTATTTTATGATAACGTCATCATAATATAGCTCGTAACTAAATCACGAAACAAAAATTATTACTTATAACTAATATGTAATTAAAATACTAGCATTATTATTTAGCAATTGAAGTATGTTTTAGGAGGATTTGGGCGCGGTATGTGATTCATAACGCTTCTCCATACTACAATTTGAACATCGATGCCACCGATTCTCATAGTGGGCTTATTTTGGTTCACCCATCTTTACTAAGGAAATCCTTATTAATGTGCGTAAAACTAAGTGGGTAGCCGTGCGTGACCAGAGGACTCGTGAAGGGCATTTAGACGCGCATACGAGTTGCTTGCATTGCAGGATACTTGAATAATAATTATCTTGATGAATACATTATTTAGGATGGAGTATGTTATGTTTCCTCGAGAAATTTTGGTTGAGTAAAGGGGTAGTAAAGTAGGGACGACTTTTGCAGTCAAAGAGGTGTCTGATCGACCTACCTTAGATACACGAAAGAGTTTTCCCTTATATACGGGATTTTGACAACTGATTTTGAATATGATGATTAGTAATTTGGAGTTGCAATTAGTATTTATTTATATGTTATTATGAAAATCAATCAACATCTTTAGTATTAGTACTAGTATAATATTTTCATGTCCACTAGTACTAATACTAAAGATGTTAGTAGTCATGCTCATTGCGCTTCGGCTCCGGCGTCATGCTTATCCGAATCGCCATTTGCAAATCCTCGTCTTCTCCTCGATCCGCCATTCCCGGAAGAATCAAAACCTTCAATCCCGGAAAATCGCAAAAACCTTAAGGGAGTGATTTTTAGGGTTCCATTTCGAGACGATCGAAAATTTGATGTGAGTAGTGCTTAGTTCTTGGATTATGTTATTTTACTTTTTGTTATTCTTTGTCATATGAATTCTACTAAATTTTTCCTTGGTTTGATTGAAGGATTTTGTTTAAATAGTATCATGTAATTTATGTAATTTTTCTTAACATGTATTTTCCTTCAATGATGTTGTATAAATGCTTTGTAATTCATATAAAGTTTGCTGCTAGGATCAATAGCCGGTATTCTGGTATAATTTATTGAACTTTTGTTTGGTATTCTGGTTGAACTTCTGCTAGGATCATGAGTTTTAATTTATTGAACTTTTGCTTGGTATTCTGATTGTTTCCAGAATGAATGATTTTCAAGAAATCTTCTGCTGGAATTCAAAACTTAGGACTAAGAGTATCTCTGATAGATTTTTTGTTGGGATTTTTGAAGTTAAGAACTAGTTCTAAATTGATTTTACTATTAGAGTTGGAATATGTGACTGTTACGTATAGTGGAAGTTTTTATACAATAGTAGTTGCTTGAAATTGAAAGAGTGTGCTTAAGAGAGGAAGAATGAGATAGAGTTGAAAGTACGGTAAGCTTACGGAGTGAAAATTGTTTAAAGTTCTTAAAAGCAACTTCAATTGGCTTCACAGTTAAGGATACTCTAAGGAGTGTTTATTTCACAATAATCAAATTTTATTACCGAATTAACTTTTCCAAAAATATAATGATGAGAATCTTATGGTTGAGTATGTTTTTTTTGGATTAAATATAAAAGAAAACATCAGATGCAGAAACCTGGAAGTGTAATTTACTAACTGCTTGTTAAGATAGATTTTGTTGACATCTAATGGCCAAGATCTTTAGTATTTTTGACCCCTTGTGGGGAATTACAAAGTAACATTGAATGAAGCATAACTTCACAAAATGGGGCCAAGGAAAATGAGTCGTATAAATATTTGAATTACTAAAATCAGATAGTGCCAATTATGGAATTGGAATTGGAATGGTATACATACATAAACCAATAATTCATTAGAAAAGGAAAAGAGTGTATCCGATCCATATTTTATCTCAGTTAAGCACAGATAGTTTTTTTTTTTTCCTTTGTATTCTTATGAAAAAATTGTGTACAATCATAGTCTTAAAGTGATTGAAAGCACTTTGAGTTGCTTACAGTAGCACTTTGTCATAGTAATATCCTATTGTCAACATGCTGTTCCTGGAATGAAATTGCTATTGCTCTGTATTTTATTGATTGCATTGTCATTCATAACATCCATACAAGATAACTTTGTTCTTGATAAATATTACCATCAATCCATCACGCATGTTATTAGCCAAGCCATCGTGCATGTTTACTACAATTGTTAGCAATTTGATGTGCCACAAATAGAATTTAAATTTCAACTTTGAAGATACATCTGTGGCAAGTTGTCACTTACATTTATATATGCATAATACATAGTAATGTGGATAACATTATTTGAGTCTAATGTATATATTGGTGTGATAATTATTTGTTCATATCTATCTATACAAAAGATCTTTAGATACTTGCATTGTAGTGTTGTTTTAGTGTTTCAATATTGCCACGAGGATATGATACTTAGTGCTATAATTAAAAAGCTAAGAATGTTAGTAATATGCATTTAATGGAATTAATAAAATTAAATTATATTTTATTGTAAGTTTCAATTGAATTAGTTAATAAAAATAAATTAGAACTTTAAATTTAATTTACTAGTATTAATAATTTAGAATGACAATTAGTAATGAAATAAAATAAATAATAATAAGTTTTAATGACAAACAATATCGTAGGAATAAATCAATTCTAATTATATTTATCTAGTTTTAGTGACATTCATTACAAACATGTGGTTACAGATCTCAAAACATGTAGATCTGAGTATCACTTAGTATTTTTGACATTTACCTACAGCATGTGACTTTTAGCGAAAAACTTTGTCTGTGAATCGAAAAGTTTATTATTATTATTATTATTATTATTATTATTATTATTATTATTATTATTATTATTAATTTAAGGTGAATTTGAAATCTAAAATACATACATACTAACTACCTAGCTGCATTGGTTTGGTCATCTGGTAAGAGAGAGCTGGTGGACAGTGGCGGATCTTACGAAAATATTGGGTGGTCAAAATTTTAAATAAAAAGTATAATATTGTATTGCATATAAAAATTTTAAGTTGTAAATTTATAAAATGTATTGGAGAGAGATAGTACATCAAATTTTAGTTTACATTTTTAATAATTAAAATTTAGTTGGAAAATTTATTTTATTTTATAATTATAGTAGTTGTTGTTGTAATTTTTTTATAAATTATTCCCTCCAGATTTTTTATAATTGACATCTGGATTATAATTTGGTCTACAAAAATTTGTATATTTGGTCCATCTTAAAGATTTTGGAGATTTGTTCTAATCTTAAAAATTGAGTCTAATAAAAAATATAATTTTAATAATTAAAAAATTGGTAAAATAAATTATATTTCATATACACATACCAATCTACATGAGGGTACCAATTTATGTGATACAATCTACATGATGCATGTCATTTTATTAGGTTAATTCATGAAACAAGAAAAGATACACATATAGCATGTCATTTTCACATATTAGACTCAAATACACATTTCGACAATGAATCAACGATAACTCAACAACTGCAATTCATCTCATAAAAACAATTCTATTCATAAAATACACTAATTATAGATCCCAAAATTACACTAAAATACACCGCAATATCTATATTAATCCGCTTATTTATTAACATATGTTATGTCTAGTAAAAATTCATCACCGATTAGCTTATATTAAACAACTATTATCCTATAGACTTATATAATTTGGTTTTTATAATTTAGTTTTTAAAATTTTGTCACAATTAATAATTATTCATTTTTAGGAATGTGTAATGGAATTAGAACAGTAATTTTAAAATTTGAGTACAGAAATTACAAATATAAAATTTTGGATTAAAATTTGGGTACAGAAATTACAAATATAAAATTTTGGATTAGGATTAAAGTACCTGTCATAAAAGTGCCAGTTACATGAAATTTTGGATTAGGATTAAAGTCGTGAGCGGACGGTCATGTGTATATAAAAATGTGGATTAATTTTGGATTAGGATTAAAGTCCTGAGCGGACGGTCATGTGTATATAAAAATTTGAATTAGGATTAAAGTGGATTAAAGTCGTGAGCGGACGGTCATGTGTATATAAAAATTTGGATTAGGATTAAAGTGGATTAAAGTCCTGAGCGGACGGTCATGTGTATATAAAAATTTGGATTAGGATTAAAGTACTGGTATATGTCTAAAGATGAAGTGAGACAGATAGTTAAGGGTGTGCAAAAAAAATATAATTAATTGTAACATATTGATAAATTGGATTGCACTGCAGTACAATAAACCAAATCATTTAAATGGTTCGTGAATTGAACCACATGTTTAAAACAATTCGGTTAACCAAAATTAATTTGAAAACCATTTTAACAATTTTAAAATTTTTATAACCTCAATTAAGATTTTTTTCTAACAAAATTTTCAAAATTTATTTTTTTCAAAAAAAAATATAGGAAATATCCAAACTTTTTTTTTTTTGAAAAAAAAATTAAATCATTTTTTTTCTTGTAAAATTTTTGAGAAAAAAATCGAAAACATATTTTTTTGAAAAATTTTTTATATTTATTTTTCTCAAAAAAAAATCGAAAAATCTTTTTCAAAAAATTTCGAAAAGTTTTTGCCAAAAGAATTTCGAAATTATTTTTTCAAAAACAATTTTTATTAGAAAATTTTTTACATTTATTTTTCTAGAAAAAATTGATATTTTTTATCAAAAGAATTTTCATATAACTATTTTGAAATTAATTTTAACTAAAAATTTGTTCAAAATATTAAACTAGTTTATATTTATAAACCAGTTCTAAACTGCACTGAACTTAATTTAAAAGTGGTTTTCAACAACTGAACCAAACCATTAATGTGGTCCAATGCGGTTTGGTTTTTGAACCATGAACACCCCTACAGATAGTATATGTGTCTAAAGATGAAGTGAGACAGTATAGTTGTCATTCTATAATATTTCATAATTTATCTATTAATTTAAAATGTGTATTGCCGTTATAAATATAAACATATTTCGAGGTAAATCTGAAAAATATATCGGAGGACACATAAGATACTCCATAATAAAATATAAGCACCATTTGATAAAAATCATTGTATTCGCAGAAATGTCTATAAACACAACAATTCACTATAAACATGTCAAAATATATTATAATTATAAATAAAATTAAAACTCAATAATGTAAACTATAAAAAATGTAAAGTTTCTCGCACGTTTTGCTTATCTAAAAACACGTAAAATGAACGTATAAAGAACCACACATTAGATGCAATCAATTACAAAATGGTTGACAGTCAATATAACACAAATTATTATAGAAAAGTTGCATAGAGACCAAAGTATATGTGTCATTGTCTTCCAATTTCTAAATAAACATAAACAATATATGATACAGAATAATTTTCACAAAATTTTGTCATTTATATATTTCTTGAGAAGTGTTTAAAAGGGTCAATATAGCTAAATCATAGACAATTTTGTCATTTATAGATGTTAAATAATAATAATAATAAAATGTGTGTTAAAGCAAGTTGAAAGTGAAATAATAACAATATTATGTGGGAGTCTATTTTAATATATTATAATAGATTAGTGTCCTAAAGTATATAAAGTTCAACAATATCTATATCAATTAACAATTAATGGTAAGGTTTGGTATATTTAACCCGTTAATAACTTAACACGAAGGAAAAAAGAGCATTCATATGTTATATTTGAATTTGACTCTTCTCTAAAGTAATAAATTAATGAAGTGAGTAAATCAATGATCGACATTATAATCACTCATAATTGGTCATACATGTGTAAATAATATCAACTATTGAAATAGTCTTGGTTATAAAAAACTTATGTGATTAGAAGATCATCAGTGAAAGGAGCAGAATTCGAGTAATAAAATTCACTAAAATAAAATGAATAAATAAAGGAAATGAAAGACACAAATAAATGCAAAATAAATGTGACAACCCTAATAATAATTAATAAGGATTTAATGTTCATACAAGAACATAAGTTTATTGCATGCTCCACAAGCTTCACACAGACACCAACACAGACCAATTAACTTTTTGGAATTTTGTTTAGCACAGTGCAAAAACAAGTGCCACCAATAATACATATACAAAATTCAAGCATTTTTTTCTCACCTAAGCAAAACATATTTGATTCATTTGAAGAAACTATATCACATCAGAAAACATTAAGAGAAAATATCAAAATAAAAAATCTCTAGAAACCTTGGAAGAACAAATGATTGTCAATGACTATATCTACTAAAATTTGCCTCATTCAAAACCCCAGAGCAGGAAAATCTTTTTTTCTATATTTGTCAGAATGTATTAGTGATGAAAAGTTATGTCTTTAATTTTGCTTTTTCTTCGCCCCGTCAATGTATTCATAGATGATGATTGGAAGTATCCATCTTGTCTTTGTCATTGTCTTCTGAAGTTGGAGAAGTCTTGGCTAATATCCTTTTGCATGTTATGAAAAAACCCATCAATATAGGACATTGATTAATTTTTATATAAAATAAAGGGGTGGTGATAAACTCATTCATAAAAACATATAAACTATGTTTTGCAAAGGCAGGTGTGTATAATTAAAAATGATCACAGGAAAATTTTCCCTATCAGATCTATTCATATCATGTGGATCTTTATTAGACATGAACTAGTGAGAACTAGGTTTAATTAACTTACACTACTATGATTCTGTGAATAGTATTTCCCAAACCTTTCGTAAGCTATCCTGGATAGATTATGAAAATAAGCTAAAAACAGCTTATTATCCTGGATAGATTATGAAAATAAGCTAAAAACAGCTTATGGACATATCATAAGTTGTTTTCAAAAGCTCTCTCCCAAACAACTCCCAAATACTTATGTCAGTAGATAAGTTTAAATAATTCAATCCAAACAAGGCCTAGATATGTCAACTACATTAAATTTTTTGCCATTCCATGAAACTGGATTCCTCAAATAAGATCAAAATTCCTGGAAGTCAACCTACTACATAGGAGATCCTACCTCTATCACAGGGACAGTAAGAATTTTCTTCACACTGCAACAGCAAAGGAATATCTTGTTTGATTATGGTGAGAGTGACATAATTCAACTTTCTAACTAGTCTATGATATCATCATGGGTAAGAATGACAGCCCCCTTGATGTGGCATAATTAAGGTTAACACTTAACATTTGGGTCTATGAGATTATTGGTTTGTTCACAATAAAGGGAACTGAAGAGAGAGGCTAGATCAGATCTTAGGGTATGTTTGGATTGATGGTATATGGTGGAATGGAATGGAGTAGTCCACTTAGATTTTAAAAAGTGGATGTTATTCTATTTCATTCCATTCCATCCATTTCACCCTATACAACACACCTAAACATAGCTTAGACACCAAAAGAAGCACCAACCAAAGGGTAGCAGGAAACTCATAGAAGATTATAACAAAAAGCTAAGCAAAAGATGTCAGGTGAGTTTCACATGGTGATATCGTCACATGTGTGATGTCCCACTAGATTTGCTCACATGGGTCATCAACATGTTACAATATCACCATGTGAGTCCTGTGGAAAGGATGATCATCACATCGAGATGATTTGTCTCCTCACCTTGATTATCTGTAACTTTATGAAAGAGGGACACGGCAATGAGAAGTAGCCAACTAGACATAGTGATTTTGTGGTGTATGTTGGACTGATTTACAATCAAACAGAATGGGCTCTCTAATACTAGACTGAATTTTTGGATTTACTGGAGAGATAAACTCTCAACTTCATGGAACTATATTCATATGTCAAAAATTTACACACATTTCTAAATTCCTAAACTTTGCGATTAATTAATCTATCTCTTTATGGCAAGTGCACATTTTGGTTCTTGTTCTAATAATACAAGATATCAGCAATATTCAAATAATATAACCAGGAAACTACAAGTATAAACTACTGCAAAAGAAAAACAGAAAGGGGAAGCATCATACAGGTTTAATTCCTCTGTCTTGCTGTTAACATCACTTGACCATAATATCGGGTCAATATTCTTAGGAAAAGAATCTTGTTGTTGCACCTTCTCTGTTAGCCAATGCTCGATTTTATCGCACTCATGGATGACCTGAAATAGTAAAGTCATCAACTATATAAGCTTATCTTAAGAGCATCATCACAATCATGATATAATACATACACCGGCCTATTTGTTATCTTACCAGTTCTTTATCCTGGAGTGAAAGGGAATCTGCAGACGCGCGAACCTCTAAAATGAACTTCGATAAATTACTTATAGCTTGCGCTCTTTCTTCTTCATCTTTGTAACGATTCTCAATTGGATCCACCAGCTACAGAAATACATAGATTGGAAACAGGAAATATGACAAGGGATACATTGATAAGAGAAAACCGAAAAAATACCTTTTTCAGATCTTCCAGTTTTGAGGAATAAGTGTGCTCAGTTTCATCATCACCATCTTCATAAAGCCAATCCTCAGTCTCTTGCAAACTCCTAGATATGTCATCCCTCTCTTGATCACTTGCAAAGCTCCGGTAAGTGTTGAAGAGCTATTCAAGTATGCAAATAAAAATTAAATCCTATCACATTAAAAAAAATAAAACCAAAACCAAATCTTCAAATACATGTTTAAAAAAAGAGTAGCATGAAAAGAGATACAAGTTTAAAGAATTTAAATTTGAGACCCTGTGCAGATAAAATTTCAAACTAGTATAACAGAAAAGCACTTTGACCTTTGCATTTACTCGTGAGTTGCGACAGAAAGCCATTAAAACCAATTCTTCAGTAATTAAACCATATCAAGACTTGCACATTAACTTAATGAAAGTTATAGCCCGTGTTCTTTAAAAAGGAGCGTCTAACATATTTTTTCAGTTAAAATGAGAATCTAATTGATAAAACTATCTGTAGTAAAAATTCGCGTCTTTTTTATTATCATTTTTTAAAACTATTTTCTGTTTTTAAAAATTTATAAAGTAAAAATGTTTTATTAGTATGTTTTCTTAAAGTATTCACAACTTTTTCTTGTTTCTTGTTTTTAAAGTTAAAATCAAAACAGATAATACTTCATATAAAAAATTGTTTTTCAAAATTGTTTTTAAAAACTAAAAAATGGAAAAACAATCAATCAAACCCTTAGGGCCCATTTGGTGCGCAGGATAGGATAGAGACAAAAAATGATATAAAGTTAGATAAAGATGTGATAGTATTTAGGATTGACTTATCACATCTGGTTGGTTCATCAAACATTGGATTGAAACAAGATATGATAATTATATCCTATCATGTCTCTTGTCCTGTACACCAACGGACCCTTAGTGTCTGACTGCATAAAACAAGTATCCTGAATCACATAAACCAATCATCTACATCTCATCGATATATCTTTAACATGTACCTTACTCCTCGTATCATAGACATAGGACTCCAAAGTATTCTTCTTTTCTTTGGTTAGCTCTACAGCTCTATCCTGTTGGGCTAACTGGACTTCTTTTTCATGGGCTTCAGAAATCTCTGTTGTTGTCATTCCACCATAGATATTCTCATTCACTTGAATAGGAATCCTTCTGTTAGCTTTATCTTTTCTTGAATTATCGGCCTGTCAAATGGTACAACCGCAAAACTGTTATTTACTAAAAAGGCCAATCATAACAGATATGCCCGAGAATTTGTCGTTAAAAATTATTGGATATTACATTTATAAAAAATTTCCTACTCAAAGGGTAAATTGACTAGAAATCCATAAGATATGAGATCTCCCCGAAAGAAAAAAGACAAGAGTTAAGACAGTGGGGAATAACATGACAGTACGTACAGAACTTCGTGGAGAATCACGCTTATTTGTACTATCTTCAGCGCCATTGGCAACAAAATTAGTGTTATCTGAAGTCTCAGACATGGGATCAATATCCATTGCATCAAATTCTGAATCATCTGTGTGATCCTTGATCAACTGAAACCACATAAAAGTTATGTGCATAGCTAGATCTCTCAGAAAACTCATGATTTATAGCAAAAAATGGAAAAATAAAACTTTTTACTCACTGTAGCTGATTCAATACTGAAAATTCCATGCAGATTTAAATGGAGTCGAACTTTAACTCTTGTCTTACTACCATGAGATCCAAGCAAAGGGCCAATCTGAAAAGAAGCAGCCAACAAATGTGTAAGCATATAACAATCAGATAATGCAAACTGAACTAATAACAAAAGGAATGGTGTTAAGAGCCTGTTTTTAACAGATTATTTGAGAGAAAAATAACTTTTTTTAACTAAGAAATCATTTACAGCAGTTTCAACTGTGTTTAAATTTTTAAAATTAATCGGAATCTAAAAAAATCTGATTAAAATAAGAAGCTGTTATTAGAATCTTCAGAAAAAATGTGAGTTAATTGAGTGTGGTAAATGAAAGAAAAGATTATAAAAGTGATTTTCATTATTATAAACAAACAAAAATCAACTTCTGCTACAAATAAAAATCTCTAAAAACAATCTCTAGATTAATTTATCTTAAAATCACTTTATTATAATTATATTATAATCTTAAACAAATAGGCCCTAAATCTTCCTTTTGCTGTCAGAACAAGCAATAGTCACAGGCCACAAAGTAAGAAAGTCTATACCTAATTCAAAAATTAGGTGAGGTGTCTTGCAATGGTCTCAGACTCATTCAAATAATATTTATAACTTGATGCCAATAATATAGAAATCAGACAAAATGTTTGGAGAAGTTTGCACATATGAATGTATAACATCTTATTGACTATGGAGCCCAGAAACTCCAAAAAAGGGAAAGTATGAATGTACACTTCGTGATACATGTCTCAAAAAGGTACACCCATTTTTTTTATATTTTTTAAAAAAACATTGTATAAGGATACTCCCAACCAGCATGTTTTGAGTTCTAATAAACATGCTTTTGTTGATATCCAGACATAGGGTTTAGAATATATTATAGATTTAATTACTCTCTAGATCCCTAAACTATTTGGAAATTTTTAAATAGGTCCCTAAACTAAAAAAATTGTAATCAGGTCCTTGAACTAATGTGTTTTTGTAAATAGGTCCTTCCTTTACATTGCCGTTAGTTAATGGTTAGTCAAACTGTATTTGAAGAACCTAATTACAAAAATATATTAGTTCAGGGACTTAATTACAAACTTTTAGTTATAACGTAGGCAGAAATTTTATTATTTTGGGTATGTACAATAGTATTTTTTTTACAAATTCTTCACAAGCATTCTACATCTGCATAAGTTGTTTGTTCTATGTTCTATAAAATTTTATTAAGGCATCTAGGCCATATAGTGTCCTAAATTTGAAAACATTCCCTATACCCTTGTCTGTACTGATGTCATTGTTTAAGGAAACTCCTCGGATGCTTCCTCAAACATGTTGAGTTCTACGAAATGAACATTTGCCGATATTCTGACATAGGGTTAAGAATATATTATGATCTAGGAAGAAATTCTATTACATTTTTATGATCACCAGTATCATTTTCTACATTTTATAATAGGAATAATCAATGTCTTGTTCTTTACAAACATACTGCATCTATATAAGTTGTTTGTTTTATAAAGTTATGTTAAGGTATCTAGGCCGTATAGTATTCTGAATATCAAAAAAATCTCTGTACCTATTTCATACTAGAAATCCAGGCTTCATAGCTTCTAGATTAAGATATTAATAGAAAAACTACAGTTCAAAAGGGAAAGCTCTTGATTGTGCTATTGATGAATATATCTTCTAAACACACTTTTCTGTGAATTTAAACATTACTATATATGAAAAAGTGAACCAAAAGAAAAATAAAGGAAAAAAAGCTCACATAAATTTACATAATAAAAGATCCCACAGAGAACCAAGAGGAGAGCAGGGACGATGACTGACGGGGAAGGGGTGAGGAGAAATATTAAAAAAACATATAAAATATGCGCACAAGTAAATTATAACTATTTCACAGTAGCCAAATGTTCTAAAATGCGCATACCGTGAAGCAACTAATTTTGGGAAATGTTCCAGGTGGTAGTTCATTTGAATTTGCATAGACAGCTTCCAAATGGAACAAATTAGCTCGCTGGAGTTGTAGGACTGTAGTACTTGGAATAAATTGACCTTTTGGGAAAATTACACCATCTGATCCTGCACAAATTGGACCTTCATCTGATAAAAGTCCATATGAAAAAGGAATGATATCCTGGACCTGAACAAACATGATAAATTGCATTGATTTTGATGAGAACAATATAACAAAAAGAGGCAACATCAATCAGAAATCGAAATAACAAAATTCCATTTTACATCAGCAAAAGAGTAATAGCAATGGAAGATAATTTAAAGACTGAAAATAAACCTTTTAAGGGTAAACCTAGGCTGTGTTTGGTAAGGCCAAACCACTAGATTATAGCGGATATTTTATAGTGTATAAGTCTGTATGATCAAAGTAGAGTTGTTTGGTAATGGTTTTCTCTAACGAGAGTTTTTGGCATTTTTTCACGAACTTATAACGTTTTTGAAATGCTACTTCAAGTAGTGTTTAAGATTATAGTGTATCATTTTTTCTCTCCGTAATTTTACCCTCATTATCTTAATTGAAAAATTTAAATATTAAGTAAAAAATATATTATTATATCACTTGATATTTATCAACTAGCTCTACTGCTAATTTTACCAAACACTTTAAATTCAATCAGATAACATATCCGTTATCAACTATCAGTTAGTTTATCCTTCATCTACTACTTTTTACCAAACACATCCCTTGACAACAATTAGGCTATTTGACAATGATTACATTTATAAGAATCTTGAAACCCAATTCTAATCTGCAATATATAACATAAACAGAGAATAAGAATAGACTTAAAAAATACACAAACCTCGTAGTCTCTCACACGGTATGTAGGACTGAGCATTGCACACTGTAGAGCACAACCACGAGCTACACACTCACTTGCATTCAGCTTCCGGCTCGGTTCTCTCTCAAACAGAGAAGATAATAATGTACTTATTGCTGGAATCCTAGAACCTGAACCAACTAGCTCTATAGAAGAAATCTTATCTGCAGTCAAACCTGCATCATATAATGCTTTAGTGCAAGGTATAGAAATTCTCTGCAACAGTCCTGACGCCAGCTTCTCAAATTCTTCCCTTGTGATAAACCCCTTAACATCTTTCTCATCCATCAAACACTCAATAGTTAACGGTGCCTCAAGATTTGCACTCAAAACTTTCTTCATTTTCTCACACGCCGCACGCAGCCTAATGCATGCCTTGGCATTAGAATACACGTCGATGCTGTACTGTTCCTTGAATTTTTCGGCAAAATGAGTAAATAGAACCTCGTCAAAGTCCCTCCCTCCTAAGCTCCTGTCAAAAGTATGCGAAAGTATCTTCATTTGCCCTAACTCAAATGTTGCAATGCAGACCTGAGTATCGCAATGACCAATGTCAATAAACACAACATTAGTTGAACCTGAACTTTGAAAATTTGTTTTGTAGATTCCAAAACTAAGGGCAGTTGCAGTACAATCATGTATCAATCTCAAAGGCTTCAGCCCTGCAATTTTCGCCGCATCAAGATATGCCCGTCTCTGCAAGTCAGTGAAGTATGATGGAATACCAATGACACAATCCGAGATGGATGCCTCCAAATCTTTCTCCGTCATAGTTTTCAAGTGAGCAAAGAGCATGGACATTATTTGAACCGGGGTAAACGTATGAGTCCCCCCCAAGTATTTCAAATGAATCAAAATGCCGCCATCTGGGCCTTCAGAAGTTTCAAGAGGGAGCATTTTCAGATCCCTTTCCATATCAGGATCTTGAAATCTCCGACCTATCAATCTCTTTACTTGAGATATCGTGGACTTAGGATGCATCATAGCAGAAGCAGCTCCAGAAGACCCCAAAAACCGCTGCTTCTCGCCAAAGCAAACAACAGCCGGGGTTTCCCGCTTTGATTCATCATTCAACAAAACATCAATCCCACGGTGCTTTGCCACAGCAATGACACAGTTCTCATTACCAATGTCAAACCCCACCACACTCATTACAACTCACTTTATATCAAACCAAACTACAAACAAGCAAATTATCCAATTCAATTCACCCAATCTACTTCACCAAACACTCCAAAACTTCACCAAATCACACAAAATCAGCCAATAAACCTAACCTTCTCCACAAATCACTACAAACGAAAATTAAAAATAAAAAATAAAAAGGGTCAAAAAGTCACATCAATATTTGGAAGAAAAAATAATATTCATAAACTAAACTCCATCTATTCTTACCAATCATTCCTTAAACTATATAAAACAAGTCAAAGCAAGAGTTAAAAAAAAATGTGGGAAAAAGGAAATAGTGAAATAAATTAAAAAAAAAAACTATAATTTAAGCCAACCCATAACGAAAAATCTTATTTTTCCGTGGAATTCAGATTGAAGCAATTTTGAATTGAAAAACAAAGTGATAATAATTGAATATACCTTGTGAATGATGGAATGATAAAGCATTTGGAATTGTTTGGTGGCGAAGATGGAAGATAATGAGCGAGTGAGAGATTCAATTCATTGAATGACACAAAGCAAAAACCATGATGATATTATTAAAGGGGTTTTCAAGAGTTAGCAAAGACCGACAAATATGATAAATATGGCTAATATATGTAAATGTGATTTTCAATTATACCCCTTAACGAAAACATAATTATCTATGTAAAATTGGTTTACATTTAATTAATTAAAAAAAGAACTGCATATTGTTTGATTTATATATATATATATATATATATATATATATTATTTTAATTTAAAATAAATATATAAATAATCATGTAAATTAATATAAAAAATAAATTTTAAATTACTATTTTTAAAATAGTTTAAGTATTAATTGATAAAATTTATCTTAACAAATAATATACTTTTATGTCATTTTATATCTTCAAGTTAATTGAACCACTATTTTAACAAACATTTCAATGGGTTTAACAACATATCAACTAATTTTATTAAAGAGAGCTATAAGCTAGCAATAAGACTTATTTGATAACACTGGTTTATAAATTTATAGCTTATTTCTTAGCCTTTTTTGACAACCTTTCAAGTAATTTTTGAATTTATAACTTATATTTTTTGGGGTGAACTTTACCTTTATTATTGCAACTAA
>JBBPBQ010000001.1:37411129-37440850 GCA_037974755.1 Cicer yamashitae | reverse complement strand
TTTTTTTACAATGTCAACACATCATAATTATTTATATGTGTAATTTTAAAAATAATTAAGATAAAACTCATATGTTTTTAATGATCTAAATATGATTGACTTTCATTATAAAAATTATTTACATTAGTGGTGTGTATAAATTAAATTCAAATAAAAAATATATTAAATTAATAAATATTAAATTACTAATTTAAAAATATTTAAGCAATAATTGATCTAAATTTTACTTTTATTTAAAAATGTTTTTATATCATTTTATATTTTTAAATAAATCGAATTATTTATTTTATCAAAATCTTCAATTAACTTAAAAACTATAAATCATCAATTATCAGTTAAATTTTATTAAACAGAATCATAAAATAAACAAAGATAATACACCTGTAACATATATTAAGGGCTTAACGATCGTATACCGTCCACGGTGTAAAAATTTTACTCTAAAACACAAGTCATCGATTTAATAATTATTTAATAATAAAAGTTATAATTATGTAATTAATAACGGTTACCATTCTTTTTTTTTAATTAGTTTACGCTCTTTTTTTTCTTATATTAAACAATATCAATGGGCGAGTGAGTGTTCACATTCCTATATAATTTAATTAATGAGTAATTAATTAATAGTTGTCCTCTTTTTTTTGAAATATAATTAATAGTTGTCCTCGGAACTTAAATCAATTATTACTGTTTCCTTTTTCCAATATGCAAAATGCAATCTGAGGTGACCTGTGCATGTTCCATTAATATCTCAAGAAACTTAATTCTATAATTTTTGTTTCATAAAAGAAAATTCAACAAACTTTCTCTTTCATTTCCTTTTTTTTCCTTTCCGAAAACAAACTATTTTTGTTAATAAAAAAAATACTTAGAGTCGGATTGTGTTTTACTTTTTAATTTTTAAAAATTATTTTATAAATAAATTTTGGAAAACTGTTTTTAAAAAGAAAATTTTAAAAAAATCTGTTTGGTAATTCTAATTTTTTAAAACAGTTTTTGTCTAGAGAATTAAAAAAACTGAAAAATGAAAAGTAAAACACCATTAATCTGTTTTGTTTTTTTAGTTTTAAAAAGTATAATATTAAAAATAGTTTAACAAAACAGTTTTTAAAAACAACAAATCCCAATAAATTTTTTAGTTTTTAAATTTTAAAATACTAAAAATAGAATTTTTGGGATGTGAATCAAACAAATCCTTAATTTTTGAATTTCAAATAATAGTATTTTACAATAAGCATTTTATAATCGAGTAGATAACTTTTGTATTTTAAATATAATAAAGATAATTTATTTTTAATTTAAATATGTCTTTAATCCCCGTAAATATATCACTTTTAATTATAATTTCTTTGAGTTTTTTGTTCAGATTTAGTCCTTGTAAAATCATAGACGATCAACGTCAAATCAACATTACAAAAAAAGAGCGTCGGGACACGTGACTCTATAAATGTACACTAACACATCATCTTTTATGATATATTAAAAATTAAAATGTTTTATATTATTAACTAATAAATTTATTAATTATCATTTAATAATTAGTGTTATTTTATAAAAAAAAAATATGAATATAAATTAAAAGTGGAGTTTAGGGGTTTTTATGAGATTTATCTACAGTAAAATATTTATATTTATTCTCTTTATTTTATACTTTTTCTTTTAAAAAAAACTTTATTTTACACTTTTTTTCTTTCAAATATTTAAGTACAATTTAAAGGAAAAGCATTTTAATATAAACAAAAAAAAAATTAAAATAAAACTAGAATTTAAAACTAAGACATAGTAAAAAGATATCTTAATCACAAGATTCACCAAAGAACCTAGAAGAGAATTTAGTTATTGACATATAGAAAATAAAGTAAATAATAGAAGTGTTCATCAATTAAAGAAAAAAGAAATAAAACACTCAAAGAGTATGATTTTTTTGCTCCAAAATTTGTGACAGTTTACTCCAACTTCAAGCACTCCTAAGTTTCCAAGTTGTTTCTCCTTATTTTCTCTTTTTCTAATTTTTGTGCTTCTCTGATTCTGTTTCTAGCGTGTGGCTCCCCTTTTGATTTCTTCTCCTTATGATACCAAAAAGATCCTCAATGCAACAATCTTTCCCCTTCTTTGGCAACAACCTTCTCCCTTTCTTTGACAATATTTTGTTATCATAAAATTCAATCCTTGAAGTGTGCAACAAACCTCTTTCTTGTACTCATAAGTTGGAATATTAAACTTGATACTTTTTTTGCACTAAAAACTTAGTAGATTTGACCCATTTGAATTATTTTATCATCTCATGATCAATTATGCAAATATAATAAATAAATGAATAAATAAGAAGTTAAAATTAAAACTATAAAATAAAATAAAATAAAATAGAGGGTAAATACCCTCTTAAAATCCTATAAAAAATAAGTTTATCATGGGTTCAATGGGTGACGGGTTCGGCGGGTCAATGCCTACGGGTGATATCACATAAATTAGAATCAAAAGAACACAAACTTTATAAGGAAAGAAAGAAAAAATAAATAAAAAAGTAAAACCTAGAAGATGAATTGAAGATAAACATAGAAAATTAGAAATCAACAAAACTTAAAAACAAAACAATTATTTTTACTATTTTAGTTACAAGCGACTCTTCTTCTTTGTGAAGGCAAAAAGAAGAAAACAAGATTTGTGTAAAAAAAAACATCATGTATTTAACAACTCTCTTTCTTTGTTGAAGCTAAAAGGGGACACCTTTTAAATAGATATGAGCATGATGAAAATTGAAATCAACAACAATTGAACACCTTTGTTGGTATATTGATGGTTGGTGAAGCAAGTGGACCAAAATGGAGTTCCGGCGAGGAGGTGTCATCATGGAATGGCTATGGGACTTTGATGGTGGTGGTGCGACATTGAAGTTGAGTTGTGCAATTTAATGGATCTGAATGATGCATCAACATTCATGCTCCAGGATGATCTTTCATTTTGCAAAGACATGGAAAATGAGAGATAATAAAATATTCATTGTCTTGTTTATACTAACTTTGCTTGTAAATTTAATTTTGTTAGAGAAAATAATATTGTAGTTTTGCCAATTCCAATGTTTTAGTCTCACGAATTCTAGCCTTTTATGTCAAATATAGATGCATAATCTTCTTATACTCGGTTTCAAGAAAATAGCTTGCACCATAAGTATTAATTATGCCTATTTTTCTTCTTTTGATATATTATCAGTCGGTCATGGGTACCGTTGGATTAAATTTTGTAATCCGAGCTCGACCAACCTCAACTGTTTACACTCAAATTCTGTCAACGTTTTACCTGAACACCGTTTAAACCCGTCCGTTGCATCAAGTTATCAATTGTTTTTTGGGTTTCAGTTTTTTGTCCACCCCTAGCTAAGGTGCAGCCCATGTGCTAGCCGAATGGTTATTTAAATTTCCAATATATGATATATTAGGAATAATAATATTAAAGTTTAATTATTATTTTGGTAATTCTATTTTCACTAATTTATAAAATTTGTCATTTTATTTTAAATTTTGACAGTTTTGGTTTTTTTTAGATTTTTTTAACTAAAAAAATAGGGATTTGACATGTTTTAAATGATGTAGCATATAATATCATGATGTACAATATATAGATGTATTGATTATTTATATGTTATTAATCAAATTACAAAAATGAGTAATTTGTAAGTTTAAATTGAAGTTTTTAGAGATTTTTATTGCAATTTCATAGATATTAATGAATCAACATCATCATATTGGGTGTCACGTCGTTTAAAATATGCTATATCACCAAAAGTTACAAACGTTCAAGATTATAATCTAGATTGAACACTCTTTATAATTAAAGTCAGGTTTACAATCAAAATTTTGTGTAAGAAACAACAATTCAGAGGATATATTTTTTTGGGTGATTATTTCATATGCAAGCAATCCTAAGAATGTTAATTGTCGTTATGTTGAAGTTATGAAAAAGAGGGTGAGTAAAAAAGTAAGTAAAATATAAAAAATAGTATGCATAAAAAGAAAATTAAAAAAAAAACGTTAAAGTATGACTAAAAAGAAAGTAAAAGTAGATACTCAATTAGTGTATAATTTATTTTGATTTCATATATTTATGCAAAATCATGAGTTCTAACATGTTATAAGGTTGAATTGAGAGTATAAGGATAGTTTCATCCCCTTGGAGCATATATTATAGTGTCATGACGGAAATTTCTCAAAATAAAAGTCACGGCGGAAAAATATATAAAGATGGTCATTAATTTTATTGGTACTATTTTAATTGTTTCGAATACATAAATTTTATGAATGTTTTAATATTTTTTATTATATGAAATAAAAAAAAAAGATAAAAAAAAGGAGAAAAAAAAAATAGAAAAATAATTAAACTACTAAGTTCTTAAAAAGGACACACTAATAGCATCAGCCAAAATAGTTGAGGATAAGGAACAAAGTGATTCATAAACCACATTCAAGGAATTCATGCTATTAACTTCCATATTTGCAAAAATATATGCACAAGTATTTCCTTCAAAGAGTATGATGGAAACAAAAGATCCAATCTTTTTTCATATAGTCTCGAATGACTTCCAACATGTTTGCATAATAATGATAATGAGTATTTCCTATAGTTACAAGTTGAACCACATGTAATGAATTTGAGAAACAAATAATTCTCCTAAAACCTGTTTGATAACACAACTTGACCCCAACCAAAAGTGATTGAATTTCAGCATGAGCACATTTTACCAACCCACACTTTCAAAGAAGCCAAATTGAAAGTCTCCATCAGGATTTCACATCAAACCTCAAAAACCCGTTATCCCCGAATTAGTTAACGCACTATCATCAACATTGAGAACCATAGTATCCATATCACATCTTTTTCAGCAAACTTCACGAATTTGTCGAGAGGAAAAGATAAAATGATCACCAAAAGCCTCTTTAGCAACTTGAACTTGAGTAAGTACAACATCTATAACATAAACTCTCATCGAATGAGTGCCTTCAAAAATGAATGTATTTCTCAACGTCCAAAGGTTCCACGTGATCAAGGGGGCTAACACACCAAAATATGTTACTATAGTAAGAAGGAATTTTGGCATATTAACAAAGTCAATGTTGTTGATGAATCCTTGAATATTGTTACAACCACGCCCTGTCTAAACCCCAATAGCTTGAGGGCATAAAAAATAAGCAATACTTTCCTCCTCAACCCTGCAAAAGGGACAGGTACGAGAGACGTTCATCCCTCTATGGAACAAAACAACACAATAGGGGAATGAGTTATGACAAGCTTGCCATGAGAAAAATTGGACACTAGCTAAGATGTGAAGTTTCTAGATCCAGTTCCACGCATCTTGGGAGGTCGTTGCAATACTATGAGAGAAAAATCCAGTGATATCCGCTCTTAGTTGAGTATTGTCTATCTAAACTTGCTTTCCACTTTCACATGTCCTTAATGGAATCAACAAAACAAGGCTTTGTATCCTTAATTGTCGTAATAATCACGGGGAGAAGAGTAGTAGTCATGTCATCAATCTTGTACATATCATTTTCCCACATATCTTTAATTTTCATCCCCAAATCATCTGATGGAATGTCAATAACGGTGTCGCACAAGGGTGTTGTAGTGACCCATAGTTTGAACCAAAGCTTAGAATCATCATCCCTTATTTCGAAAGTGAAATCCTCTTGAAGAAGATTTAAAGTCTTCAACACTGCCCTCCATGTGGCCGAACTAGAAGTAATTTTTTCTAAGAAAAGCTCACCTTTTTTAAGGTACTAGTTTTCGAACAACAACGAAACTCAAAGTTTATTCTCCCCTTGTAGAAGGCTCCGCACAAGCTTACCCAACAAAATCACATTTTGATAACGTGACATGCGAATCCCCAAGCTTAGGACAAAAAACTTTCTTCCAAGTCACCATATGCATGGCTTTGTCATTGAAACTGTGTCAAATACAATTTCTCATTGTTTTATCTAGCTCCACACACACATACTGAAAGAACCATTGAATTTGCATGTTATGGAATGCTATATACATGAGAACAATATTCGCCAAAGTAACTAGATTGGGCTTATTCAGGATCCTACCCTTCCAAGCCGCAAGCTTCATAAACACCTTGTCGTAAACCTCCAAAAAATCATCCTTCATAACTTGTCCATAACAAAGCTTGAAGTCTAAATATTTCTCTAACCTGTCGATGAACTTGATATTTGTAAAATATTCAAGGGTGTCCTTGGTGGTTGTGCACACACCTTTGGATGCATAAGATTAACTTTAATACATAGAAAATATATTTAAAAGGTTAAAAATAAATGGTGTCTAAAATGAATTCGTCTTCGCAAATAGGAGGACATCATCAACAAAGAAAAGATAAGAAATCTTGTGTCTATCTTCAGTGAGCCGGAGAGGGTACCCTCGTTAATGGCTTGAGTAATAAGGTGCCCTAATGTTTAGTAAGCTGGAATTTTAATATTTGCATATACATGTATTCAAAATTATGAGTCTTTATAGAAAAATATGCAATCACTTTAAATTGAATTTGTCGGATAAACTTTTGTCTTTGAATGAATATCAATTTTATGTCTGTATTTATTATTTATAAATGATTATTTGACTTTTGAGTCACCAAAAAACAAATATAATAACTTTGGTTAAGTTAGTTGATAAGTGGAAGAAATAGTAGAAAAATATATTGTGTAAAAGTAAATTTGGACTGTGATTTTGTCTTCAAATTTTCTTACATATCAAAGCCTCATCCTTATCATAGTAGAACACAAATTTCGTGAAAACATTCAACCACATCTCAATAAAATATTTTTTTAAAAGAAAAAAAACTTGTTGTGTTTGTTACAATTTATAATTACAAGACATTAAATTTGTACTTCAATCTCCGCTTTATTTTGATTAGAGACAGTAAATATGAAATAATGTATAATATCCAAAAACGAAAATGAAGATGAAAATAAATTTCTCCAAAAATCAAAATACGATTGGATGGCTTTACAACTCTTAATTTCATAATCAGATTTATTGAGAATAGAGACTTTTTGAATATACCATTGGAATGTTATTGACAAACTTTTGATAATTGTTACAAAGTGATGATAAAGATACATATATACAAGATGAAACAAAATAGAAAAGTCTAAGAGCAAGCTAAATGCAAACCTAATAGAAGAATAACAAATTAATAGACAACCAACTAACTCTAAGTGATAAGAAATCAATAACAAGACTCAACTTATCACAAGCTAGTAAATAATTAATAAGCAAGCTGATGTTGATATCATAATACTCCCTCTTAAGTTGGGAGAAATATATCATGAAGGCCCAACTTGGTGATGAACTAATGAAATTGAGTTTGAGGCAAAGCTTTGGTCAAGGGATCAACTAATTGATGCTTGATTGGAACATGAATAAGATTAAAAAATCATGAAGCAACATACTCTCGAATAAAATGACAAACTATGTCAATATATTTTGATCTTTCAGGAGTTGTAGGATTGGTGGCAAGATGAATGGAAAATATACTATCATTATAGACCATAGTAGTGGATATATTCACTTCCATACTTATCAATATTTGCTTAAGCCAAAGCAATTTTGAAGTCAGCATTGCTATGACCCTATACTCTACTTCAATAGAAGATTTTGTCATTGTTGGTTGCCTTTTTCATCTCCATGATATCAAAGATTCTCCTAAGAAAAGACAATATCACGTGGTTGTTTATTTCTGGTGCTCCTGCAACTTTTCCAATCTACATCAACATAGGTAGACAACTTCAAAGATAAGTCTGTGGAAAATAAATGTCCTTGACTCGGCGAAGACTTGAGGTATCTTAGAACATTATGAACAACATCTAAATGAATTTTGCAAGGTTTACTAATGATCAGACTAGGTTTATTCACCGCAAAGGTTATGTCTGGCCTTGAAACGGTTAGATACATCAATTTCCCTATTAGTCTTCTATATTGAGTAGGATTTTTAAGTAGTTCACTATCATTTTCACATAGAGGCAAGTTAGGATCCATAGGTATTGGCTGCCAAAAATCATGTGTCTTCAAGGAGTTACAAGGTGTACGTTCTTTGACATAAATGAAACTTTTTGTTTGATTTATCTATCTCTAAACCAAGAAAATATTTTGGATTTCCAAGCACATTCAATCTGAAGTGTTTCTCAAGTTTTTGTTGAGTATGATGCAACAAATCATGATTAGAACCTCCCAATATAATGTTATCCATGTAGACTAAAAAGATTATTAGAGGCTTGTTTGAACCTTTGGTGAACAAAGAATTATCAGCAGTGCAAGGTTTAAATCCAAATTGAGTAATTCTTGAAGAAAACTTTGTGAACCATTGGCAGGATTATTGTCTCAAATCATAAATAGATTTGTTTAGTTTACAAACCATATTATGTGTCTCCCGTCTCCCCCTCAATGGGATAACCCATTGGTAACTTCATGTAGACATCTTCCTCAAAGGTGCCATTTAAGAATGCATTATTGATATCAAGTTGGAGAAGATGCCAATGTTGTTGAGAAAGCAATGCCCGAACTGTGGGGAGACGAGTAACGAAAGAAAAGGTGTGGAAAAATCAATACCAGACTATTGCATAAAACCTTTGGCAACCAATTGTGCCTTATGTCTACCAATGCTACCATATGCTTTATATTTCATTTTATAAAACCATCTACAATCAATGGCACGTTTGTGAGGAAGGAGAGGCATAACAGTCCAAAGCTTCCAATTCATACACCATTGCATGTTTCCAATCCTAAAATTTTACTGCTTCATGATATAATTGAGGTTCATAATTGTGGGAAAGTTTCGAATAGGAAAAATGTTTTTGAAATGGGTATTTGGTGGTGCAGATATAGTAATTAAGATAATATGGTGGGTTGTGGGGTCTGGTTGATTGTCTAATAGTAGGGGGAACAATCGTACCATGAGTTGGTGAAGAATGATTAAGTAGAAGCTGGTCACTATGAGCATGGTCTGAATTAGGAGGTTCATAGTGAATCTGCAAACACAAGAATGAGGGTTGAATTGTATTTGTCTAAGTTGGATTATCTTTTTGATTAAAACTGGTTCAGGTTTGATGACTTAGAGCAAAAGCAGTAACGAAACTAATGAATGCAGGAGTAAAGTGACACAAGCAATTTATCCTAGTTCACCACCAACTTGGTAGCTACCTCCAGTCCCCTCACTTAGAAGAATTTAATCTATTAATTCAACTCCTTGAATTACACAACACCTGACCCTACAAGTCAGTCTTCTCAAAACAATCAGACAACCCCAAACTTTTTTAGGAACACAAACACCTGGACTCTATAAGCCAACTATTCTCTATACAATCTGACAACCCCAGATTGTTGAAGGCACACAACACCTTGACCCTACAAGTCAAGTTTTCTCAACACAATCTGACAACCCCATATTGCTTGAGGAACACTAAAGCCACCATCGGATTGAGTTACAATGAGTTGGAAACTGTTTTGGTTTTTGCTTCTACTAAGAAAATTTGATACAATGATTTTCCCACACTACAACACTTAGAGTATTTTACTTTGATCGAGTGCTTTTCTAGAACTTAAAACCTTAAACTCAAAATACTTACAAAAATTGAGCTCTCGAGGTTTTTCTAAATAACTTTGGTTTTTAGGATTTCTGAGTTCGTTGTTCGTTATGTACCTTCTTCAGCCTTGAGTGCTATTTATAGGAAAAATCAGGGCTTCAATTTAGTCTCTTTATGAATTCTGAATCGTATCTTTATTCCAACTTGGTCAACAAATATTTCTTCCAAATATAATTCTGAAAAATATGTTTTGATAATATGACATTAGCCAATTCCTTATTTCCGAATCTAGTCTGAGCAATTCTTCTAGAAAGATATTGTGCGTATTTGTTCAAATTACTTTTGCAAATTGATTCACTTCAGTCTTCCTTCATACGCTTGATTGGATTTGAGCGGGAATGAATCTGGACTTGTTCTTGGTCCTTCAGAGGTAAGAATACGGCTAAGTCCAATTCAATATTTTTCTCAATCTATTAGAGCTTTTTCCATCAAAGTCATTGACTCTTCTCCATCATAATTATTGACTTGATTGTTGGAGTCAGAAGTTGTGTTGCTTGAATAATCAGAGGCAAATGCAAAGCTACGTGACTTAGAATTTGTAGCATGGACAACTTCACCTTTGTTGCATTATCAGAGTTAGTGCAACTTCATAGTGTGCTATGTATTAGAGGCAACACTTTTGGAATGAGTTGTAATCTTCAGAGTCAGTGCAACTTCAGAGTGTGCTACGTATTAGAGGCAACACTTTGGAATGAGTTACAGTATTCAGAGTAATCGAAATATATGCTTCAGATGCAGACTTAAATAGTGGATTTAGACTTCAGAGGCATGCTCAAAAATAATGTTCATCAGAGGCAGGCTAAAGTTACTATTCATTATAGGCATACTGAAGTTACTGTTCATGAGAAGCATGTTTACGTTACTGTTCATTAAAGACATGAAAAACTCAAAAAACATGTTGAATCTTTAAAGGCACGATGAATCTTTAGAGGCAGACGCACAAACTGACTCATAAAGGGCATGCAAATCAGAAACACACTTTAGTCTTTAGAGGCAGACGCAGAAACACGCTCTAGTCTTCAGAGGCAGACACATAAACACACTGAGCTACCAGAAGCACGTTATAAGAGGCAGATGCGCGAACTTTTCCGGGGTGTGGATTTGACTGATTTGATTTTGCTTCCTATGACCTTTTTACTTCCTCTGGTGACTTCTTATGGTGGTGATATCCTATGGAGGTATCCTCGGGTGGTTTCCTATGATCATATCCTCTGGTGGTTTCCTCTAGTTATATCCTCTGGTGGTTTCCTGCTCTAATTTCTACATACTTAATGAAGCCATTATTCCATATTTATTATTCTCATAAAATACATTTGTTAACATCAAAATTATAAGTCGAAAACCAACTTGGTTCCAACACAGAGATCGATGAGGCATCTGAAACAACAGAAGTAGTGGGATATGGATGAAAATTTGGTACAAGGTTGGGAATGGCAATATGTTAGAGAAAGTCAGGAGCATGGTCTGTATAAGAAAGGGTGTGAAAGGGGAATAAAGTTTCATGAAAAATAACATCCCTTGAAATAATGAATTTTCTGGAGGAAATGTTGTAAAATTTGTATCCCTTAAAACCAGATGGATATCCAAGAAAGACACAAAGATCTATGTGTAGCGAAAATTATTTCTGGTGTATTGAATGGTGGCTACATAACATAGACACCCAAAGACACAAATATAATCATAGGTATGAGCTATTGAATAAAGGATCTCAAAAAGAGATTGCTTGTCCAAGTGGAGAGAAGGAGTTCGATTGATAATATGAGTTGTAGTCGAGACACAATCACCCCAAAATTTATTAGGAATCCTTGAGTGAAAATAAAGTGCACAAGTTACATCAAGAAGGTGTTGATTCTTGCGTCCACAACTAAATTTTGTTGTGGTCGATAAAGGCAACAAAATTGGTGTTGAGTAGCAAGTTACTGTAGAAAATCATTGAGAGACAACTCCTTGGCATTATCAGCGTGAATACATTTAATGCCACAATCAATTTGAGTATGTACAAAGACAAAAAAATGTTTTATTCTTTGAGACGCCTACAATTTGGAATACAACAAATATAACCAAGTAAAACGACTACGATCGTCGACAATAGTTAAGAAATATGATTTATTATTGTAAGTGAGATGGGCAAAAGGCCCCCAAACATCACAATGGATTAGATCAAAATTGTTTTTAGCAAAGTTATTGTTGTATTGAAAAGGCAAACGACGTTGAAGTTGGATATTAGGATTAAGAGTAACACTCCCAATTGCTAAAACCTTGACTTGTGAAGTATTATGTAAAACAACAAACTTATTTGATGAAAAAAGTATATGAATTAAACATGTCAATATTGTAGAAAAATTTGAGGTAGCGCCATAATCAATAATCCAACGATTTGGAAAAGCTCTTTTGGAACTATTCAAGGAATATATAAAAGAAAGAGAATCAATAAGGGTGGAACACATACCAACAATGTCATCTACATAATTAGGAGCGGTAGCCTTACTCATTCGAGATTGGAAGAAAGCAATGAGTTGTTGATATTGTTGAGTGGTCATGGTTGAGATTTCAGTAGAAGACGAAGCAGAATTGGTAACCTGATTTGTAGAAGACTTCTTGTAGCCAGATGGAAACCCATGAAGTTTAAAACACTTATCTTTGACATGGTCGAGCATAATGCATTGTAAACAAAGAGGACGATCACGTTTACTAGCATTAGATTTAGGGTTTGGTCCTTTCGCATTAAATGCAATTAGGGAATTCAAATGAGGTTGAGGAGTACCAATTTCACGTTGTTTTTCCTTTTGAGTGATCATAGAAAAAAATTGATTGATGGGAGGAAAGGGATCCATTAACAAGATCTGGCCACGAATTTGAGTAAAACTATCATTTAAACCCATTAGAACAGTCACAACGTATTCTTGTTGAAGAAAAATCGACGAGATGTTGAACACTGCCACAATTGCATGTGTGAATGAGTTTGTATTCCCCAAGTTCTGCCCATAAACCCTTGAGTTTGGTAAAATGTTGACTGACAGGGAGGGAACTTTGATTGCAACTGAGGAGATCTTTCTTTAATTGAAAAACCTTAGGACCATTATTTTGATGAAAACACATATGAAGATCGTTCCAAATTTCAATAGCAGTTGTAGAGTAAATCACAAAAGCTTTGATTTCTTTGGAGACCAAATTGAAAATCCATGAGGTAACAATGTTGTTATTGCGACGCCACAAAGGAAAGAGAACATCATTTTCTTGAGGTGCAATAATGGTGCCATCGACAAAACCGAGTTTATTGCGTCCAATGAGGGCCAATAATCATTGCATGACGCCGAAAATCGTAGTTATCGCCGGTGAGAGGGTGAGCGACAAGAACAAGACCATGATTATCAGATTTGGAGATGAAAAAGGGATTGACATTTTCAACCATGAATTCTTCCATGATAGAGAAGAAGAAGAAGAGAAAACAAAGAGAACTAAATCAATTTACTACCGGTACCATATTGAGAATATAGACTTTTTGAATATACCTCTGAAATGTTATTGATAAACTTTTGATAATTTTTACAAAGTGGTGATAAAGATACATATATACAAGATGAAACAAAACATAAATGTCTAACAACAAGCTAACCTAATAGAAGAATAACAATCTAACAGACAATCAATTAACTCTAAGTGATAAGGAATCAACAACAAAACTAAACTTATCACAAACTAATAAATAATTAATAAGCAGCCTGATGTTGATTCATAGTAAGATTAATTTTTCTGTTACAAAAAATCATTTAACGATTAAACTTAAAGTTATTAATGAGTATATTAACTCAATTAATTTTCGTAAGATTTTGAAATTACTCATATTTATTATTAAATATCAAATAATTTAAAATAAATGCACAATAAACTTTTTAATTAAAATTATTTTATTGCTAAATAATTTATATATCAATATAGCTATTTTTTTTTCATAAATTCAATTAAAGGTAATTTTATTTAAAGGATATTAACTACTAAATGTGAATTTTTTTTTAACAAAAATTCGATTTCATCACGGTGCAGGAATTTAACTTGTTCCACTAGATCTAACTCCATTGATTAAATAAAACATATTAAATTAAAAATAAAATATTTGAAATGAATAATAAATTTGGAATATATAAAGCTACACGAAAATATGATATTCTTTTAAGGATATAAAAGTCACGTCCAATAATTTATGGATTCAATTTGTACAAATATTTTAAGACTTTTCTTTTTTTTTTCGACAAAAGATATATTATAACATGATTTAAAGATAATTACATAATGAGTATAAAAAAAAACGATACTCACATAATTTATTATAAATTAAGAGAATCTCTATTTTGTTTTTAAAGGCTGATTTTAATATTTTACATCTCTTCATTTAAACAATATATTAAATATATCGTTTTTTTATTTTCGTCAGGTCAAAAATACATATTATTTTAGTTTCGTATTATTTCCTGTTCTTATCTATGGTGTAAATGCCATGCACTTGCAGCAAACACACGTGTCATCATCTCATTGCACCTCCAGAAACCATTCTTTATTTAATTAACTAATATGAGTCAGAAAATTAATTAACTAACATTAACATAATCTAAAGAGTGGTGTGCGTGTGTGTGAGAGTGTGCACTCTGTTACACTGCACCATTTCGCCCTCTTCTTCAGCATCGTTCTTCTTCTTGGCGTCTCAGCAAAATCGAATCTCAATCTGCACTTAACAACACTGTAATAATTTCTTTCCCTTGTTTAATAATCACTTATCTATTATCTAATTCTTGTATTAGGTTTTTTGTCTACGTTTTAGATTATACTCATATTAAGGAATTGTTTAGGTTTCTTTTTCTTTTTTTTTAATTGATTTGGAAAATTAAAGAAAACTGTGGAGGGGGAAATTGGATTTTTATTTTGTTATGGGAAGTTTAAACCCTAGGATTTTGGTGTAATATTTATTTTTGAAGGGGGAGGAAAGGTTTCCGTCAAATTCATATCAGGGGTTTTTTCCAAGTTTAATTTTTTATTATTAGTTTTGAAAACTAGATAATTAAATGGAACATTTTATTTTTGAAGTTTAAACCTTTGATTTTGTTGTATGGATTTTTAATTGGAAGGGAATGTTTAATTCTTTGGTGTTTTTTTAATGTTTTTAATCTTTTAGGTTTTTATATGAGTATTTGACTGTTGGTTTTGAATTTGTAATTTTTTTCCTTTGATTTGTGTGTTTTTTTTTTTAAAAATTGTCGCTGGCATTGTTTTGCTGCCAAAGTTACAGCACTGCAAGAGGTACGGTGGCTAGGAATTATTTTCCTTGATAAATTTAACTTCATTGATTTTGTAATGAATGACCATTTGTATGATTTCTGTTGAATATATGTCTCTGTTGATGATTTTCCAAACACACACAGCTTTACCTCTTTTCAACTTAGTATTATTGTTGTAATTACTTTTTTTGGTCTTTGATTAATCCAAATTGACTAATTGACTCATAGACTAACTCAAGGAGAAATAACTTTTCAAACTTCCTATTTAATTCACAAAACTCCAAATTTTCCATTATGGGGGAACCATGATCTTTACCACTTGGTCATAATCGCATTGGTTTGCTTATACATATACCGTACGTATTAGTTATATCATATTTAGTGTTGGAAAATGTTTGATGGACACCCACCCAATATGCATCTTGAGAGAGAAAGAAATAAAGAGAATGATGTGATAGATGTGATATGTTGGTGATGTGATGGGAAGAGAGAGATAGTGAGAAAATTAGTTGTTTAATGGGAGTTGGGAAATTTGGGGTGTACAAATATGAGTGCTCTTTAATGTTTTATGTAAACATACCAAGTAATGATTGTGTTTGGAGCTTGTCTTTTTTGTTGGGGGAAATGAGGAGCTGCTCTTCATTTTCCTATGAGAGTGTCACCACTGCATGCCCTCATCACCATTGTGTTGTTGAAAATATTCCACGAATGGGCTCCCCAAATTATTCCACTAATGGGCTCGCAAGTAATATATAAGGATAAATGAGTTTGATTGGGTAAGAAGAAAATGAGAAAAAAAGAAGAGAATAAACAAAATTGTATCGAAAAAATGCTGTCATTTTCGGGGAAAATGGGATAGGTTAGGTGGTACCTAAGCCTTAAAAAAACCTCACCGTAGCCGGATCCATGGCATGTGTTTTCTTGGTTAGCATTAGAATGTACTACCTTCTTTTTAGGAAAGTTTTGGATTGTACCCATACCCAGTATGTATATGGCTCATAAAATGGCATGCTCATGTATGACACCCAATGCACCCCATATCTTGCATTAACATCACTAAATCAGTTGTGCCCTTTGTATTGAAATACTGCATCAAGGTGTGTTTGATACACAGGGGCATAGTACATGCCGAAAAACAAGGCATGCCCTCTGATGGTCTGATTATATAATTTGAAATATAACTCTCTAGTTGCATGATATAGTAACATGCTAACAACTCTAAGTTCAATGTCATAGTAGAAGTGAGGAATACTTCATAGCAGTATTTATGCAATAAGTCATGTTTTGTCTTTCTTGTATTGTGATATACTTTATCTTGAGTAGTCATGTTATTTGGGAAGCCACCATATTGTCTGGCAACAATTTGAGTGACAATGGTCAGGTATCTAGTACCGTTATAATAGTTTTTATGCCAACATAAAACTCTGTCAAATCTACCTAAACATGGATCATTTTAGATGCAATATTGTTGTCATAATTGTGTTGTTATCTCAGTATTTTGAACAGGTAGATTATTCACTGTCGAGGTGCAGACTTCATAGTTTTTCTTTAATTATCGAGAAAATATGATCCTATGATGCTGAGATTTAATATACCCATGTAGCTTTTAGACAGTTTTTTTACTTGTTTTTCTTTTTTCAAAGTAGCTTAAAGACATTTTCTTCTTATTGTAGACACAGAAAAACCAAGATGGAGCAACAAAACCAAAATAATACGCCAGATGGTTCAGGAGACGTGCCTATAAAGCGCAAACGCGGTCGCCCACGGAAATATCCAAGGCCAGATTCAGAGGAGAGTTCATATATGGCACTTAGTCAAAGTAGAAAGCAAACTCCTGTTCGTGTTGAACAAGCTCCAGTACCTCCTGGTTTTCAAGCAGTTAATGGAAATCAACACCTTCAAAGGGGACAAGAAAGTGAATCAAATGATGCCATGGTGGGCCAGGTTGTTTCGGGTGTAATCGAGGCAACATTTGATGCTGGATTTTTGCTCAGTGTTAGAGTTGGTAATTCCGATACTACTTTGAGGGGACTCGTATTTAAGCCTGGACGTTTTGTTCCTGTTTGCCCTGAGAATGATGTTGCTCCAGGTGTTCCAATGATCCAAAGAAATGAGGTTCCTTTTCCTTCAAAACCTACTCAGTTTCAAACTCCTCTCCCAAAGGAAAAGAATGGACAACCTGTGAGTGCTTGTAGAACCGAATCCCTTCCAATGAATGGGTCACCATCTGTCCCTCAGGTTCCCAGAGGAGCAGTTAGTACTAGTAACTTGGTTGCCTCTTCCAGAATGAACGTGAACGTTCCTCCTTTGGTGACTGGCCAAACCATTGATCAATTAGCCAGAGGTAACATGGGGCCTGTATTGTTCCAACCTAACTTTTCAAACGGGATGCCAGTTTCTACTCCACCATTACAAGTCACTCCAGTTTCTCTAGTGAGTGGAGTGATTGTGGCCAAGGAAATTCCACTCGATGGAAATCAAGCACTTACCTCTCCTGCTCTAACTAGCCAGAACTCATTGCCGAGTAGCGTGCAAAGCGAAAGTGTTCCTCTGCAATATCAATCTCCTTCTGATGCGCTGAATAAAATCGCTGAGAAATCATCAGCAGTGGCTAGCGTGCCTTTGCAACTGGTTACTGAAGATGTTAAAATGATTGAAACTCCATCAGATGCTATGGATACTGAGACTGGAAACAGCATGCCGGGTGACAGTATAGCGGCCAAGGATCCCAGCACTATGCAACAGGAAGACAAAGTTAATGACGTGGATCAACCTGTCTTGATTAAGCCTCTGCAAGCTGTACAGTCTCATCTCGAGGAAAATTCTGATTCAGCTCTCAAAGCTTCAGACTGCACTGGAACTGGCAAAATGACTGAGCTTTTGCAGGTAAGACAATGCTTTGATTTACTTTATATATATCAGGCATGAAAAGAGGAAAGTGGTGATGGAAGAAACCAACCCTTTAGTTGCTTTTTGGTTAGTCTTTTCTGTGCTTAAATTGTGACAAACTATGTGTCAATTATAAACAAAAATATCCAAATTCACGCTAATTAAAAATTGTAGTTAACTACAACTAATTTTCTAAACACAATCAAAAAAATAATTCTATTCTCCAAATTTTCCTTCTTGAAAACTTGTTCCATAAAAATTAAGGGTTGTTAAATAAAAATCTGTATTAATTGAAGGATATTTTGTGAATGAGTTCATTAAATATGATGTAGTTAGTATAGATTTGCTTATATTGATGTGATGTAATGTGATAAGGCTTTGCAGAATAATCAAATAGAAAACCAGGAATCCAAAGCAGCAGAGCCTGGATCTGGAGACAAGTTGGATGGTATAAGAAGTTTCGGAACTGCACTTCAAGATAGTGGAAATGGAACTGGTCTTCAAGATGGAACTGTTCATTCAACAAACCCTTTTTGAGTATTGAATACTTAATTTATAAATTTTTTTATTAGTGGCTATTGTGCCAGCAGGATTATCTATCAAAATAATAGTTTAAGTTCCTGGCAAAAGTGAAATATTAGGATTTTCAAGTTATAATCTTTAGGTTCTTAAATAAATTTAAACTTGCAACCCTTATTGGGTTTGTGAATTCAGCCTTAAAGTTCGATGTTAATTACTATTTTTCATCAAGCAATTGTTTTTCAAAACTTAATTATATTTCAATTCAAAGTCATTTTATGAGGTGTGCTTTGTGGTTCAGCTGTTATATCTCTGGTTATATGGTTCTAAGATACAGTGTTGCATGTATTACTACTTATCGGATTTTTGCTCTTAGACATCACTGTATATTTTGTTACCTGAGGCCCATGGATTAGAGAATTACAATTAGCAAGAGTTTAACCTTAACAGATTTAATTTGCATGTATTATAAGTCTAAAATATTTTAATATATGCGTCCAATTCAATTGATGTTATTTAATGTCAACAAAAATATAACCTGCATGTTGCTAGTGTGTAATTTGTAAAAAAAAAATTCTATATGATTTTCTTATAAAGTTTGATAGTGATATTTATAGAGTTTAAAAGTATCAATATGACTAGAGAAAAGTTTTAATACTTGTAAGTTTTAAATTTTATATAAATAAGTTGTTTTGTAGAAAAATAAATAAAATGGAAAGGAAACAACTGAAGTTTGTAATAAAAAATGACTTATTTTGATTCTAAAAAAATATGAGTGCTTGTTTGTATGCATTTTGTTTTGTTTTAAATATTCAATCACTATAAAATACTTTCTTTCAATAAAAAAGTAGAATAATTATTTTGTAAGCATTGATTTGATGTATATATTTGTATGCATTGATTTTTATATGATTATTCTTTTTATTTTTGTTTTATTTTTTATCTTGAATGTACTATTATTTCTTTTTTGACTAATTATTTATTTTTATATCTTATATTTTATGTCTCATTTCCACTTAAATTTTGAATAACTAATTCTTAATTAGAGGTGTTATGTTATGTGTTTCTTCCAAATATATTTTGATTGTATCCTTTTTGAAGACAGTTTATAATGAAGAAATTCAAGGTACTGTTTTTTAAGATTTATCGTTGATCCAATCTATAAGTCTAATATTTTGGAATGAGTGTCTTTGTTTTCATGAGCAATTTTTATTGATACATATTTTATTTTGTATTGGAGGAATATAATATATACTCAAACACTAATAAGTAAAAATATTCACAAATCTATTATAATATATTAAAACTTGAATTCCAACTCTATTGAATAACACGTCATACACTTATGTGCCACATCATATGTATTCTTATTATTCTTATGTGGCACCCTTCATATGTCTCTACTATTCATCTCACATCTTTTATTCCTCAATTTAGGTTTTGCATATCACACATCGTATACATAAGTTAAAAATCCATTCAAAATAGCTCATCATAAAAATAATTCTACCATCTTCTCACTCCAATCAACTGTTGCGACTCCTCCAATTTTAACTTTACATATCTTGTAGATTAATTGGCATTTGCAAATATGAATCCGATCTCACGAAGTCATATTTGAATCCGATCTCACAAAGCCATATCTGAATCCAATCTCACAAAGCCATATCTATTCATTTCTTAGAAAATTTGTGTCATCGATACACTTATCTTCATCTATGTAACTAACTATAAATTGTCCACACAACTAGACAAAACACTTTTATAAATATATATTTATATGTTGTTTTGTGTTCTAAAATATTTTATCGGTATCAAAAGACAAAAAATTGGAACTGGAGCATCTCGGCACGTTTGAAAAATTGAATTTATGTTAGAAAGAATTGAAGTTATTAGATTTTCATTCTATTAGATTTTCATTCTATTAGATTTTAATGACATCTTTGGTATTCTCTACATGTCAGAAAGAATTCAATTATTCGTAGTTCTCTTTCATTCTATAAGATTTTCATGACATATTTGATATTCTCTATAACAATTTATAGCTTATGTCCTATTAAAAAAATTGTACCTTATGTCCTCAAATAAACAAATAAACTATTTTCATCTACAAAATTGATGCGACATTCAAACATAACCTCTTTCATGTTTTATCGATTCAATATTAGAGGGTTCAAATTCATCTTGCATCTCACTCAACCATGATAAAATATCAACTTTTAAAATAATGTGATCTTAATTTTTTAATTTTAATAATAAAATTTAAGGCTTAAATGCAGTTTTAGTCCCCCTATTTTAACTGATTCGCAATTTTGGTTCCCCTATTTATAATTTCGCAATTTTGGTCCCCCTATTTTAACTAATGTGTAATTTTGGTCCCTCTATTTCTAATTTCACAATTTTGTTTCTCCTATTTTAACTTATTCGTAATTTTGGTTCCTCTATTTCTAATTTCTCAAATTTGGTCCCTTTATTTCTTAAAATTGAGACATTTTGTAAATCTAATGGATCACATACTTTTTTAATAAAATTTAATGGATTACATTTAAAAATATATATAACATTAAGAACATATTTGAAAGCATATTAATCATTTATTAATTATTAATAATTATTTTAAAAACATATTTGAATTAATAACAATAATAATTAAAAATTCTTTTAAAAACAGTTTTTAAAATAATAAATTTTGAAATCAGTTTTTAAAAAATAATAAATAAACCCTTTTTAGATTTAATTGGTTTTAAAATAATTAAAAACTATTTTTAAGTATTTTTTATAATAAAAAATGTTTTTTTAAATAAATATCTAATGTTTTTTTTAATGTTATATATTTTTTTAAATCCATTAAATTTTATTAAAAAAAAATATGTGATCCATTAGATTTACAAAATTTCTCAATTTTAAGAAATAGAGAGACCAAAATTGAGAAATTAAAAATAGAGAGACCAAAATTAAGAATCAGTTAAAATAGAAGTACCAAAATTGCGAAATTAGAAATAGATGGACCAAAATTACGCATCAGTTAAAATAGAGGGACTAAAATTGTGAAATTAGAAATAAGGGGACTAAAATTATAAAATTAGAAATAGGGGGATCAAAATTGCGAAAGAGTTAAAATAGAGACTAAAACTAGTTTTAAACCTAAAGTTTATCTAACATGTTTTTGCTATCAAGTCACATAATATAATTTAATTAATTTAATTTTCTAATATGGCTACAAACTTAGCAAGACCCATACACATTTTCATTCATTCTAACCGATTATATTCATAAATCGAACTAATGAAAAATCTACTCTTACCATATTTGTCTTAGTTAAATTCAACCTACAAACATGGTTAAGCACCTAACTCAATTTCTCGTATATATTCAAATTTATGATTTTACTGTTTAAAAGTCGCCATCAATTTTATTTTTCTAAAAGAAAAATTCGATAAAACTTAAAATAACAATCTTGAACAAAATCAGAAATTCATATTCAGAGTCGATTGCGAGTAGGAAAAGTATTACTACACTACGCCGTCTATTAAAACAGTTAACTTATAATTAAATATATACAATTCATTTATTTATTTAATTATTTATTTTTAGCCCAAAAAAAGAATAATAAAAAAAATTATTTAAATTAATAAAAGAAATAATTTTTTTTATTAATTTGATTTTATAGGAAGAATACCTTGCTTCTACATATCTTAGAGGTAATAGGAAAATCAAAACACAACTCAAGAAAATGTCTGTGAATTGGTTAATTTTATTTTTTAGCCAATTTAAATATTGTCATTTTATTTTTTTGAAAAAAAAACCAAGTGAATCGAACTAAATGTGAAAAAAATAGGAATAGGAGAATATAAAAAAGCATTCCTTCACAAAAAAAGGAAATACAAAGTACTCATTATACTAATTTTTTTTTACATTTAGAGTCCGTTTGATGGACAAAATAAGAGATATGATAGAAAAAAAATTACCATATCATGTTTGAATTTAGTATTTGATTAACCAAAATGATATGATAAGTTAATTCAGAATTCTATCATATCTCTCTAGTTGAAATAGTTAAATTTCTATCCTAAATATAAGCTGAGTTAGAAACCAACAGAATAACATAAACAATAGTTTACTCAATTATCCTTATAAAATATAATTTAAAATATAAATTGAAATATAATAAAATATAAATATAATTTTTTTTATAAAATATAATCTAAAATATAAAAATGTAAATCTAATCAAATAGAAAAATAATTTATAGAATTTGATATTAAACTTAAAAATGAAATATTAATAATTAATTTAAAAAATGTTTATGATTTTACACAAGGCTAGTTTTGTCTTTTTATATAATTTAATAAATTATTATTCACAATTATAAAAATATGAAAGTTAATTGAAATTTTAAAATAAATATAATTTGTTTACAAGGTATTCTTACCATTTACATATAATATATATCATATATTTATTTAAATTCTAACAAATAAAATATAATTATTTGGTTACTCATGATTCTGTTTTTAAAATTTAAATTGTTTATTTAGTAATGTTAATGGATAATTTTAATATAAAATTATTTCATTACTTATTTTATTTTTTTTATTTATTTATAATATTTAAAATATAATAAGTTAATTTAAAAAATACTAATATGTAATTGTTCACAATGGTAATTTTGTTATTTAAATATAATATGTATTATATCATATCATGATGAGATGTATATCAAATACATGACAAAATAAAATGTTATCATATTGGTTATCAATTGTGTATTAAATACATGATATGATAATATTTATATTGTCACTATATTATCATATCGTTATTCAGCTTTATATCATATTTTATCTCTTTGTATCATGCGCATCAAACTGACTCTACTTTCAGATGCAGGTCATTTTCTTGGTTTCGGGTGCGAGTCGTTTTCCCGACTTTAAGATGCAGATTGTTTCCTCGGCTTCGAGTGCGAGTCATTTTTCCGACTTTAAGATGCGAGTCGTTTTCTCAACTTCGGGTGCGTGTCGTTTTCCCTGCTTTAAGATGTGGGTCGTTTTCTCGATTTCGGGTGCAAGTTGTTTTCTCGACTTTAAGATGCGGGTCATTTTCTCGAATTCGGGTGCAAATCGTTTTCCCAACTTTAAGATGCAAGTCGTTTTTTCAGCTTCAGGTGCGAGTCGTTTTCCCAGCTTTAAGATGTGGGTCGTTTTCTCGACTTTGGGTGCGAGTCGCTTTCTCAAATTAAAGATGTAGGTTGTTTTCTCGGCTTCGAGTGCGAGTCATTTTTTCCGACTTTAAGATGTAGGTCGTTTTCTCGACTTCGGGTGCGTGTCATTTTCCCTGCTTTAAGATGTGGGTTGTTTTCTCGGTTTCGGGTGCAAGTCGTTTTCTCTACTTTAAGATACGGGTCATTTTCTCGAATTCGGGTGCGAATCGTTTTCTCAACTTTAAGATGCGGGTCGTTTTCTCGGCTTCAGGTGTGAGTGGTTTTCCCAGCTTTAAGATGTGGTTCGTTTTCTCGACTTTAGGTGCGAGTCGCTTTCTCAAATTAAAGATGCATGTCGTTTTCTCAACTTACGAAGACTGTCACTAAATTCAACACTCTTTCAACATTATATAAGATTTATTAACATGTGGTTGAATTACTCATATTATAAAAATTTTAAGAACTCATAATTATAACAAAGTAATATCATGATGTAATTTGATTGGATGAATGTGTAAAAAAGAAATTAATTTTGAAAAGTAATTTGAGTGGATGAAGGTATAAAAAAGAAATGAATCTTTAAAAGTATTAAATACATAATCTTAAGAGAATTTCTATGTATATATGGCAATTTTACGTGTATCGATATATTTGATTCTTAAATTAATAATTAATGAATTTTTTCTAAAAAAAACATTTGCTATCTCATTTTAAAAATTATAACAACTAAATATTATTTACCAAAGTGTCAGAGAAATAAAAATTTATTTATTTTTATTATTTGTAATAGCAAATATTTAATATTTTATACAGTAAAAATAAATAAATAAAATTATATAATACTTATAATTGCAAGGGAACCAACTTTGAGAAAGACACTTAAGATCAATCACTTATCGCATGATTCTGAAAGATTAAGGAATATATAACAATGTTGTCCAAACAAAATATTAATATAATATCGGTGCTAAAAGTTCTATGTTAGTTGAACACATGACACGAAATTGAAAAATGATTTTCTTTTTTAATTTTATTTTTGGTAAGAAAAAAAATGGATTTTTTTAGTAGCTTTAACATCTATATATATCGGTGCGGTAGGGCTCTGATTAAATGCAAGAGAAGCAAAAAATAAAAAAGAAACAATACACCGAAAAAGAGTGAAAGAAGAAGGAAAAATAACAAACAACAATGAAAGTAGCAGAGGTATTACACATGAATGGAGGCATGGGAAAAACAAGCTATGCATACAACTCCTCAGTTCAGGTAAATATTCATATTTAACTTATATTTATATATGTGTTCACAATATTGTACAATTATTATATTTTTTTTAAAGAATTTAGTAGCTAAATTATAGACATTAATTATGAAAAGGTGGAGATCTTTTATTTAAATTTGCGAGATATATCAAATATCTTACAGCTAATCATATAAACTTTAGTTATAAGACAATTCTTTTATTTTTAAATAATTAAACACCAACAAGTTTTTTATAAATATTTTGTTATAGTATTGATGGTAATAAAACTAAGACGATTTTACCATGTAGTTTTTTGTTTTAGAAATTTTTTTACCACTTAATTGAAACTAATAAAGCAATTAAGTCCACATCAATTGTGATATATTTGATATCCTTTGTTGTATACACAGCAACATGTAATTTCATTAACAAAGCCTATTAGAGAAGAAGCCATAATCAGTCTGTATCGTAGTAAACATCCAAGAAGTTTAGCAATTGCAGACTTGGGTTGTTCTTCTGGACCAAATACTTTATTGGTGGTATCAGAATTTATCAAGGTTGTGGAAAAACTTTGTCGAAAATTGAATCACGAATCTCCTGAATATAAGGTATTCTTGAACGATTTATCAGGAAATGACTTCAACAACATCTTTAGATCTCTTGACAACTTCAAAGAGAGACTACGTGGTGAAATAGAATCTGAAATGGGTCCATGCTATTTCTCTGGAGTTCCTGGTTCTTTCTATGGTAGGATCTTTCCCAATCAAACTTTGCATTTCGTTCATTCCTCTTATAGTCTTCACTGGCTATCTAAGGTTTGATTGCTAGCTATTTATTATTATTATTATTATTATTATTATTATTATTATTATTATTATTATTATTATTATTATTATTATTATTATTATTATTATTATTATTATTATTATTATTATTATTATTATTATTATTATTATTATTATTATTATTATTATTATTATTATTATTATTATTATTATTATTATTATTATTATTATTATTATTATTATTATTATTATTATTATTATTATTATTATTATTATTTTTCTCAATCTTCATATAATTTAATATGCACATGGAATGCATTTTTGTTGATTGGTATTTAGGTTCCTGAGAATGTAAACAACAATAAGGGTAACATTTACATGGCGAGTACAAGCCCTTCAAATGTCCTTAGTGCTTACTACAATCAATTTCGAAAAGATTTCTCTCTTTTTCTTAAGTGTCGTGCAGAGGAGCTAGTTGAAGGTGGTCGCATGATTCTAACGTTTTTAGGAAGAAAAAGTGACAATATGTTTAGCAACGCGTGTTGCTACATTTGGGAGCTTATGGCTGTGGCTCTCAATGATATGGTCTTACAGGTATATTGTAACGTCCTAGTTATTCTTTGTGTTAGTGTTCATATTGGATCATTATACTACTTGGATTCTTAAAAAATCAACAATATACCTTTATTTTTACGGCGATATAAGGTTGACTTAGTAATTTAAATGATAAGGAGATCGAAAGTTCAGTCATCACTCTCATCACTTATTAACAATTTTTTTTTTTGAAATAGTCAATATTATTGTTAGAATTATGATGAGAGTTTGAAATGATCATTGACCTTTTTGTCACTCCATTTTACACTTGTTACCAAACTAACCTTATATCCCTTCATAATATTAACAAATTAACGGTTAACAAATATTGACCGTTTTAAAAAAATATAGTCGTTTTCTAATCTAACAATTAGTTATATCTGCTGAAATTGAGAATGATAACTTATTTCAACTTTGATTTAAACATGGAATAAAATAAATTTAATGAACAAGCTTTAGGTCATGTTAATGAAAAAATTAAAACAAAAAAAGGAAACAATAAATAAACATTACAACTAATTAACTATAATAAACAAACAATACAAGATCCGTCTCAAACAATTTGGAAGATTTGTCATTCTTAAACCTTTTTTGTTTTTGGATCTTATAGTACATGTAAACTTTTATCTTTGAAAATTTTACCTTGTATTCCCTTTTATCCCTATGCACCCAAAATACTGATGAAAAGACCAAAATAGCCTTGTATATATTAATACCTACAATAACTTTTTCATTTCCTCACTTGAGTTCTTCGGTACACACAAGTAAGTCAGAATTTTTATTTTTATCGGAAAACTTTTTTTAAGTTTTCCGATACAGAACACCACTCCGGAAAACTTGAAAAAAGATTTTCGGTACAGAAAAACTACCGGAAATCTTGAAAAAAGTTTTCCGGTAGTTTCTGGAAAACTTTTTTCAGGATTTCTGAAAATAATGAACTACCGGAAAACTTGTTTATGACTTTTCTGGAAGCTACCGGAAAACTTCACCCACAAGTTTTCTGGTAGTTTCAGATTTTTTTTTAAATTTTTTTATTATATTAGTATTTATTTAATTCATTTGATGTCATGAGCGGAGTTTCGTTAGGACATAAGGTGGCCACGACCACCTCAAAATTTTCAATAATTTTTTTAAAAAATACTACTATTTTTACTTTAATTTTACAAAGTGATATAAAAAATTAATAAAATTGAAATTTTTTTAAAAAAATAAGGGTGTGTACTGGAAAACATGTCGTTGAAGTTTTCCGGAAACACGTTATGTACCGGAAAAGTTTGAGAAAGTTATCCGGTACACACATTTTTCCCTTCTGTACTGGAAATCTTTTTCTAACTTTTCTGGAAACATGGAAATCTTGTAAAAAGTTTTCCAGTAAGACCTTGTAATAAGTTTTCCAGTAAAATCTTGTCTACCAGAATTCTTGAAAATAGTTTTCCGAAAGTTACCGGAAAACTTACACCTATCGGAAATCTTTTTTACTGCTCCGGAAACGATCAAATGATAAAAAGTGAAAGTGAAAGTGGATTTTGTAAAAAAGTAAAAAAAAAAAAAATTGAGGGTATTTTTTGCATTTTCAGAAAATTGTGAGGGTATAAGGATAAAAGGGGGTTCAAGGTTAAATTTTCTTTATCTTTTAGTTGTATTTTTTTGGACCTCTATAGTCCGCATAAAAAAATAAAACAATTTGAGTCTGTGTAGTTGGTCTGCCTTCACAAGCCCATTGGCAACCATGTGTATTTGTTACTATGAATATTTTGATACATAATATTTTTTTTATTTGTCCACATGGGTATTATATTAAAATTTTATTATAATCATAAAAAAAAAGTCATGTCAAATTAGACTTAAAAAATAAAACTTCAAAATTTGATTGTATTAAATTTAAAATATGGTAAACTTATTTATAGATAATATGTCATTCAACTATTGATAATTTCTTTTAATAGTACTAAAACATATTAATTTTTAAATATATTTTTATTAGAATAATATGAATTTTCCTTTTTCTATGTTTATTAGGGAATCATAAAAGAAGAGCAACTGGATTCTTTTAACATCCCTCAGTATACTCCATCTCCATCGGAAGTGAAATTAGAAGTTATCAAAGAAGGATCATTTGCCATCAATCAATTGGACGTGTCTGAAGTTAGTTGTAACAGTCTTGATGAATGTGAGTCTCAAATATCTGAGTCACTTAATGTCACACAGTTAATGAGAGCTGTAGCTGAACCTTTACTAGTTAACCACTTTGGTGAAAATATTATTGAAGAACTTTTTAATCGCTATCAAAAAATCTTAACTGATCGGATGTCCAAGGAGAAAACTAAGCTTGTCAATGTTACCATATTATTGACTAGAAAATCCTAAGAAAAAAAAAATGTATTTGAGGTTTATAAAAGCCATTTCTCTAAAAATATTTTCAATGTTGTGGCAGTGGTTAGTTTGCGTTGTTTGTCTAGTTAATAATTTGCTAGTAAATGTTTGGTGATAAAATAAAATATAATATGAGTATTATGTTTAATTGTATGTTGTAATCCTCTATGATATATTTCATAAATAAACAAATTGTATATTAATAGTATGTTAAAATTATGATGTGGTACTTTAAGTTTAATCAATTTTCTGAATTCGTCTTTTAAGTGTTTTTTAATTATATGTTACATTATATTCTTTAGCCTTGTTAACAGTTTTTATTAAAAAAATTGTAAGTGTAGCATTTAAAATTATTTTTATTAAGTTTTTAAATATTGTTAGGTTAGATGTCTTGTCTCGGGTTCGAACCTTACCATATCTTCTAAGATTAAAAAAAATTATTAAAAATTAAAATCTTACATCCAAAATTGAATAAAATTCAACAAATTACATAACATTGAAACCTAGCTACCTTTATAAACTTTCATCAAACCATCCCCAACCCAAAATTTTGAAACACAACGAATTCGTCGCCTTCATCAATCCGAAAAATAGAAACCCAACAAATTCCAAATGTAACACACTAAATTGAGTCATTTGATTATTCCAAACCCAACAAATTCCAAATGTAACACACTAAATTCACAATTTTGATCCTCCTATTTTAACTGATGCGTAATTTTAATCCATCTATTTCTAATTTCGCAATTTTGCTCCCCCTATTTTAACTGATTCTTAATTTTGGTCCCTCTATTTTTAATTTCTCAATTTTGGTCCATCTATTTCTTAAAATTGAGACATTTTGTAATTCCAATGGATCACATATTTTTTTTTAATAAAATTTAATGGATCACATAAAATATATCACATTAAAAAAATTAGATATTTATTTAAAAAAAATTTATTATAAAAAATACTTAAAAATAGTTTTTAATTATTTTAAAACTAATTAAAACTAAAAATGGTTTATTTATTATTTTTTAAAAACTGATTTCAAAATTTATTATTTTAAAAACTGTTTTTAAAAGAATTTTTAATTATTATTGTTATTAATTCAAATATGTTTTTAAAATAATGATTAATAATTAATAAATTATGATTTTTTTTAAAATAATGAAAAAAATTAATTTCTATTTTTTATTTAAAAAAAATATGTTTTTTATTTAGAAGATATCTTATT
>JBBPBQ010000001.1:37312533-37410941 GCA_037974755.1 Cicer yamashitae | reverse complement strand
ATGCAATCCTGTTTTTAATATATTAAATATAATAAAAATTCTGTTTTATTTTAAAATCGTAATTGAATTAATAAAAATAATAATTAAAAATTATTCAAAAAAAAGTTTTTAAAATAATAAATTTTGAAATCAGTTTAAAAATAATAATAAATAAAACTATTTTTAGAATTAATTAGTTTTAAATAATTAAAAACTATTTTTTAAATAGTTTTTTATAATAAAAAATATGTTTTTTTAAATAAATATCTAATATTTTCTTAATGTTATATATATATATATATATATATATATATATTTAAATGTAATCCATTAAATTTTATTAAAAAAATATGTGATCCATTAGATTTACTCAATTTTAAGAAATAAAGGGACCAAAATTGAGAAATTAGAAATAGAGAGACCAAAATTACACAGTTAAAATAGGGGAACCAAAATTGCGAATCAGTTAAAATAAGGGGACTAAAACTGCATTTAAGTCAAAATTTAATCAATGACATTTTACTCTTTAATACAAAATATTGCAATTTTTGATTTTTTTAGTAGTTAATAAACAATTCTTTGATAAAATTATTTAAAATAATTGAAATTTACTTTAAACAAAACATTTGAAGTTTCAACAAATAAATACATACTAATAATAAATTTAATTTGAACATTCAGATATCCTTTAAGTTATTATTTTATTTTTAATCTTTTTTCACAAAATAATAATGACATATTCAACATCATTCGTAATAATTGAAAATATATTTCTTTTATAAATAAATGTTAGTAAATTAGTAGTTATATTAGTTTTATCTGATTTTGGACCCAAAGTCTCCTAGAAACTCTTGAATTTCCTCAACAACCAAACTATAACTTAATTCAAATATGTATTAATGGTAATTCATTACATATAAATACACATGTTTTCATTGTAATTCATTATATATAAATACAAATAAAGTATCGTTTGAATTGCAACAACAAAAAACTAATAAACTTTTAACACAAAATTAATAAACTTTCAACGAAAATGTTATATCTCTAAAGTTATCATAAAAAAGACAAATTGGAACTGAAGTATCTTAACGCATTTCAAATGTACATATTTTGAATTTGAAAAATTGAATGTTTGAAATTTTGGATTTATATATAAGAAAGAATTCAAGTATTTACAAACTCTTTCATTCTATTAAAATTTCATCACACATTTGATATTTGCTATATCAATTTGTAGTTTATGTTGTGTTAAAAAAATGTAGTTTATGTCCTCAAATATTTTTTAAACAAATTTTTCATCTACAAATTTGATATGACCTTCAAACATGACCCTTTCATGTTTAATCAATTTAAAATTAAAGGAACCAAATTGATCTCGCATCTCACTCAACCATGATAAAATATAGACTTCTAAAATAATTTGAACTTATTATATTTATAATTTTAATTAAAAAAATTTGATCAACGGCATTTTACTCTTTAATACAAAAGATTGCAATTTTAATTTTTTAATAGTTATGTGATAAAGATATGTGATAAATAATTGTAATTGAAGTTTATTACCTTAAACAAAATGTTTCAAGTTTCAACAAATAAATACACACTAATACTAAAATTAATTGGAAAATTTAGTTGCTATTATTTTATTTTTAATCTTCCTTCACAAAAAAATAATAATGGCATATTCAATATCATTATTAATAGCTGAAACATATTTTTTTATAAATAAATATTAATAAATTAGTAGTTATATTAGTTTATCATATTTTAGACTCGAAACCTCCTTTTTAAAACTCTTCAGTGTTCCTCACTTAAATTGCAGTAACAAAAAAATTAATAAATTTTTAGTAAAACATTAAAGTAAACGATATATTACATCTCTAATAAAAAGAACTCTAAAAGTCATTACAAGTCATTTTTGAAAGTGATTGTATAGGATACATTTGAGAAATCATACACCTGTCATTCAAAAGCAATATCTTTTATTATGTGAATATGATATCCTCCATGCACAACTGCAAAGATTAAAATCTCGAACCATGTTAGACCACAATGAACGACAAAACTCTCCCTTAAAAGATTTAACATTATTGTATTCCCATAAAAATAAATATATACTATAACACATTTCCATATTTACAATTTAAATAAATTATTTAATCGATTTTAGTTTTTTTGATGTGTTAATGCTAACATATGTTGGCAAAGAAAAGATTACAACTTAATTAATTATATTTAATTATAATGATTCAATCTTTTACTATTTAAAAATTAACTTCATTTTAACAATATGAATAATTAGATTATTCGATCTAAGATGATTTTAGTTCTTTTCTCCTTCTATTTTTTTTGTTATCGGTCTTTTAATTTTATTAATAATATTTTTAGGGTACCTAAATATTTATAGGTAAATCGAAGTTTCAATACAGTTGAGATGTCAATTAATCACGATTGTGTCTTTACACTTTCATAATTCAAGTTTACAATACATTTGATTGTATCACATTAAGAAACGATATAACATTATTAGTTACAAATGTTCAAAGATTCTTCAACAAAAACAATTATGGTTAATTCTTTAACTAAAATCGTTGAGGAGCAACAATAGTGCAAGTAAACCAAAATTTAAAGTGTATGTAATTAAATAAATAAATAAAAGATGTTTATGAAAAAAAAGACATTTTCATTTCATGTTGACATAGTTAAAATTTTAATATTCTCCTAAATTTTAAGATTACAATTAATTGTATTGTTAGTTATACAAAACTTTTATATCTTTATTTTATCTATTTTTGTAGTGAAAAATAATTATATATTTTAATGCAAAATTTATATATACACATATAAAAATATATCAATACCTATCGCGCAACGCGCGGGTCACAATCTAGTTGTTTATTACTTTGAAAATATTCTTTGTATTATTTAACATTTTTTTTAAAATATCTTATGTTGTTGTCTTGATTTTTTTTGCAAGGACTTGCTAATTTAAATGGGTTTTTTGTTTTAATATTTTTTATTTATTTTAATTGAAACTTCGTTGAATTATATGAGCATAAATTTTATTATTGATTTTTCAGATGTGATGGTTATATTTTTATATATTTTGTGGTAATTTATGGTTGCTATATTTTAATAATTAAAATATTGAGATGTATTTATATGCAATGAGCTAAAAAAAGTAATTGACAATTAAATCATGTTTATAATGAAGTAGTAGAACGATGAATACAAAATGATTAAATTTTAGAAGTGCTACATTATATTATTGAATGATGCAATATAATTAATTTTACATCACACATAAGAATATGATGTGTCAACATAATAATTTGAGAATTTATTTTAATATATTATTAGAATATGACGAAAACAAATATTATTTTACATTGTAAATATTAAATTTTATTAAACACTTTAAAAAATCAAGATGCAATAATTGAAATAAATTACTGGCTTGCATAATTGTTCTCTCCTTTTTAAAATTTCATTTCTTAGTCTCTCACTCATATTTTTTACACTTGTGGCAATGCAGAGTTTATAATATACATAACATTAATTAAATAACAAAATAAAGAAAAAATAATTTTTTTATTTATTAAATTACAGATTTTATGCCACTTTGAGTGGTGAAACATTCTTCTTCAACTATACTTTTCTTTTTAATTTTCAACTATAATTTTGCGGGAGAGTGAACGATCCCTATACTTTTATTTACTGCTGAAAATATGTATTTCACCAGTTCAACTTTTTTACATTGGTTGAGATTGAGACCAAAAATAAATTGATTTGCCATTTTATTTCTAAACTGCACAGTTCCAATTTTTATTTGTATTGACCATTTTGCTTCAATCATTGGACACTATATAACACAAACAGGTGGAAAATCAAGAAATAATTTCAATGGACGATCCATTTTATAATCATAAGAAGTCAATTAAATAGTGATTAAAAATAAGAGAAATCAACTAAGATGGTATATCGATGATGTCCGTGATTCTTGACAATGGAATAAATTGCATTACATGACAAATTAAGTGATGAATTATGATAGAAAGATTGATGGACTATTTTAATATATTATAAATAGATTCTTATAATTTCTTTAGAATTATCTACATAATGATATACGATTGAATGTATAGATTAAATTTTTTTACATTATTAATACATGATAAGATGCGATTGAATGTATAGGTTAAAAAATTTTATATTATTAATACATAAAAATATATCTCTTAATTTCACTTGTTATTAGAAAAACTATTGTACTAATTTCTATTTCTTAGATTGGTTAAGCAGGGGTGACAAAACAAATTAAACAGATGGATAATTGCGTTTAAGCTGACATTTTTTATTGATTGAGTTTGAAATTTTGTTTAGTTTTTTAGCCGTCTTGCTTAAACATTCTTCATTTTTATAATTATTTTCAAACTTTGTATTTAACATCTTGTGAGCAAAATGTATGGGTGGGTTGATGGTAGTAAAAGAGAGGTTGGATTGAGTAGTGTATCTCCAACTTAAGAAGTGTATATGGTTGTGGTATGATTATTTTTTATTTATTTACTAATTTACTAGTGTATGGATGCTGAAAAAAGGACAAGAATCATTTACTTTAAAGGTGAAAAAGTCACCTATCTTTCATCCTATCTCTCTCATCTCTTTTCACGTAATTTCTCTCTATATTTTTTATACACTCTATCCTCTTTAGAAAATGCATAACAATGCAAAAATATTTCTACGATATCTCATCTCATTTGCATTCGATTGGTGAGGTCAAATTGAATCTAAAGACTAGTGTAACAACACGCTTTAAAATTCACTACATACAATCTTCATCAACAATTTCATTGTTAAAGTCTTTAGCAATTGTCACAACTAAATCTAACAATCTTTAGGTTCGATTTTATTTTCAATCAATGGCTACATCACTCAAAGAAATAACTTCTGATTTTGTGAAGTTGGAGAAATTTGATGGAGGAACCTTTATCCATTGACAGAAAAAAATGACATTCCTTCTTACAACTTCGAAGGTGGTGTATGTTCTGAACACCACAAGACCACTAGAGAAGGAAGTGGAAACATCAGTAGAAACAAGGGAGAGGCAAAACTAGGACAATTATGACTATATATGCATGAGTTATATTCTTAACGGTGTGTCTGATTTCTTGTTCGATATATATCAAAGTAGCCATTATGCAAAGAAACTATGTGAGAAATTAGAGTCAAGATACATGCAAGAAGACGCTACAAGTAAGAAGTTTCTTGTTTCTCAATTCAATAATTATAAAATGGTTGATAATAAATCAGTAGTGGAACAAATGCATGAGATTGGACGCATTCTTAATAGCTACAAATAACATCAGATACACATGGATGAAACCATTATTGTATTATCTATAATAGACAAACTTCCACCTTCGTGGAAAGATTTCAAAAGAACCATGAAACATAAGAATAAGGATATATCTCTTGAGCAATTGAGTAATCACCTTCGCTTAGAAGAAGAGTACCATAAACAAGAGGATAATAAAAACCAATTTTCTCATGAAAAGGTCCATGTAATGGAGGAAGGAAATAGAAGCAAAACTTGTAAGAAAAGAAATCGAGATTTTGATAAATCTCATGACAATCACAATGGTAATGATGAAAAAAAGAAAGAAAATAAATGAAGTTGTTATCATTGTAGAAAATCAAGACACTTTAAAAATGAGTTCAAGTTCATGCAAAGGAAGAACAAAGAGAAGAATTCAAATACAACAAAAGACAATCTTGATGATGTCATTTCTGAACTCAACATGATTGAAGATGTTGAATCTTGGTGGATAGACTCTGGTGCTACCCGCCATGTGTGCAAAAACAAAGAACTATTCAAGACCATTAATGAAGAAGATGGAAGTGTTTTGTACATGGGAAATGCCTCAACTGTCCAAGTCAAAGTAAAAGGAAAAATAGAGATTGAATTCACTTCTGGAAAGACACTTACTCTTCAAGATGTATTTTATGTTCCTGAAGTTAGGAATAACTTGATCTTTGTACCTTTACTTAACAAGTTTGATTTCAAAAGTGTATTTGAGGGAGATAAATTTATTCTCTTTGTAGGGAAGAGTTACCTTTGTGAGAATATGTACAAATGTAATGTTGTTAGTAACAACAATAATAATATGATTTATGCTTATATAGTTGAGTCTTGTGATTTATGGCATATTCGACTAGGACATGTTAACTTTAGAAAATTGAATAATATATAAAATCAAATTTAATTCCCACTGTTGACAAAAATTCAAATTCATGTACTACTTGCATGTTAACTAAAATCACAATACAACCTTTTAAAAGAGTTGAAAGAAGTTCTAAGGTATTATATTTAATTCACTATGATGCATGCGATTTATATGGTTGACCTACAATTGGTGGTAAAAAGTATTTTGTCACTTTTATTGATGATTGCACTAGATTATTTTGTGTTTATTTAATGCACTATAAGGATGAAGTTTTAGACAAATTTAAAATATATAAAACACAAACATGAAACTTTCATTAAGTGTTTTATAAGTGATAAAGGAGGAGAATCCTATCACCCTGATTATTTTGAGTCCACTGGTATTGTGCATCAAACAACTACACAATACTCCCTACTACAAAATGGAATTGTAGAAAGAAAAAATAGGATATTGGAAGAAATGGTGAATACCATGTTATCCTATTCTGGTTTATCAAACGGTTATTGGGGTGAAGCCATGCTAACTGCATGTTATTTGTTAAATAGAGTTCCTAATAAAAGGAACAAGATAACCCCATATGAACTCTGGAAGAAAAGAAAACCAAATCTCAACTATATAAAAGTTTGGGGTTGTAGAGAAATTGTTAAGTTTCCTCGACAAAAAAAAAAGGTTTAATTGTAGTTTTAGTCCCCCTATTTTTACTAATTCACGAAATAGGTCCCCCTATTTTAAAAGTCGACAGTTTCGGTCTCCTCCTCTAATTTTTTAACTAAAAAATGATGACGTGATATGGTTCAAATAATGTGACATATGATACGCCGATGTAGCATGATTAACAACCATGAAATTGGAATGAAATGCCGTACAAATTTAGATTTCAACTTTCAAAATTTTTACATATTTTTAATTTAATTAATAACATATGAATAATTAATGCATCTAGATAGTTCTATATCATATAATTGTATGTCACGTCATTCAAATATGTCAAATCGTCATTTTTTAGTTCAAAAATCTGAGGGAAGGACCAAAACTGTCGACTTTTAAAATAGGGGGACCAATTTCATGAATGTAAAAATAGGGGGACTAAAACTGAAATTAAGCAAAAAAAAATATATTAAGAGAAAGAGGAATTGAAAGCGTATTTATGAGCTATGCTGAAAATAGCAAGGCATATAGATTCATGGCTATTGAATCAATGACTCATATCCTATTAACACAATGATTGAGTCAACATATGCAATTTTTCAAGAAAATATATCTATTATATATATATATATATATATTTAAAACAAACTCCTCTGCCACCTCATAGTAATTTCTTCCACATGTGCAAACATATCTCACCTCAGCAAAAAAGCTGATGTGTACGCCTTAGAAAGTTCTCTTGTGTTTTTATGTTTCACCTCATTTTTTCTACTTAGTTTCTAAATAATTTTTCCCTTTTTTAATCCCTCTAATCCCTAATTTTATCTTCTGCAGAATCATTTGTTCCTCCGCGGTAATTCTTCAAAATCGCCAACTCTACTCCAAAGATAACCCTGAAAGAGGTTTAGGTTTGTTCGTTGTAACAAAAAAATTCCTTGTTGTCCATTTCTGATTTTGCTGCCATAAATTCAATTATGTTCTATGCAATCTTTAAAATCAATCTGGCTCATAGTGACCTAATGCTATCTATAGTTTCTTACATGAAATTCTATGACTGCCACTATCAAGGAAATCCAAGTTGGGATGGGACCAGCCGGCGAACTTCGCTACCCATCATACCCAGAGCAAAATGGCACATGAAAATTCCAGGAATTGGTGCTTTCCAATGATATGACAAGGTATATTTATACATCAATATTTTTTTCCCTCACCCTTCTAAACTCTTTTCCTTCTTTAGTTGTTTTTAAGTGTCACTTTGCTTTGTGTGTCTCATATTCTAAGTTTTACTTCAATAGTATATGTTGAGTAGCTTACAAATTGCAGTTGAAAAAGTTTGACTCAAGTAAATTTTAATCATGTTTAAAAGCTATGTGTCGTTGAATTGGATCAAGTAAATTTGATCATTTTAAATTTCAGAAGACAAATTTGCATGTATTGTGGAAATTTTTCAAATTTCAAATGTTAAAGTTAATGACTTTGATCATTTTAATCATCGATCTTTGTGGTAATTGTGAAATTTTTTATTTTAAATCGGATATATTAGAATTTTAATTTACAAACATTCAAACTATTATTAATATTAACAGAATAATCATAATCATTAACATTTTGGTTACAAAATATTAATTGCCAAACAATTATAAGTACATATCAAATACAAATAATTGCAAATGAATTACTTTAATTTCATCTATTATATATATTTAAATATTCGCATTTGATTTTCTACTTTGAATATTGGTAAATATATATAGTATATAAATATTTAGAAATGATGGACAAAGTCATGTCTCTTTGAATTTTAGTCAGTTTTATTTTACTGAAACTAATTAAATTTAATTTGTAGTTTTATAGTGTTAATTGACATGAAATTAAAGTAATTTATTTGCAATTATATGTATTTGATGTATACCTGTAATTGTTTGACAATTATTATTTTGTAATCGAATTATTATAAATTTTAAATTTTGGTTTAGAAATCAAAATGTTAATGATTATGATTACTCAATTAATATTAATAATAGTTTGAAGGTTTGTAAATTAAAATTCTAATATATCCAATTTAAAATAAAAATAATTCACAATTATCACAAAGATCGATGGTTAAAATGATCGAGTGAGAGAACAAAAAATATTTGTATTTGATTTTCTACTTTGAATATTAGTAAATATATATAGTATATAAATATTTAGAAATGATAGACAAAGTCATGTCTCTTTGAATCTTGGTCAGTTTTATTTTACTGAAATTAATTAAATTTAATTTGTTGTTTTATACTGTTAATTGACATAAAATTAAAGTAATTCATTTGCAATTATTTGTATTTGATGTATACTTATAATTGTCTGACAATTAATATTTTATAACGGAATTGTTATAAATTTTGAAACCAAAATGTTAATGATTATGATTACTCTATTAATATTAATAATGGTTTGAATGTTTGTAAATTAAAATTCTAATATATCCAATTTAAAATAAAAAAATTTCACAATTACCACAAAGATCGATGATTAAAATGATCGAGTGAGAGAACAAAAAATACTTGTATTTGATTTTCTACATGGAATATTGGTAAATATATATAGTATATAAATATTTAGAAATGATGGACAAAGTCATGTCTCTTTGAATCTTGGTCAGTTTTATTTTACTGAAATTAATTAAATTTAATTTGTTGTTTTATAGAGTTAATTGATATAAAATTAAAGTAATTCATTTGAAATTATTTGTATTTGATGCATACTTATAACTGTTTGACAATTAATATTTTGTAACTGAATTGTTATAAATTTGTATTTCGATTTTGAAACCAAAATGTTAATGATTATGATTACTCTATTAATATTAATAATAGTTTGAATGTTTGTAAATTAAAATTCTAATATATACAATTTAAAATAAAAAATTTCACAACTACCACAAAGATCGATGATTAAAATGATCGAGTGAGAGAAAAAAAAAATATTTGTATTTGATTTTTTACTTTGAATATTGGTAGATATATATAGTATATAAATATTTAGAAATGATGGACAAAGTCATGTCTCTTTGAATTTTGGTTAGTTTTCTTTTATTGAAATTAATTAAATTTGATTTGTTGTTTTATAGTGTTAATTGACATGAAATTAAAGTAATTCATTTGCAATTATTTGTATTTGAAGTATACTTATAATTGTTTGACAATTAATATTTTGTAACCGAATTGTTATAAATTTTGGATTTCGATTTTGAAACCAAAATGTTAATGATTATGATTACTCTATTTATATTAATAATAGTTTGAATGTTTGTAAATTAAAATTTTAATATATCCGATTTAAAATAAAAAAATCCACAATTACCACACAGATCAATGATTAAAATGATCGAGTGAGAGAACAAAAAATATTTATATTTGATTTTCTACTTTGAATATTGGTAAATATATATAGTATATAAATATTTAGAAATGATAGACAAAGTCATGTCTTTTTGAATTTTGGTCAGTTTTATTTTACTGAAATTATTTAAATTAAATTGATTGTTTTATAGTGTTAATTGACATGAAATTAAAGTAACTCATTTGCAATTATTTGTATTTGATGTATACTTATAATTGTTTGACAATTAATATTTTGTAACCGAATTGTTATAAATTTTGGATTTCGGTTTTGAAACCAAAATGTTAATCATTATGATTACTCTACTAATATTAATAATAGTTTGAATGTTTGTAAATTAAAATTCTAATATATCCGATTTAAAATAAAAAATTTCACAATTACCACAAAGATGATGATTAAAATGATCGATTGAGAGAAAAAAAAAAAAGTAATAAAGTAATAAAGTAAAATACAAGATGAATGTATTTCCAACTATTTTATTTTAATCATTTTTAGTTTCAGCAATAAAGTAATACATTTTGTAACTCAATTGTATATCAATTGAGTCTATCTCTTAACTTCAATTATCAAATACATTACTTCAACATTTGGCATATCCATCAATCTCAATATGAATACGTTACTTTATTTATTCAAGTCATTCGTCTAACATGGGTACTTCTCTTCTATGAATTATATTGGTACGATTGTATATATATTATTGATATAAATACTAAATTAGGACATAAAACTTCATATTTTTTTAAATTCACTTAAATTAAATAAATAAAAATATACCCGCGCAACGCGCGTGTTAGCATCTAGTTTAACTTAATTCTACATCCCAAGGAAATTGTCCGTTCTAGTGTACAAAGTCTAGAAAATAATGTATCTAATAATGATATTTTGACATGTTCAAAACCTAGAAGAAGTAAAAGTGTCAAAAAAGAGAAAAGTTATGGATTTGAATTCTTTATGTTCCTTGTAGAAGGTACAAATGATTCCATCAACAGTTATGGACCAATTTGCTATAATTTAGAGAGTGATTCATACACATATGAAGAGGCAATAAAGTCTCAAGACTCTGCATTTTGGAAAGAAGCCATCCAAGAGGAAATTGACTCAATTATAGTAGACCTCCCACCTCGATCCAAATCAATAGGCTGTAAATGGATCTTTAAGAAGAAAATGAAAGTTGGTAGTATCATTGATAAATTCAAAGCTAGACTTGTTGTAAAATGATTTACACAAAAGAAGGTATTGACTACTTTATACTTATGCATCTGTTGCAAGAATTGCAACCATAAGAGTACTTTTGGTACTAACTTCTATCTATAAGTTTGTAATCCATAAGAGTACTGATGCACCTGTTGAGAAAGTACTAAAGAAATTTGATCATTTGATTACAAATCAGTTATACCCATTTGATAAAAAATTTAATTTACAACCACATAAATGATGTCATGTGGCATAACTATATTATTCAAAGGTAATCTGATGCTTAATGTATGTCATGACTTGTATCAAACCTGATATAGCATATGTTGTTGGAAGATTAAGTTTGTATACAAGCAATGCAAGTAAAGAACATTGGCATGCTATTAATAGAGTATTAAAATATTTGAAAGGAACAATTATCTATAGTTTAATCTATAATGGATATCCTTCCGTTTATGAAGGATATAAATATGCGATTTTGGTAGCTTATGTTGAGAATCATGCTTCCACAAGTGGATGGATTTTCAACCTTGGTGGAGGTGCAATTTCTTGGGGTTCAAAGAAACAAATTTACATTGCCGACTCCACCATAACTTCATAATTTATCTATCTAGTTGCAGGTAGTAAAAAAAGTTGAATGACTAAGATATTTGTTGTATGAGATACCAATTTGACCAAAGTCAATGGCACCAATATCCATACACTGTGATAGTTAATCTACATTATCAGAAGCAAATAGCCAAATATATAATATAAAATTTAGACATATTGGTTTAAGACATAACTATGTAAATTATTTAATTTTAAATGAAGTGATATCCATAGTGTTTATAAGAACTGAAAAGAATCTTGCAGATCCTTTGACGAAAGGTCTGACAAAGAACACAATATTGAAGACATCATTGGGGATGAGACTCAAGCCCATATCTAATGCATCATCAATGGTGGAAAATCAACTCGCATTTGAGTAACATCAAGTCTTGAGTTCAATGATGAAAGTACACTATTAGAATGATTGCAAGTAGTTGAATATAGATACATCTCAAAGGGTAAAAGTAATAGGACCATAAGTATAAAGTTGGAAGGTTGATTTTTACTCTTAATAGACATATAACATGAATTTGCTAAAATACATATTATGGGTGTATTTCTGATATAGTCTACCTTTGTGAGGATGAAGTGACGCAACTTTAAAGAGTTAAAGGGCTTGACTCTTAAATTCTCATCAAAAGGGTACATGACACAAGACTTTATCAAATGTGTCATCTTTATAATTTCGATAATATCGAGATTTCATGTGTAAGTTATGCGCACTTGTTTTAATGAATTTTTGGTTCAAAGCTTGTCTATCAATGTCTATTTGTGATGAGTGAAACCCATAGCTTATTAAGTAGTGGTTCAAATCGTAAGATACAATTATTTGAAAGTATGATATTTCCAAAATTATGGGACTAAGTATATTTTGAAAATGGTGGGGGATTGTGAGCTATTTCTAAAATATTGGTGAATATATATATGTATGTATAAACGTTTTTTTATTGACATGATAGATTTGTTTAATAGTAAAGTCTCAAGTTTGATTCCCATGTATGTTATCTTTTTGAATAATATTCAAATTGATTTTGAATATAACGAAAAAACGCGACCTCTGGGATTCGACCCTAGTTCCTGCGCAAGATTTTCTAAAGTATCATGAAAGGGATTTACTATATACTATCTTTATCAACAACTTCATTGTTAAAGTCTTGCAACAATTGTCACCAACTAAATCCAACACTTGCTACCTTCTCAAGTGACTTAATTCGCCAATGGAGAAAGTAGGTAACGATGTTTAGTGGGTGTTGCACTCGACGAAGCTCACGATGGCCTTGCAGAGGTTCGGTTGTGGCAAAGGTCACAAATGTTTCTGACTTGTAGAGGTTACCATGTGGGGAAGTTTTCACTGTCAAGATAAGTCAATTTCCAAAGCACAAGAATAAGAAATTGATTTTTTTTTACTAAAGAAATTGTTAGGAGAGTGTAACTATCATTCATAAAATAAATTCCTTTATAAATTTTATTTACATATCATAAAAGGTCAAACATGTAAGCAAATGAGTGTGAATTGGAAATTTCATACATCGAAGATAATGAGTTTGAGAGAATCCATTGTTATGTTTCTTTAATACCAAAGTATAGAAGGTCAAACATGGATATAACTCATTATAATCAATGGCAGTGGTGATGACAATATGAAACAAAGGTACAAGAACATGAATAGTCGAACAGGCCATATTGGTGATTCACAATAGGTGAGAGCAAACTCTAATAGAAAATTTGATTCTTTGAAAATTGTAACAACATAACAGGAGTGTGCTGATAGATTCTTTTATATATATAATATGTAATTTAATCTTGTTTTTAAAAAAGTAAATCTAGAATTGTGCGTGTAGAAAATAAATTTTTTGAGGGGTTCGAGAAATTTCATATCTTATAAGTTCCTATTATATAGCATAGGTAATCCTCTTTATGCATAAAGTTATAAAAAGATAGAGAACATAAAAGTAGACAATCTAAATCCATGAAAAACATCGATAATTTCAAATAACTACTTTTAATATTGTATCTATATGGTGGCGTCTAAGGTTGAACCCTTTACAAATCAATGCCAAGAACATAAAAAAAATATTTTGTATATTATTATCGCTGCTTTGTTTGCTTTTACTCGAGCATACATAGATTTGGAGGGAGGTTGTTTGGTAAGCATTGCATTCGAAGGAGGGAAAAGAGAGTTGAGAGAAGAGAGAGGAAAGAAAGGAGAGAGTGGTTTGTGAGGTGGAGAGTTGGGATAATGAGATTGTTATTTTTGGTGGTTGATGATTAATGTGTTAATGATGCAAATTATACACTAACTTCGTCAATAACTAATCTCACTTTTAAAGCATGTTTATTACATCACTCGAACTTATCTAAAAAAGCATCGTCTATTTGCTGTCAAATGTTATTTTTAGTCACCACCACTATCGTCGGTCTTGTAAGCACCCTATGTTTCCGATGCTAGCAAAAGACCTAAACTCAATGAAACCATCAGAGACCCGTTTTCATAATATACTAAGTGTAAACATAAAAATCATCCTTTTTTACTTAATCATTACCTTTCAGTAGAAACAAATTTTGTAGTCAAGTCATCATACTTTTATAAACTGAATTAGTTTTTTTTTTTTTTTGTTGAAATAAATTGATTGAATACTTTATATGTTAGTTAAGTGGAAAGAGGTTAATCCTGTAACCTTAAAATATCGAGCTTAAATCCCCTAAAAAACAACTGTAAAAATGATCATCAGTGTCACTTCAATCAATAAAAAAATCTACCTTCTCCAATTTAAAAAAATAAAAATAAAATACAAGTAGTTGGTATTATTTCAATTAACTTACGAAGAAGGTTTTAAATTGACCAAACAAGATATGATGGTAATAATGAAATGAACGGTGGATAGATAAATAGGTTTTTTAAATTAAAAGGCAGTGCAATTCTTGCTTTTCGTAGAGGTTAGGTTTGTAACAATGAGTATTACTCTTTCGGAATATAGCAGATTTTTAGTTCTTTGTCTTTGACACGTGAAAGACAAATACAGAAAAAAGGGTATGCAGATAGGCTATCATACACAAAATTGTGTAGTCTAGAGATTATATTCATAAAATTAACTATCTGTCATATTTATATTCATTAATATGCTCAATATTGTGTAGTCTAGAGATTATATTGAACCCATTTAAAAATTTGATTGAGAGGAAATCCCACTATAGGGAGCCATCCCCAACCGATACTTTACACCAATGACATGGTTACCAAAAAAAATTTGAACCCATTTAAGTGCAATTGCCAAACATACAATATCAACCCCAAAAGGAAAAATCTTTCCTCAATTCCCAATATAAGAATTGAACCTTGGTACCTTACTTTCACACAAGGACTCAAAAAATTTCTTCTAAAAATGTATAACCCTAATATTTCTAAGGTAGCCAACACAAAGCTACTATACACTTCTCACAGAGAGAAGGGAGATAAATGAGACCAGACAAAAATTTTATAACAATTAATTAAAAAATGGAAAAGAAAAATGAGCTTTAACTCAGGGAGAGGGAGATATAACACAAGAATCTGAATGAAAGTTTCATGAAAATTTAGTGCCATAGAAACCATTTGGTCCTGGGACTGAAATAGGTCTAGGTACAGAAAAGCCAGGTTGCAAAACTGGAATGTGGCTTTGAATAGCAAAGGGTTGTTGTTGCACGGTTGTTATGACTGTTGGGGGCATACAAACCGGAATTCCTTGATTAATTGTTCCTCCTGTTTTTGAAAAATAGAACAATTTAGCTCAAGAAATGAAGATTCATATTTTTATTCAATTTGGAGGTCAAAATTATTGGACCACAGATTTAATTATGTTTCATAAAAGGGAAAATGCTAATGAGTGTCTTTTATGACATTTGTGTTTGGAATAATAGCTTATTTTAAGGAAATAATCACTTTCTTTTGGCAGATTCTTAAGAGAGGTTTTGAAACGAAAAACAACTGCAGTAAAAAGGTCATTATGTTGATACCTTGATGCTTTGGAAATTGCACATGATTCAACAGGGGGCGTGTTGAGAATGGAGCCGTTACACCGTGAACGAATTCCTTCAATCACAAGTACAAATACTAAGCTATGGGGGTCCAATAATATATAAATAAACATTTCTGCAGGGAAGAAGATGCTTTTTACTTTTGATTTGGTTGGAAATATGAAATATAGAAAAGTTAGCATAACTCTTGATTCAATTAGCAAATATATACATCCATGCATTTTCATAGAAGTCATGTCCCCTTTATAAGGATCCATAGCAATCATTCAGATTGAAGTTGCTTATTCCTAACAAGCCATCTTCATTTTTCAATTGAAATATTGTTTTGATGTTCTTCGGGGAAATCGGAATTTGGGTTGTAAGTAGTGTTGTCGATGGCAGATGGCGGTCCATGGTGGAGAGGCCAAAATCCGCTATTTTTGGCTGCCATATAAACCACCATAGCCTCCATCACATGTAAAATGGCCACGGCGGATTGTTGAAATCCTTCCACCATTTTCTGCCATGGTCGCCATTTGATAACACTAGTTGTAAGGCTACATTGTACTGATCGAATGATCAAGAGATTGGAAATGATAAAGAAATTCGTTCAGTTGACTAAGCTCAATATGAAAGGTTAATGATATATCGTTCTCATATTAGACCTGCCCTAGCATATGCAATTGGTATTGTTAGCCAGTTCATGTATGACTTGAGAGTGAGACATTTACAAGCACAATGTAGAATTTTACAAAACTAGAAGTCTACACCTGATTGAGGACTACTATATAAAAAAGGCGAAGATTCACCAAGGAAGTTCATACCAATATTGACCATACAAGATTAGTCACAGATTGGAATCAACTTCTCGTTAATGTATGTTCTTGGGTGGAAATTTAGTTGCACGAATGACTTAAAAGTTGAATGAGAAACTCCCATGAAGCTAGTGTGTGACAACAAATTAGCCATTGACATTGCATTTAATCCAGTTCAGCATGACAAACAAAGCATAGGGACAGACATACGCTTCATCAAAGAGAAACTAGACAAGGGTTTGATTACTACAACCTATGTTCCTTTCGGGCATCAATTGGCAGATGTATTGACCAAGTCTGATAATGATAGATATCCATTCACCAAGTTGAGAGACATTGTTGATAATTATCATCATTATTATTCTTTGTGCAACTATATTTTTAAGACAGCTTGTATAGTTGTAATATAACATTAATTTTTGAAGTATTAATATAGATTTGTCTATATTATGAAAATACATTTGCACATAAATCTATTCAATAAAAATTCTTTTAAGACTTTATCCATTGGGAATTGCTTAATGTTTTCTAAAACCTTCAATAGAATTAATTTCTTTCACTTTAGGCTTAACTTTTATTAAGACAAATTGAAGAAACTCCTTAGCCGAAAAGGGTTATAACTTATAAGCATGCTGTCTTACGTGGGAAACCGGCTGAACGTAGACTAATTGGGTGGATCGTCCAACCATAACCTGCAATTAGAAAGAAAGACAATATCTTGTCAGAATGTCTAATTCCTCCTAAGCCAATTAAAACTTTACAAAAGATGGTACTGCTTGGATAAACAGCTTAAGTAAGCGCTTATAAAAAAACGTTTATATATAAGCTATTTCTATAACAAAATATAAATAAAAATCAATTTTTTTTCATAAAAGGTGTCATAGAGAACTTAGGAAATAAGCTGAAAATTGCATATGGACATGTCATAAGCTGTTCCCATACGCTTTCCAAAACAGTCTCACAAGTGTCCATTCCAATAGATAAGCTCAAATAAGAAAATCCAAACAGGGCCGAAATCTCAAATTAGATAGATGGCAATGAAATCTTTTTGTACTTACAGCAGGAGAGTTTGGTTGCAGATAAGCAGGTTCGGATAAAACTGGAGTGTAATGTGCAGCATACTGAAGAGGTTGTGTCCTATGTGCCAATTGGCCAACAATCTGTTTACAAAGAAATAAAATAATGACAATCATGAGTGCCTAATAATAAGTATATGCTTCTCAAATGTAGCTGTGTATGAGCGACAGGATATCAGTAATTTTGTTAATACATACAGGTTGTGAGAATTGAGAACCGCTGCCAGCATTTCCAACTGTCATATGACCATACTGTGAAACCTTAACAGGCACAGTGGGTCGAGAAGCAAAAGTATTGAATCCAACTTCTGGTTGAACAGGTAGCGGAGGAGAGCTATTTGGTATGTAAACCATGTTTGCAGCTGTTGGCACAGCAGAAGTTGCTGAAATGGGATATGTAAAAGAGGGCGAGAAAATTTTGGCAGCTGGGTTGAGCTTAAATTCCTGAAAGAATGTCACAATGAGAAATGTTCAAAGTATATCAACAAGAACTAAACCACAAAACCATGTTATCTTGAAATTGGCACCAGCTATTTATCATGCTGCTACGTAAATCAAAATATAATCTGTGAAAATTTAGATCAATTCTTAAGTTTATAAAATGATGGACGACATATCAGGAACTGTTAAGCCAGCAGCTGTTGATGGAAGTTAAACTGATTTATTTACCTTCGCATTTCTGGTATGATCTGTAACCCTAGGAGCAGATTTTTCAATAGATTTTGCTGGAAAACTTTGTGACGCTTCGTTGAGTTCTTCACTTAGGGTGGAACGTGTAGAAGTAGAATCTGCTGAAGTAGACCTTTCACTACCTTGGTCATTGGCTTTGTCAGGTGCAGATGCATTATTGCAGAATAAACCGTCATCAGAAGGACTCGATGTCATTTTAGCGCTTCCACGTTCAACAGGTTCAACTTGGCCAAGACATGTATCAACTACAATGCAAGTTCGGGGAGAAATGAATAAGAAGGGAACATAGAATTATAAAAGCAATGTTCAACACAAAAAACATGTTAAAGAAGTGTACAAACTAATAAATGTTCATCATCGTTATAAGTTATGCCATTTCAATCAATGGTGACTAAGAATAATTTTACATGCAACAGAGATCAGGGAAATCCAACTCACCTTCATGGCGCGAATCAAGGCTTTGAGTCTTTTCATCCTGTCAAAAATAACAGCTTTAGAATTAAAAATGTTTCAAACCGCCAAAAGTGTAGCTATGCATATGTCAACATACATTTTTTTCATTATTGAATTCAAACTTCTGCCTGCAGTCATCAGGTTTCCTTTTCGAGTTGTTATCTTCAGCTTGTCTGTCAATAAAAAGTTGGCAGCGAAAGAAAATAATGTCATGAATCAGTATTGTCTAAAAACAATTTTATCTAGTAAGTGCTAATTGTTTGTTATGATTGTCATTGAGAATTCTTGTATTACATTTTCAACAAATTAGAATCATATTAGTAGTGCACTATTTTATCTACATGTTTAAAAACTGTGCTCCAATGACGAAATAATCCATAGATTTTCCATCATATCATATATATTACAAATGCAATAGTGTAAGAAATCTATCATACTTTATGTTTTTGTTGTGGAAATTAGTGTTATATAGTGAAATAGTGGAAGCTACTACGTGGTTTAAATAAGTCAATTATATATATATATATATATATACGCAGGCACATTGCATACAAATACAAATGGGAATAGAGGTAGAGCATTGCGTATTATGGTAATATAGGAGTAATACTCACCAAATCTTCAGTTTTCCTATTATAAAAATAGATCATGTTTGGCACACATAGATTCTTCAGTTTTATTATTTTATAAAACCCTAATTTTTCTTTTCCTTTATCCGCTACATCAGCTAGCAAGAACTGGAATAGCACCCGCTGTTTCCCTAATAGTGAAATTAGGATAGTGTTGCGGTTTTCATATATGGTATGCTATAGCCTCTGAAACATGAGTACTTCTAAAATGGTAAAGTACTCGTACCAAGTACTTCACCGGTACCAGTACTCGTGGGTACTATCTTTTTCTTCATTATTTTATTACGAGTGAAATTGGTGATTTTCTTATATATTAATAAAATGTTTGTATATTTGAGTTTATTTGTTTTTGTAATCGAACACAAATTTTGACTTTTCAAATTTTTATTGTAATTTTGTATTGTGAATTGAACAATTTAGTTCTCTTAGTTAAATTATATAAAAAAAATCACATTTTTTATTGAAGTACCCGTACATTAATTTTTCTTAAAATACCGTATCTCGTACTCGTACTAGTACTCGGTATGGTCCCCGTACCTATGCATCATAGGCTATAGCGCGCTATTTCAAAACATTGCTTTTGAATGTTTGTCACCTTAAATTGGCTCTCAGTGAGAGGAAAAGCTAAGGGGTGTGGTAAGAATGAACTCTAAAATGATATTTGAATATGTTTACTGAAATGAAATAACATTTCACAAAAATGTATATCTAATAATGTAGATATAAGTGCTATTCTATCCATTTTTTAAGTCAAAACGACTAAGCATAATACTACCAATAAGCACACGATATGGGAATGCTATCTGCCTTTGAAGAAAACAAACATAGGTTTATTAAAAACTGTTTTCAATGAAGCTAGCTTTTGATTCAAGTAAGATCCCATAAGCTTGAAAAGCACTTTTTACATTTAATAGTAACTTCCTAATGACTTACAATTTTTACGATGAGAGTTAGAGAATAATTTTATAATATTCTTCTTTCTTATGTACTATCATGATTTACATTATTTTTTAACAAAAAAATTAAATACAAACATATTATGTATGATCAATTTCAATCTTCTTCCTAGAGTTATATAGTCAATACGTTTGACATCTAATACCATTGGTTAAAGACCCAACTAGCAACTAACAATGTAACATTTAGCCATAGGTTACTTACGCTACGCAAATCTTTATTATGTATATAATGCAGGACTACACACAAAAAAACACATGCTAGCATGTCGGACACAATCAAGTCACTTAAAATTCCAATTTGTTATGTAACAGTATCCTACATTATAATTTTTTTCTTTTCTTTCTGTGAATCCACGAGGTGTCAGTTCAATTGTAAGAGTTTGACGTTTTAACTTTAATGAACACAGTTCAATTTCACTTGAAGACAATTGTAAAATGGTCATTAGTGCAACTTTAATTAATAAATTTTTCATAACCAGATAAAGGAACAAAAATGTAATGGAGTTCCAAGCCAATGAGTAAATCTAAATTCATAAAATGAGTTAACCTCAATTTGTAAATAGATAAAGGCTTCAGGATTCTTCATAGTGAAGGGGTTACTTGAGATATATGAGTTACTTCAAGATTCTTCATAGTGAAGGGGTTGAAGAAATGTTAACTTAACAATGGCACGTTGCGATAGGAGCCTAATAAGAATTATTTGTATGAGATAATCATACCAAAAGTCAGGAACACAATTGGCAAGCAGGGAAGATATAGTTAACGCTTCTTTGGAGGTTGGTTATGAAACGTAATAATAAATTAACATGAATATCCATCCATTTGATTACAGATAATACCTTGATTGATTAACCTGTTTTGCATTCATCGAACGCCTCTCAGAACAACAAACCTTGTGTGTAACTGCTTCATCGTCATCACCAGTTATATTTCCACCAACACCATCTGCAGGAAGCGTTACTCCCTACACACAAAGTCACACGTACCTTAACCTTAAGCACACAGTTACATTCTAAAAAGATATGTATTCATAAAAGATACATTGCATGGTAAAATGGCTTACCTTAGCAACAACTTGCACAAGATCTTCTGATAGAACCACTAATGTATCTACCAAGGCGTCCTTTCCAACATTGCTGTGGCCCTTTCCCTTCTTTGTCATCCTCGCTTGCTTCAAAACAATACCTAAAAATGCAACAAAGTAAGGGAATGCTTGTGAGTTTCTAATTTTATAACAGATAAAACAAAATTCAAATGTAGGGTTTTATGCCAAAACTAAACAATAAAAAAGTTTTAACAACTTAGACCTGCTTTCAATATCAGCCATTTCAATAAGGGGCTGTTTGAATTGGTTTATTTAGCCTATCCATTGACATAAGCACTTGCAAGACTGTTTCGGAGAGTTTATAGAAACAGCTTGTGACATATCCATAAGTTGTTTTCAGCTTATATCCATAAGTTCTCCAAGATAGCGTATGAAATCAGCTTATAGCTTATAGGAAAACACTTAAACATTATTTTATCTTTTGTTATAGAAATAGTTTATACATAAGCACTGATATGATAAAACTTACCGTATAAACGCTTAATAAGTTGTTTATCCTAATATAATGTAATACTAATATGGATAATAAACAAGATCAGTCTCATGGTTTTCTCATTCCTAACATTTACAGAAACGTCTAGTAGAAACAAGTACATTACTTGACTCTAAGATCCAATAGTATAGCAAATACAATTAGTACATAGAAATTTGTATGATCGAATTGCTAATTCAATTTCTAGATAACCAAAAACTATCAACTGAATTAGGATCTAACTATGATTCATGTTTCAGCAAAATAGATTACAATATTACCAAACAGAAATTTTCCCCAAAAACGATTAGGGCTTTAGATTGAATGAATACAGAAAACGATTTTCCACAGAAATAAAAAAATGAAGAAATCAATGAGAGAGAGAAAGAAGTGAACCGTAATCGGCATCAACAGAAGCAGTGTAGAAGATTCCAGAATATACGGAACCATCTTTAACGTGAACATCAACTGGCAAACCAATGATACTCATGGTGGTTAAGAGCATAGCTTCACTGAGTGATTCACAATTTGAAGATGAAGAAGAAAAAGTGTGATTCTTCTCAGTGATCAAATTCTTGTTTCTGTAACCCATCTCAAAATTCTTCTTCTGTTTTCTCTCTCTAGAAGCTTCTTATTGCAATGATGTTGCTGTGAATGAATGAATGAACGAACGAAGAGATCTGAAAGTTGCAATGAAAATGGCTACGTTTATATTATGAAAATTGATCATGTCTTGTGTTGTTTGTTTCTACAACCTAAATTACGAGGATTAATTTTTTTTTTTTTAAATTATTCCGAGGGTTAATTAAGTATTCATGTTTGCAATATGGTCATTGCGATTTAGAATAATTCAATGAAATCAAACATAATGATTTGGTAATAATCGCTAAAAAATATTTATGAAAAAGAAAACTAGGTCTTAAATCTAGCTCAAAATATATAATAATTACTTTTGATTTGTTAATAATTTGGATAATTTTGTATTGTTCACTATTTTTGGTCATAAATTGGAGTACGGAAATTTTGTCAATTAATGTGAAGGTTGATTTCTTTTGGTTTGAGACTGATTTTTTCTGAAAAAGGTTTGGGACCGCTTTTATTCACCTTTTTATTTATATATTAAGCTAACAATGATGTTTTGGTCCCTTATTTTTTCTTCAATTTTAGTTCTCAGTTTTCAAAAATGTTGAGATTTGGTTTTCATCTTAGTTTGAGTTTTGATGTTGATAATTTATTTGTGTGAACTAAATATTATCCTCAAGTTGGATAGAACTAGGATGGACAACAAAGTTGTCTTTCAAGAGATTTCTCAATATTGAATTTGAATCCAGCAGATAATATATAAAAAAGTTTATATGATAACGTGAAAAATCGTGATGATGTGAAATAATTTTTTTTTAAAATAAATTATTTTCTCAATTTTTTTAAATAATTTGATTTTTGCTTTAAAATTTCAGAAAAAAATTTAAACTTTTATTTAATTACTCCGATTTTTCTAATGAAGGTTTAAAACAAAAAAAAATCGTAATACATTTTTAAAGTAAATAAAAGTAATTTAACCAAAAATTTGAATTTATTTTAAGAATTTTTTAAAAAAGAAAAGTCTTTTTTTAAAATAACTGAAAAAAATTATTTATTTTCAGAAATTTTTAAATCAAAGAAAATAAATTTTCAAAAAATTTAATTATTTTTTATTTTCAAAAATAATTAAAATGATAGTAGTTTGGCTAGGAGCACCGAGTGAATTACATGGATCAGCACTATAGTTCAATTAAAGACAACTAACATTTCCCCTTTCTTTAACATATATTTTAACTATACTACCATTTGCCTATAAAAAAAATAATTTAAAATTAAAGGTTTTCCATGGTACCATTGAAAATTGACATATTTTTGTACCATCAAATTAAATTACTAATAGCTTAATAACATGTCATCTATGAGTAGTTTGACTATATTTTAAATTTAAGACCATTAAAATTTGAAGTTTTACATTTTTGTTTTGTTTTAAAATAATTCATATTTATTTATTAAACTATATACAAAAAATAACCAAGTTTCTTCTCTCCAGACATTATCTCTTCGTCGTTCTTCATCGTCTCCCTCCTTCGTTCTTTACTGTCTTCCTTCGGCGTCGTTAGTTCATTAAAAATCAAAGAGAAGCCTGAAAATGAAAGTGCGACGATGATGATGCGTGCTCGACGGCTCCAAGACGACATTGACGCAAACACGCGCAAATTAAAAGAGGGATCTTCTCGTGGTTGTTGAAAAACAGTGTAGAGTTCTTCTCACGACGGTAGAAGAACGGCGGAGGAGAACGATTTCTTTTAATGGTGGAGCGGTTTCGCAAGAGGAAGGGAATGATTTATGAAATTCTGAGTTGATAATAATTTTAATTTTAATTAAAATAAAAAAAAATTAAGAAAAAAATTTATTAAATTGAAGGAGATTAAATTGAAAAAATAATTGTACCGGTACAAATAATTTGATCAACTTAATATATAGTATATAAATACTAATGTGGGAAAAAGTTATATATTTATTGGTTAAAAAATTAAAAGTATCGGTACACTATTCTTTTTTAAAAGTACTATAGACATTGTCTTAAAATTAAATTAAAATTCTACATCCCCATATCACATAATCATGTAAACTTTTTTACACTCCACAAACATTGAAATTCAAGTAAGATGAGAATTAAATGTCAACAATTTTTAAAATTGGAAGACAAAAATTGCTTTAGAAAAAATTAGAAAACAAAAATTATAAATTTACAAAAATGAAAGACTAAGGGGTTGTTTGAATTAGTTTCCAAAAACTGTTTTTTAGTTTTTGAAAATTGAAAAACAAAAAATTTGGTTGAATGCATGGTTTTGAAAAATTATTTTTAAAAATTATTTTCTATTTTACCATTTTTAAAATCAAAAAACCAAAACAGCTTTTACATATTTTACTTTTTACTATTCACTTTTTTAGAATTTAAAAAAACACAGAGAACTTGTTGTTTTGATTAATGGCAAAATAAAAATATTGAACAACTTTGAATTTTCTTTAAAATAATGATGAAGTAAATATAAGTGGCATGCATACATGTGTGGTGACCGTCAAAAAACAATTGTACATGCGTTGTTATGTATTTATTTTATTACTAATACCACAACATATAGTCAAGTAATTAGTTGAAGTTTTAAAAAAAAAAAAAATATTGTTAAGTTGAATGTTTTGTCTTAGATTCAAATCTAGTATTAAGTTCTAACTCAATTGAAAAATGTCAATATTATTAAGTTGAATGTTTTGTCTTAGATTCGAATCTGGTATGAATTTTATGGTAGTATTTATCATCCATAAACAAAAAAATTGTGAAACAAATCAATTTATTTTAGATTTTAGAAAAAAATTAAATTTGAACCAATAAAAAATAGTCAGTGTTGTTTGGATTGATTTTTCCAATATTTTCTTATAAAATTCAAACCAATTAAAAATAGGTTATTTTAAAAAAAAAATTTGAAAAAGAGAAATTATTATTAACAACGATGATATTAATATCTATTTTATACATTTGTTTTATATGAAATTTCAACTTTGTCTCTTGAGTTTATAATGACAAATTCTTATCACAAAAACTAACACTTTAGAGACAAGAACAAGTTAGTTTGGTTCAATCGAATTTAAAAATTTAAAATACATTAAGAATCTTAAAAAGATAAAATTTTCTTCGAATACCATATAATTTTTATACAATTAAAACAAATATATAAGTTATACAAAATAATAATATATAATGATAAAAAAATATATATATAAGTACAGCATGATTATGTTACTACACATTCAAATTTATCTAAAATATAATAATTATTATAGTTTGATAATGGAATTATATTTAAAAAAATTAAAATTTATTAAAAAGATTTTACGGTTTTATCTATTGAGAGAAATTTTTTAAATTTACTATGTCACAAATAAATTAAATAATCTTTATTTTTTCTATTAAAAAATTGAAATTTGTTGACAATAATGAACATATTTTTAATATTGTAAAAAACAATTATTGAAGACTTTGCAAAAATAAAATATAAAAAGATAATATTCAACACAATTTGTTTGCTTCAAATAAGAGATCTAAAATTCCGATGGAAATATATCTGGTGTACCCCATATTTGGTGTATCCTATATGGGTACGTACATTTTGAGATACTAGAGATAAAATAAAATATTGAAAGGAAGTAGGAAATAAATGGTGTCCGTGTATCATGGTTGTTTTTTAGAGTAAAGTAATTTTAATTTTGATATGTGTTAGAAGTGTTTTATTATAAATATTAAATTGTTTAGATTTTATAAGCTTGAAAATTGTTCATTTAAAAAAAATTGAAAATCATATTTTGAAAACAATTTTACCAAATAACTTTTTTTATTTTTTCATTTTTGAAATAATTTTTAAAGATAGGTGTACCAAACAGACAGTTTTTAAAAATATTTTTTAAAAAATAGAAAATCAAAACTCAACCAAACATGCCTTAAGAGTTTGTTTGATTTACGTCCCAAAAACTCTATTTTAATATTTTAAAATTTAAAAACTAAAAAACTTGTTTGGATTACTTGTTTTTAAAAACTATTTTGTAAAACTATTTTTAATATAATACTTTTTAAAACTAAAAAAGCAAAACAGATAAATGATGTTTTACGTTTTATTTTTCAGTTTTTTTAATTCTCTAGTCAAAAACTGTTTTAAAAAATTAGAGTTGCCAAACAGATTTCTTTTAAATTTTCTTTTTAAAAAACTATTTTTTAAAATTTATTTATAAAATAGTTTTCATAGACTAAAAAGTAAAACACAATCAAACAAGCTCTTAAAACTGCAATTTAACCTTAATACTATTTGTTTTTCTCAAAAGTCAATATCCAAAAATCATTTTCAGACCATTTTAAAATCTAAAAAAACTATTTCTATCAATTTAATAAATTGATACAAAGTCGAATATGAAGATATGACTTAATGTCCATCGGTTGAACATGAAGAATTTCATCTATATTCATTCATCTAAATTGTAGCATGTAGTTTAAAAAAAATATATTCATTCATTTAAATTTAGAGAATACATCGATTCAAACAAAATTCAATTTTGCTAAAAGTAAAAAAGATGAGTTTGCAAATAAATTGACAACATCTAAGTTAATAACACAACGACAAAATAGTACAAAATGACGAGATGCTTATAAATATGACAAAAATCAAGTGTTCGAAATACTCATGCCTTCAAAATTGTATTGTTGACGACGTCAAAGTCATTGATTGAAATTTGTAATGGATCAAAGCTACTATGCAATCTAAATCAAACACATACCGCAACAAGACGGGAAAACCAAAAAGTGTCACAACAAAAACAAAACAACGTCGCACTCAGACGACAAAATCACATAAAAATACATAAGTAAAACTAACTATGTATAAAAGCCATTTATTTAGATTAATTGAGCAAAGAAAAAGATTTGGACGGGTGATTTTGGTCAAAAAATGGTCATAAACCACACATCTACAATGGAGGAAGAAGAAAAAGATTTTGATCACTAGGGTTATGCAAGACCGACTCATGGCATGTGTAGGCTGGGCCACCGTGCATGGCAAAAATTTTGAGAGTCCCAAAATATTAGTGATATATTGTCAATGTTTACAAATTATTAGATGTGTTATAAAGGTCCAATAATAGAATGCAATGTTTTCATGCATGAAGTCTTGTGATTGATTCTCAAAACTTATACTTTTTTTTGTTGCATAATTTTAGTTTTCAGTGTTTTTTTGTTAGGGACCCAATTTTTAAGATTAGAACAGAGCCCTCAAATTGTTTAAGACGACTCTAGGGTTATGGTTTTGTTGCATTGCATGTAGTTAGTTGTTTTGGACATATTGCAATAAATTGCTCGAAGAAACAAAAGATTTGACATAATCTATTAATATCATTTGAGAGATGCAAATGTAAATCTCTTTATAAATACTCATAATATTTTCTTTATCTTAGATTGAAGCATCATCCATTCACCATAAATCCTAGCTATTGTAATAAATCCTTGGTAGTGGGAATGAATGGATTGTGGTACTTATCTCGTAGGTACTGGGTTCGATTCCCACGGAAAACAAAAACTCGCTATTTCCTATTGAAAAAAAAAGGGGCGAAAAGGTCGTGATTAACTGTAAGGGCTGAACTGTTACAGAAAGGAAATAATATCCTTAGACTTATCGATCTTCATATATCAATGATGCTCTTGTGGATAAGATGCAGATAAACACTTTGAGTAACTGTGACTAATCAATATGATCAAGTCATGGACCATGGATTGAATGATCTACCCAAGAGCCATGATTTCTAAACTACAAAAATAAAAGCAAGTTTACCTACACGAGTATAATTTCTTCCATCCCATACCATCATATCCTTAGTATGTTTATGTCTCTATTTTGTGACCTTTAAGAGAGATGATATATACGTGAGTTAAGTGGTAAAATAAATAAAATATATGAATAGTGTTTTTGGTGGTCAAAATGTGATTCTCAATGATAAATTGTCTTTGTTAATATTGATTGGTTTAAATATGTCTTTGATATTTGTAATTATAACCTTTTTTGATTTTGTCATCGTAAATTTTTTTTGTTTGGTTAACATCTCTGTAAATATAGTTTCATTTTAAAATAATTCTTCTATCCAATTTCTGTTACAAAAATTGTAGCACCGTTAAAACATAACCATTTTTTTTTTAAAAAAAAAACTCAAATATAATTAAATTATAATATTTTTTAACCTAAAATTAATCCAAAATGTTTCAGTCTTCTTCCATAAAAAAACCTAAATCGTGTCTTCTTCTTCATCAGTTCAGTCATCTTCCTCATCATAATTCTCATCATTGTCACCAACATCTTCGTTCATATGAGTTTCATCACCGTATTCATATTCAAATTCATCGTTACCATAATCTTTTTCTTTGTCTAGTGCTACTTGTTGGACAATGGTGGGTTCTAGAATTGGCTCTGAATAAGAGTTTTCTTCTTGGCGTGAAGATTAAGGGATTTTAGGGGAGTATATGGAAAAGTTCAAAAATGGGAGTAGAATTTAGTTGTATGGGGAGAAGGGGTAAAGAAGAAAGTCCAAGTCCTAGTCCTAAACCTAGTAATGGTAAGGGGTGATGAAGGAATTCGCCATAGTGACAGAGTTGAACCTTTAATCAAATTCATTCTGCTTCTCCAGATTTTTATTTTATTTTATTAATTGCGAAACAACTTGAGAAATTCTACAAGACTAAAATGATGAAGAATAAGGTGAAATTTAGGTTTTTGTAGGGAATAAGACATTTGGAGTTAATTTCAGGTTATAAAATGTTATAATTTAATTATATTTGTTTTTTTTTGTTAAAAAATTGTTATGTTTTAACGGTGTTACAATTTTTGTAACCGAAATTGAATCAAATGACCATTTTAAAATTAAACTATATTTGCAGGGATGTTAATCAAACAAAAAAAATTACGACGACCAAAATCAAAAAATATTATAATTGTAAAGACCAAAAACATATTTAAACTATATTGATTTTAGTTTTGGGGGATCATCGGTCAAAAACATCAACAAATAAATGTTTCATGTGGAGTCTTGAACAAGTTAAAAACTAAGTTAAATGTTACATAGTAGTCATTCAAGATGGAGCAAGTTTTAAAATTCAAGTTTCTTATCATTTTCATGGAGAAATCATTTTGTCGAAGCACGTGTTAATGATATACATGATAAATGGGTGTAAGGGGGCCTTTCAAGTAAGGAGTGTGTTATGGTAAGAGATGAGATGATGAAATAATGATCATCCGATTAAAATCAACAGTTGTTACTAAGTATCGTTTTAAAAATATCACGTGCATTGTCCTGTCTTTTCTGCGTGACTCTTAACAGTTCTAAGAAATTGGTCAATTACCCCCTACGACCCTCGTACCACTCTGCAAAATCTTCCTCTTTTATGTAGCTATATTAGATTTTGATGTAAACACAATTTTGCTAATGAATGATAAAACAAATTTAATGAAGTAAAGTGATAGAAAACTTAGATTGACATGGTTTAGTTAGATGTGATTTCTGAAGAAAAAAATAAGCACTCCTTAATACAAAGTCTTTGACGACTATTGGCTATTGGCTACATGTTTGTCACGTATTCTAAGTCTAACTTATGATCTTTGATATCGAGTATTATGATCTTGATGACAGCATGCCTTCGACGTTTGAACACTAATGTAATGATTAGTATTTTAGGAATAATGAGGCATACAATTCACAAATAAAATGATATTGAAATGCTTCTTGTATTGAAGTAATCAATGAGTAGTGATACAAAAACTTGAAATAACAACATAGGAGTGGAACATTGAAAGTATATAGAAAGATTAGAAGAAGAAAAGAAACCAAAGAAAATAATAAAAGACCGAGAGAGAAGAGTAGAACCGATTCATCACAATTTCGATGCCTCTCATATCCATGAGCATTCCTCTTTTTATCCATAAACTCAACATATTTTCTGTTAGCCTTATTTCCTAAGTTATTGGATCAGTTTGGCACATGTGTCTTTTCTCTTATCGTTTGTCTACCCCACTTAACTTTGCATTTTTTCTACTGAGATCATTACATCTTATATATCCTCTCAATTTCTATTTATAAGCAAAAATATTGATTCAAATTTTAAACAAAAAATATCAACATTTTTGCTTATAAATAGTAACAGAAAGAGTAGAGTGATAGCATGTTTCTGACACCTGCTTCAAACTAACTTCCTTTTTGTCTAACGTTGGGTTTTTACTGAACAACTTATTTTTCTATATTTTAATATTAGATTTGAATTAATGATTCCTAATACATAAGTATACTGAATCTCTTTATTGACACTCTCTTTAATAAGTATCTTTCCTCTTTGAACGTTCATCTGATAGAGTGATGAAGAAATTTTGATATTCAGAGACCTACCTTCTAAATCACGAGACGTAACTAAAGAAAATGAGATGATTTAATTTCCCTTTACTTTAATGGTCTTTGACTTGTTTGATGTGACTTTATCTTAATATTGAATTAGAGATAAAACATATGTTAAATATGCTAATATTGTGTTATGAAGTGACACTTAAGGAGGATGACATTTGTGTCATTTAATAGTGAAATATTTTAAATATTCAATTGAAAGAGTGTGGTACTAGTTTTTTAACGAGAAACTGAACATAATAAAAATGAGAAACGAGTATAAGGGATACTCAGTCAGATTACACGTAACAACATAATAGGAAAGAAACGAAAATAAAAAACAAGCAAAAACCAAAGAAAATACCACAAAGAGTCAAAACACAAAACTTTGGGTCAACAACTAACTAACTAGACTAAAGAAAAACGAAGAACCACAACCAAACCAGCACGACACTCCACAGCCAAAAAATAAAATACAAGAGGATCTATAAAAGCTACAAGAAACCTCCAGGACTTACCCTAAAATCATTTTCACCAAGTGAACTTTATTCGATCCACCCGTTGCTAAATATTCATTATCTTACAATTTTTAAGGTGGATGTATTATTTAATTAAAAAATAACAATATATTTTAAATAATGTGACATATGATACAATGATATTCAATAATTAACATTAATAAATAATTAATACATTTAAATAATTTTATATCATAAGTATATCAAATAATTTATAATACATTAAATAGTTAATTTTTTTTTTTAATTTAAAAATCTAAAAAAAGACATAAACTATATCTTTTAGAAAATAAAACAAAGAAAGTCTCATTCACACAGTGACAAAAAGCAAAAGTACAGAAACACAATCCACCAACCTCTCGATAATGACACACTGAAATCACGGATAATAGATCCCTGCCTCAAGTACATTCTTGTCATTTGCTTCCACAACTCTTAATAACTCACACAAACAAAAACTATGAAAGAACTCAAACTCATTCTAACAGTTTTATTGCTTCTGTCAGTAACCACCATTGCTGATGATTATGTTCGACCTCAGCCTCGAAAAACCTTACATCTTCCATGGCATTCAAAATCCTCTTCTTATCCTCAGCAGGTTACTTATACCCTTCATCTTTACTTCAAAATCATTACTTTTTTATACCCTTTTGTTTTATTACTTGATTAAGTCACACCCTTTTCTTTATTTAGAGTTTTTTTTTTTACTTTTACTGCATATTGCACATTTGAAAAAAAAAAAACGTTTTTTTTGTTCTCATAGCTTGTTTAGTGCAATTTTTTTGTTCTTTTTGGTTTATGGGTCCTTGCTATAGTAATAAATTAATTCATGATGGATTGTGGCTAGTGATGATACTGATTTATGAGGAGGTGAAAAATTTGGTGGAGCTGTTAGGTTAATTTGAGAAATGGATCCCCTGCACAGTCACTGCAGTTAATCACAATTGATGAATGAAGATCGGTCGACTCATATTCTGAATTGCTTTTAAAATCCAATATACTGAGTTTAAAATATGAAATATTTGATGTTCGTTTAACAATTCGGACTTATGAGTGTGTGGTATTGTGAGTGCAGTACATTGGTGTTTGATCTATGAAGTACCAACACTACACGATACTAACACTTTATTTGAGAAAATGAAAGTATTTGAATGTAACCATATAGGTATCGGAGTGTTTGATCATTTCGTTGAGTAATATGGCAGCAGTTCATAATTGTAGTCACTTTTTTTGTTGTTGTTATTTGCTGTTGATTGTGATGACATTTTCTTGAAGAGTTTGGTGTTTGTCGCATTTTTAGAAGGTGGGATATATAAGTATATAGATTTGTGTCTGGTGATGAAAATTCAACCTTCATCCTCTAATTTTTTCAACTCATATATTTAGGTATGATAATACTTCTTTTGATGTCTAATCAGGGATATTAAATGATTGGTTAATAATTTGTTGTAATGCTTGTCTTCACACAACTACTAAACTATAATTTAAAATTTTCTTGTTAAAACTTAAACAACCTCCTTTACTTTTGGTCTTTAGTCTCTTTACTTAGGCAATCATATCAACCTTTTTAAGCACGTTACTATAAATATTTGTGGTGCTGCATATGATTGGTGGTGCCGCATATGATTGGTGGTGTCTAGGGTGCCAACATACTTGGGATGCCAGAGATCACAGTGATGCCTTTGCACTGCATTAGCCATTTATCTAAAAAAAAGCATGTTAAATTATGATACTCATTTAGTTTCAGATTCCTATATGAAAAGCTTAATTGCAGGTTCACATTTCTTTTGCTGGAGACAAGCACATGAGAATTACATGGATTACTGATGACACATCTGCACCTTCAGTTGTTGAATATGGAACATTGCCAGGGAAATATGATTCTGTAGCTGAAGGAGAGACAACCTCTTATAGTTACCTGTTCTATAGCTCAGGAAAGATACACCATACTGTAATTGGCCCTTTAGAGCCAAATTCTGTCTACTTTTACCGTTGTGGTGGAGAAGGTCCTGAGTTTGAGCTCAAAACACCTCCATCTCAGTTTCCAATCACTTTTGCTGTGGCGGGAGATCTTGGCCAAACTGGTTGGACTAAATCGACATTAGATCACATCGACCGATGCAAATATGATGTTAACTTGATTCCCGGAGACCTTTCGTATGCGGATTATATTCAGCATCGTTGGGACTCATTTGGTAGACTTGTGCAGCCACTTGCTAGTGCTAGACCATGGATGGTAACACAAGGGAATCATGAAGTGGAACACATACCCTTGATAAAAGATGGATTTATATCCTATAATTCTAGATGGAAAATGCCGTTTGAGGAGAGTGGTTCGAGTTCGAATCTTTATTATTCTTTTGAAGTTGCTGGTGCTCACATTATCATGCTTGGCTCGTATGCTGATTATGACGAGTACTCAGAACAATATACATGGCTGAAGGTTAGTCGGTACCAGTTTCTTAGCACTTCCTTGGCACAAATTTTAAACTATGCTTAGTCTTCAAGTCTTTTTTTGGATGAGATTATGTCGTGATGGATATATCTTGCATTGAAAATCTAATTTACTTGATATGCACAAAATTGTTTATAAATAACTGCGATTATACCTTACAACAAGAAGTGAAAAAAGCAATGAAGTTGATTATCCTGTTTTCGAGATGACTCCAGTTGTTGATATGCATAATATTTGTTTTCTACTGCCACAATGTCACTGTTTCCAGTTTTCTTCATTTGTCTTGTTATAGATATTTTCCATGTCTTTTGGTCCATGCAGTCGTCTCGATCTTCTGAAATAAACCTTAGTTGTTTTGTTATAGGTTACAATGACTGTTTCTAGTCAACTTTGAGATTTATGTTCAGTTTTATATTGTTTTCTATGCTTCGGAAAAGCCGCCGTCCCCCTAACCACTATTCCACTTTAGCGGTTTTCGAGTCAAACGCTCTGCCTGCTATCTGGGATTAACAACATAGCAATGACATACAATCATTTGGAAAGCTAGGACTAGCATCCTTAGTTGCGTTGAAACCTATGAATGAAACATGTTCAAACATTTAGAAATTAGTCAAATTATGAAACAAGAAATCATAATTGCTTCTTCCTTCCCTTGATTAGGTGATTACAGTCACTCATGATGTCTAATAACACATGCTGGAAGTACGAAAACCATGGTGGCAGATGCATGCATTGCATTTGCATATGGCTAGAATGAACCTCATACTTAAAAATGAGAATCTTTCATAAAGATATGAATAGAATCAGGTCTTTAAATTCATATATTAGAGACTTAAGCAATGTGCAACTGAAATATTCAGTGTTGTCAAACGTGAATCGCGGAAAATAGCAGTTTGTTAAAGTTCGGCTATACTACAGTGCAGCTACAGCCGCTATTTGACAATATTGAAATATCCTCCGCTCCGCTTAGTTATACATCACATATGTATGTATAAAGAGAAAGAGAGATAGAGATAGAGAAAAATTATGATGTTATTGTAGGTCTTCAGCTAATATTCTTTTTACCTTACTGTTAAAATAATTTTAATCTCTTTATATCTTTTATGTGATCTACAGACAGATCTGTCAAAGGTGGACAGGAAAAGGACACCATGGTTACTTGTCTTATTTCATGTTCCATGGTATAATAGTAACACAGCTCATCAAGGGGAGGGTGGTGATATGATGCAAACCATGGAGCCATTGCTTTATGCTGCTAACGTTGATTTAGTTTTTGCTGGTCATGTGCACGCCTACGAACGCTCAGTATGATTATTTATTTAGTTTTCAGTTTCATTTCTTTGTAAACTTTACTTACTGATAATTGCATCTTAACTAGTCTTTGTACGTCTCGTGCTTAGATTAGCGTTTATTAATACAATTTGTCTTTTCAAAAGACAAAAACTAATTCTTGTGTGATTGATAGAAACGTGTATATAATGGAAGATTGGATCCTTGTGGTGCTGTCCATATAACAATTGGTGATGGAGGGAACAAAGAAGGCTTAGCTCATAAGTAAGTTTGATAAATATGTTCTCCGAATCAATGTTAAGCCAAAAAAGTACTTCTTGAAGTTGTTTTTAAGTTCAACGCTTGAGCTCGTTGTTCCTTCTTTAGTGTCATTTAAGGTTCTTTTATATCATTCTTACCATTTCTATGCTCGCATCGTTGATGTTTGGCAGGTATATAACTCCACAGCCAAAGTGGTCAGACTTCCGTGAAGCAAGTTTCGGTCATGGTGAGCTAAAGATTGTAAACTCCACGCATGCCTTTTGGAGTTGGCATCGGAATGACGACGACGAGCCAGTAAAATCTGATGATATCTGGATAAACTCTTTAGTCAGCTCAGGATGTATTGATCAGAAGAGAACTGAAATCCCTTGATCTTCTTCTGTCTTTCCTCAAACAATGGGTTATCAAAGAGTTTGGTTGTGAATTCAAATCATGAATCAATTCCTAAGATTAATATATAGTATTAATATCAGCTTGAGTGAGTCAATTGAGATATATTAGTACTTTGATATATGGTTTTTCCTATATTTACTGTAAAGTAATTAAACCTAGTTGTCTCTTACCAATATATGGTATTGAATATATAATGTTGTCTTAACTTCAAAGATTGGTTTCTGAATAGAAAAGTCAAAAGAGTGGTTATTTGTGTAAATCAATGGTAAATTACTTCCTTCTTTTGTATTTCTATAAGCTCCCACCAATGGTTTATGATATGAGCTTTTGCTGATTAATACATCACTTATGCTTGGTACTTCTCTAACTCACTCCCCATACCTCAATTTCAGACTATGGTGATTGTTGAATTTTTTAAAATTTAATAATATTTTGTGATGAGTAAATACCCAACATGATCCGTGACTTTTATCACTTATTTTAACCAAGTCCTTGACTTTATTAAAATTCCAAAATAATCTTTAGCTTTTTAAAACGTTAATCAAGTTAGTTCCTATATAAGCGACAATCACTTGACAATGTAAACTCTACTGATGTGTTAGGGACCAAATTAATACTTTACGAAAAAAGTTTGTCTGACACGAATGACCATGTATACAAATGTTATGGATCAAATTGATACATTTTTAAATTGTTATTGGTAAACATTGAGAACTATTTTGACACACATTAGGTTTATATAGAGACTTGTATTGTCTCTTTTTTTAGAATTTTTTGTTTTTCCTCCGTCTCCATTTCTCCCCGTCACCATTTCTACTTGTTTCGACAACGAATACGAAGAAGATCAATGGTGACTCCTAATTTGTAAAGTTGAAAGACATATGTGGTAGTTGGTCTAGAAGTTAAAATTTCCCTCTCACAAATATTACGATATTAAACATACGAATCCAATTTCGTAGTTAACATTTAAATAAAAAAATTATATATTCTTTTAGGTTTATTGTATTTTTTCTTTGGGTTTTATTGAAATATCCTTAGGTTTAATTTAATTTTGTAGAATGATATTAGATGTGGTTATTTTCTATTGTACAATGAAGCTCCTAGTATATTTGTTCCTTATGAACTTGTTGGGGTTGATGCAATATATATTAATAGGATAGAAATAACACGGAAGCCTTACAATGAAGTTTATGGACAAATTTAAAGGCAATCTGATTGGACAAAATCACCGTGGAGATGTTACGGTGAAGCTGTCTTCTTGATATACTGATTTTAAAAATTAATGAAATGTTAACTATATTGGTATCTCTAGTTTGTGTCGCACTATTAATTGAAGTACACATAAAATGTTCTTTCAAAGAAATTAATAAATACACAACTAATTAAGGTACACACAAAATGTGTCTAAACAAACTTCCCCAAAATAACTAGCAAGTTAACTCTGTCAAGTGATTGTCACTAACGGAGGGACTAACTTCATTAACATTTTAAAAAATCAAAGATCATTTTAAAATTTTGATAAAGTTAAATTTTAAAATCAAGTGAGGGACTATCTTTGGTATTTACTCTTTGTGATGTATCATTATATTTTCGGTATTCTTAAACTTTATATTTTTAAAAATTATAACAAAATCTCACAAGTGTTTATAATTTGACGCAAACTTTGATGCTTGTGAATAAAGCAAAATCAATTGAGAGAGTTCTCTATTGCGTCTGGCCATAACATGAGAAATTAGTCTCTAGACTTGCGTGCCGTAAAAAAAAGTATCAACAATTGCGTAAAAAAATATTTCAATTTATTTAAACATAAAAATAAATAACTAGTTAATCGAGAACAACAAGAGTTCGTAAGAGTCACCAAGGTTGAGTGTTTCTCAAGTTGACAAAAGTTCGTACAAGTCACCAAGGTCCAAGATTGAATCAAAGACCACTATAACTTGATAATTCAACAATTATGTTCACGTTCCACGTTTTTAGTGTCACTAACGACCAAGACAAATGCACGATAACTAGAAGAATGTGTGCACGAATAATGTCAACATGATAGGGCGAAGAAACAGGAGAATGAACCGATCGTGGGAAGCCATGAAATTCCTTGGATAACCAAAAGTCACACATTAAGAGAAATTTTTTTTTTCTTGTAATTTAAGGACATGCTTGTTTTATACTTTCTTAAGGATAAACACTTCAAATAAAATAAAAATAATGTATCATTCATATAACCATTTTAAAAATTTAAAATGTATTTAGTTTGTTTTTGTCAAATTTAAATATACTACCATGGAATATACCTATCTTCCTATTACCACAATATATTTTCCTTTGATTATTAAATTAGTTTACTTAATCCCCATCTTGAACTTGTAAATTCGTGGAAGAAACACATCCTTACATATTATTATTAACCACTATCTCCAAATTTGGTGGCATTCAATTCAGCTATGTCACGAAAAGATTGGTAAGTGGACACAAAAAGCTTACACTTCCATTCGTTGCTTATATGACTTTGGGGACCACACACACAAAAAAAAAATATAGCAATTTTTTGGTCCACGTAAACCATCAACATTGCTCTATGACTTATTTTCATTAGAAACGTATAAGGAAATTGTGAATCAAATATGTGATGCCAATTCAATGTAAAAAAAAAAATTCCTCTAACGTTATTTGAGAATTCAATAACACCACGCATCCTCATTCTCCACCATGCCTTTTTCTACTTCCACAAAAAATTCATTTGTTCATTCTTCCCACAACCACTACTATTGTAGCTCCAAATTTTATATATCTTGCCCTTACATAAGCCTTTGATTCCTCTTCAACTTCTTCAATGTCTTCCCTAGTCCAACACAAGTACCTTCCAAGTTTTCACCACCGACTATGCACAAAGAGCACGCAAATTCAACGGATTCGCGTGTATTGTTCCACCACCACTACTACTACCACTTCCGTTAAGTCTAAGTCCAATGCCAAACAATTAACTGTTGAGCCCAAACTTGCACTACCGCCAATAAAGGTGGTAACCGCCGCTAACCGTCCAACGGACAGTGACCTAAGTTTGCAATCTACATGGACTCATCGTGCATGGGTGGCAGCCGGATGCACAACTTTGCTAATTTCTTTGGGAGAGTCCATAAATGGTGCAATTGATATGCATATGTGGGTTGAGCCCATTTTGGCCGGTTTGGTTGGTTACATCTTAGCTGATCTCGGGTCAGGGGTTTACCATTGGGCTATTGATAATTATGGAGATGGGTCAACCCCATTAGTTGGGGCCCAAATCGAAGCTTTCCAAGGCCATCATAAATGGCCTTGGACTATTACTAAGCGTCAATTTGCTAACAATTTGCACGCACTTGCGCGTGTGGTGACCTTTATAGTGCTTCCTATTGATCTTGTTTTCCATGACCCTATAGTTCAAGGTTTCATTGGGGTGTGCTCTGGTTGCATTATGTTTAGCCAACAATTTCATGCATGGGCCCATGGGACAAAGAGCCGGCTTCCGCCACTCGTGGTGGCTTTGCAAGAGGGCGGAGTGCTTGTGTCACGGTCGCAGCATGCGGCGCACCACCGGCCACCATATAACAATAATTACTGTATAGTAAGTGGAGTGTGGAATGAGGTGTTGGATAAAAGTAAAGCTTTTGAAGCTATGGAAATGATATTGTATTTTAAACTTGGAGTTAGGCCTAGGTCATGGAGTGAGCCTGCTTCTGAATGGGTGGAGGAGGTTGAGATTGCTTCTCAAAGCCAAGTCCAATGACCCTTCTTCCTTTTCTTTTCTTTACTAAAATATTTATTATTTATTGCACATAATGTGTGGATATATGACTGTGTGTTATCTCTATTCTTTCCACACAAATAAAAATTAATAGATTTTTATTTTTTGTTTTAAAATAGCATTGACTTGTATATATGCTTCATAGTTCATATATCTGGCAAAGTGCTCATCAGGAGAATGCATATACAAACTGTTATGGTAAAATGCAAGAAACTACTATTCTTGAAAAAACAAATGTTATTAAACAACAAGTAATCCACATCACTTTAATACTTCTCCATTAGGACTTGGGATATGGATTTCAAGTCATAATTTAGAAGGGGACTTCCCTGCTGCAACTCCATTTTCAATTTTGATTATACCATCAAACATGATAAAATCTTCTATTAAGAGTGAACTTTCAAGAGACACTCATGAAAAAATAAATATCAAAAGAATATTGCAATATTCATGAGTTTTTTTAATAAATAATAGCTTATTGTATAAGTTCACATTATAAGTTCAAATTAGCTTATGTATCTCATTTTGTTAAGAAACTCCCATTTAACTTTCCCATAAATGTTTATAAGCTAAGTGCTTCTCTGTTAGAAACTGGTATCTTCACTAATAAGATAACAATTTCATGTGTAAAATAAAAAAACCATAAAATCATTTTACTGAAAAACATCCATAACATAGAAATTAATCCAAACATAGCTTAAGTGATAGGAAATAAACAAAAAATATAAGAATCGTTTCAAGTCCAGTTTTGGAAAAATATCTTGGCATTAAAGCATAGGTCACTTACATAATAAAAATAATTAATTACACATTGTAGAACAAAGCAGTCAAGAATCCAAGAAGAACAATCAATTAGCAAGCTTACAACAATCAAACAAAGGTCTTGAAAAACCTGACCTCAGATTCTTTTCTACCAAATTTACAAGGAATCAATTCCTGTCAAAGATGAAATGGGGGATACACAAGGAAACCAGTAACGCCTTTTCCCATCTTTGTGGCCATCATCAATCATTGCAAGTCCCTCCTGCATATAAGCCATGTGATTCGAGGTTCATATTTTAAATGTTATCAGATAAGGCAAAAGAAACAACTTTGTTTTAAATTAGTTTCTTACATCAAGCAATGTATCAAGTGCATCAATAGCACGGCCCGAAGTCCAAGATAGCCGCCTTTCTACTTCACTGACAGTCACAAATCCTTGACCCTGAAGTAATCGAAGTTCTCATCAAGCAATTACAAGCCATGCTCAAGAAAGTTTATAATTCTGTGACTCTTAAAAAGCAGGAAAATGGAGTAGGCAAGTAAACACGTCTATACATTAGTATTTCCAGAAAAAAAGAGAAATATCTGCTACCTGGGCAAGTTCTAGAATTTCATTATGGTCTTTGTTCAGCTCAGTTGGAACCGAACGAACAAGTTTTTTCTTTCCAACGGAAATAACTTCGAACCCGCTACCAAGAACCTGACATTTTTGTGGCACGTCAGTATGCAGCACCACAGGAGTCAAGCATATTTTATTTACTTATTTACATCACATTCATATAAAGTAATAGTCATAATTTGGTTTATGCTAAAGCACAAGACCTTCAGTTTACTGATAGCACGCAAGCAATCATCCTCAGAAACAACTCCGCGATCACTTTTTCGTCTCTGGCGAAGGAGATTACAGAGTTCCTGCAGGTTGATCAATCCACCATTGAGTGGTCTAGTAGCCAAGCAAATGTCCACTATTTGAACTCCTGTCTAGCCAAGTAGCTCGTCTTAGCCAACATTCTAAGGAAAGAGTGAAGTTAAACAGCTCGGATTTAATTAATAAAAAATCAAATCAGGATTGATCTATAAATTAAAAAAATCAAGTGTTTAACAATTGTAACTTGTAAGTATTGAATTATAATATTTAAAAAGCCACGTTCCTGTTGTTCAAATTTTGAACAAGACTATTATGAATAGTTCAGACACTAAATTTTTGGAATTCTTTGTCTTATCCTATATTTTATTCTCAATTATTCCATGTTAATTATCATCATAGTGTATAAAATATGTACACAAGTTATTCATACATGCATAAGAAAATCATTTGTTGGGAAAGTAAACAAGTTTAAAAAGATATTACCAACCAAGTTCATAATAGAAGTCACCAATCCCCAATAGCTCTGCCCAAAAACCCTTGTTTGAAGCCAAGGGATCTACTCCAACTTTCGCACACATCTCATGAAACTGTGATCTGAATGCAGGGTTCTTGCGGATGTCATTCTGAACCAGTGATATCAATCATTACTGTTATTTAATCTAATCATTAATTGCAACAAAAACTAAAAGTGGGATTGTTATAAAAATAGAGAATTCGCAAGACGTGAACAAAGTGAGTGGTTAATCAATCATGCCCCTGAAGTTTCAAGGCCTTTTTCAAATTATTCAAGCACACCCCTGAACAGAACACTATTGACATGGAAAAGCTGGTAAATAACCTCCAAATTTTTAAAGCAACACCATAAATCAGCTAACAGCATCATTCATAGAAAACGTACATCAAAATCATCCCACTCTCGTGTAATGATTATAACCACATTGTTAGTCGTATAATTGATTGCAGATGGCAGACCATGCCCTTTTAAACCGCCATATCTACCATAAAACTACATGGTACCACCAAACTTCAAAAATTAGTTATGGTGGTTGTAAAAAAATCCACCACCGAAATCCACCATATGGCCAATATTTGACGGCACTGATAGTTAACTACTAGAACAAGCAATATTTACAGCCACAGCTTCGGCAACTAACCTCACAATTTAAGCCCAACCACATTAGAATTTTGCAAGGACCCCAAAACCAAACCCATATCCAAAGCTACAAACTTTCATTAACCCAGGTGCCAAAAATCATCAAACACAAACTACCTTGGCATTCAAAACAGAAACTTTTGAAAACACAATTTAACTTTTCCCTATGAATCACTGACACATGAACACAACATTGAGGCTGGCACGTAAAAACTGGTAATAATTTTAGAAAATGAAAGCAATCAAATACAACTATATGCATAGGTGTCATGTCGGTATTATACATCAGACACACCTTCAATCTGAGGTGTCAGTACTACACATCCAACTCCCCAAAATAAAAAATAAATTCTTATGTAACACAACAAACTTGATTAGAATCCCACTACAAAAAAAAAATTGAATGAATCACAAAATAAAGAGGGAGGGTTGAATTAAAAGAACAACCTTGTGTTTCCGAGCAAAATCTTCAAGCTGAGACCGAAAAGTAGAAAGCTGTTCTTTCATCATATCGGTTCTGATCTTTGCTACATTCTCACCCAACAACCTATATTGATCCCTTGCAGCAGCAGCTGTTTGTAACCCTCCAATTCCAGGTCTCCTTCTCATTTTTCCTTCAACAAAACCCTTATTCCAATTCTAGGTTTTTCAAATTGGGTATTTGTTGAGAGAAATTAAAAATAAAAATAAAACGGAAAAAACAATTTGGATATTAAACAAAAGGTTATTGAAAAACTATATTCTGTTGAAGTAATTTGGTTTGAGACAAAAGTGGGTATTTGAAATTCAAGCTAGTGATAGGAGTTTTGAGAGCGATAGCTTCGTCGATGTTGAAGTGGAAGTGGGCGAAGCGAGTTAAAAAAAAGAACGTTTTTATCAGAGCCTGGTTTCGATCCGGGGACCTGTGGGTTATGCGCCACTCTGATTTGTTGAAAATATTGGTCCGTTAATAATATATATTGAATTCATGTTTTCTTTGATGGAATTAACAGCATTTAGCCCTTCATACACTGATACCTAAAACTATACTTGTTTTTGAGGTACACCACATAGTGTGGAATTGGCATATGCAAGTAGAATATAGATTTAGGGAGGAGGAAGAAAGGACATCACATCACTTGCCTTATTTTAGATAATTTTTTTTCTAAGTTTAGTCTTTGTAAAAAATTTCTGCTACATTTATACAAATTGACCCCTATCATTTTTTAAATGTTGTGGCATCCAAGTGAAAACTAACTATTTTTCTTTTTAAGTATTTGGTTTTAATTGGCTAATTAATTATAAAATTATATCAATATTTATTTAACTAATATTTAAATCATGATTGACTTGGTTGTCATGTGGATGCTATATCATTTAAAAGTCAATGTGGACAATGTTGACTTGGATTTCCAGCTGGAAATGTAAAATAAGTAGGGGATCAACTCAAAAGATATTTATTGCAGAGACTAAACTCATGTCGAGAGTATTTTTTGTAAGTACCAAAAATATATTTAACTCTAATTAATCCTAAAAGTAAAAAATGAATCTATAAAAGAAAGGTAAAAAAACATTGACAAGTTTGTTTTGATAAAATACACCTGGATGTGCAAAAGCATTTCAATAAATACTTATTAAGTCCATAAAAAAATACTTATCAGCTTCACAGAAAAATAAATATTTATTAGCCAAACTAAACTTATTTAATAGTTAAAAATTAACCAAATTAAAAACAACCCTCTTAAAGTATTGAAGATGAACTAAGTAGTTGAACTCAAGTGATTAATAAATTCCAGTTAATGTCGAATTGATCAAGAGTACAGAGTTCGACCTCTAGTTGAAACAATCTTTTAATCAAATTGTACTTACCTCATGACCGAAATTCGAAATCCAAATTACCATAACCCCTTTCCCCGAAAACCGGAATGTAAAAAACCAAGAAATAAAACTAATCCAAGATGTCTTCGACAACCTATTTTATTCTTGTAGACTAGACTTGCCTACCAAAAATGTTGCACAAAAGTATATACAAACAGTATAATCAGTGTCATTATCAAAGAAAATTTGTATAAATCAATTCATGTGGTCCTCACTTCCTCTAACATTTTCCTGTTTACAAGTGGAAAATATCAACTATCAAAAGATCTAGGAAAAACTAATTGAAGTATATCTAGTCAATTTCAGTGATAGTCATCAAAACTAACCGTCTATGTTGATGAACCTGTTGCTTCTTTTGGTATCAGAAAAAGAAAAGCAATTGGAATGAAATTACAACAAGCATGAATAACAATGCCCAATAGAAGATTGTCAAAAGATCCTGAATCTATGTTCAATACAGAAGCCAATCCAGCACCTACAAAAGACGCCAATGTTGATCCTAAATTGTTTATTGACATGAATAGAGCAAATAATGTCCCTTCAATTCCTGGAGGACATAGTTGTCCAGATAAAATCAGGAATGGCATAAACCTGCAGTTTTTGCCACAGGAGAATAATCAGAAAATGAATTGAAACTAAGGATAGAAGACAAAAAATGGTTTAGTCCTTGAAAATTATAAACATTTTCCGTTTGGTTCTCGTTGTTTTGATTTTAGTCCGTGTAATATTTGGTTTATGCTGAATTAGTTTTTGTAGTATATGGATTATATTGATTTTAGTCCCTAAAATACATCAACTTTATTTTATAGGGATTAATTCAACGTGAAAAAAGAAATTGAATGGACTAATCAAAACAACAAAGACCAAAAGCAAAAAAAGTCCTATTTTTCAAGGATGAAAAACGGCATAAAATTTTGCCAGGACTAAAAGTGAAAAAAACTGTATATTACAGGTGTTCAAAGATTATTTAAGCCTATAAGGAATGAAAAAGGTTAAATGTGTAATATTTGGAAATGAAGAGATCGTCATTTGCATGTCAACCATACCATATATTTTCAAATGAAGATAGAGCAGAAATTTGATTAAAATAACAGGTTTTTAATGCTTATTTTCATGTTGGTAATAATTTTCACCTACACTCTACCATGTAACCTTAAGAAAAAACAAGAACAAAAAAGACTAATAAAAATGAGAAGCAATGACAAACTTGAATTGATTGATTCCATCAGAAAGAGCTGAGCCAAGTAGCGCCGTAACCCTGTCAGATACTCCAAAGGCAATACTTTTCCTAGACACAACAGCAATCTGCATAAGATTCAAGAAAGCCAATCCAATATGGGCAAACCTGTAATCAGAATGAGAACATGTCAGTAAAATGAAATATACACAAGTTAACCATAAATTAATGAAAAAAAAAAATCGCTAGCCGCTTAATGCTTACATGAGAATTCTTCTTAGCGTCATATGCTTTAGGTGACGGTTATAAATGAAGGTTCCCAGCATAAGTCCTAACCACCCGGTAACGCGTGCTGTGCCCAAGAAAGATGCTTCCAGCTTTAGAACCTCGGTTTGGTAGTAGAATATGACTGTTGAAAGATCGGGAACAGTGATGTGGGCAAGGAAAAACCAAGTCATAGGTCTGCACTCCCCAACAAAAATAAAACAAACATTATTGCTAACTATTTTGTAGCATATGCATAAAATGAATTAGTTTCACTAACAGTGAGGCAATAAATACAAACAAACACACACAGACCAATGAGGAGTAGGAAAAGAAAGGTTAAACTTCTCATGTGATATGGTAAGTTTCTGAAACATTACTTTTTATTAGTTGAACCATTGTTGTATATAATGATATTGAAGATAACATTTACTTGTATAAGCTAACTTATGTGATATCAATTCTTTTTGCATGTCAAAATAATTGGTTTCTTTCAAATGTTTAAGGGTCATAATGTGAAGGAGGATGGAGATTATCTTTTTTGGTAAACCAAGGTATCCCCCGTGTGGCTGCAGAGATTAATCCCCCGAGATAATTGAGATTCATTTAAGGGGTTTACCTCTCTCAATATACATTTTTTTATACGCGCCGACCATGGAGGATGTGCTTAGTAGCGAAAAGACCAGTTTTGAGAAACAAATACGCGACTTCAGAAATCGAGATGTAAATTTACTTTAAACTAATGATAGATGAAACTCTTATATAGGAAATGTGCTCTAGAAAAGGAATCATCCATAATCTTAAAAAGTAAAGTAAACAGCCAAAATATAAAATATCTACAAAGTAACAAATCTTCAAAGACTGGTTACCTCAAAATCATTGGTTGTTTAAACGCACGACACAAATCATAAACCGCTTTTTTCAAGGAATGGAACAACTTTGTTGCAAAGGAGTCTCCTTTCTCAACTATCTTCGATTTGCTGGTATTTATTGATCTACTTTTTGTGTTCTTTTTGCCCTTCTTTCTTTTTCTTGTACTGCTGTGGGACTTTTTAGTTAAAGGACTATCTTCATCTAGGGTATTATAACTGTTACTACCATTTGTATGTAAATCCTTTGCAATAGAATCCTCCACTAAAACTTCGCTATTTACAGAGGTGTCCTTCACGAAACAGCATGATAATAACTGTATGCATGGTAGAACGGAAAATAGAAGAAAAATAGCGTCTATTTGTAAACTTGATAATGCAAATCCGCCAAACAAACTCCCGCATATTCCTCCCACAGCCATTGAAGACCAAGATAATGACTGAAGATCTCCTGCAAAACAGGCCCTGAACAACAAAAGCAAGTACTTAAACACAGCATAAAAAGAGCATTCTGCAAAGATTGCCTGAAATGCATGCATGCTCCACATTACATGTTACTAGCGCACAGATGGGAACTGTCCACTTTTCGAAGTTACAAAATTTTATATGATTATTTTAAAAAAACCAGTTATTTGATCGGTAAATAAGAATAAAATAGTTTAAATAAAGAGTAAAACTGGAAGAAAATTGTAAAGAAGGATCAGATTGTAAATAAAATAGTTTTATGAAGGGTAAAATTGGAAGAAAAAAGTCACACCAACACACGATATTCCCTTTATATATAGATTATATATACACAGATACAAGATAGAGAAATTGGCTTCAATGCCAAGAAAGATATCCATCAGAAAAGATTGAAAAATGTTTCCAACATATGATCCCACATTTTTGCATTATTTATATACAATATCTACATGCAGGGATACTATTCGATGCAACAGTTCGTACATGACAATGAAATAAGGAACTTAAGATGCAAACATACTTGTCATCTCTTACAGCCTCAGCTATCATTGCATCAACAACAACATCTGCCATGGCTGATCCTAAGTTTTGCACAGTCAAGAATACCATCAAGTGCCATGTTGAATTCCTCAAGCTTGAACTTAAACCTAAAATAAACCATGGTACAAGGGAGAACACAGTAGCGATAACCAAGTACGGAATCCGTTTTCTTCCTTTAATTGGGATACAATCCGAAATTATTCTGTACATCATTTACCAAACCAGGTTGCAAGGAAGCAGTCTGAGATTCAATTAGAAAACAAAAAGATACATTCATACATGTAAACGCAAGAACTAAACAAACTAAACTACAGTTTGATATAGTCCACACAGTTTAGTCGGTTTGAGAGATGTTGAAAAACATTGGAAAAATTTGTGTTCGTTCACCTACGTATCATGTTGAATAACAAAGTCATTTATTTATTCAGAGTTACCTTAAGATCTTTCCTTCTCTTATGCATTTTTTGTTCTTTTCTTTATCAAATATGATCGCAGTATGTATATTATTTTAATTTAATTCTATATATATTATTTAATATTTAATTTAAACTCAGACTTTTCCTTGTCCTTTCCCTTTCTTACTACTCAGAATAGAAAAACTCTCATTTTCTATGTCATATGATCTTGGTAGGTGCAAAGAAAGCTAACAATAGATGATAGAATCATCATCATTCTGGTTTTCTAGACTACGAAATGTAAGGACAGAAAATCATCATAAATTCAGAATAAAATTATTCATGCTAATATAATTTCCAAATCTACATTACATATAGATAAGTTAGTCTTTAAATGCATCTATATTGATCTATATTAAGTATCACTAAGTGTGAAAACAGAAGAGTTTAATTATGATACAATGTCGGTGTAAAAGTTTTATACACTATCAAACAATCACAACCAATTGTATACATGACTTTCAAGATAGTTATAATCAAAGTCAAATATTTAATGATCCGATGATTATAATTGATTGATAGTGTTAACAATTTTTATACTGAATTGCGTACCAATTGAATCCAATACATGATACTCAATTGGGGAAGAAATTCAATGATCCATACCCATATAACGGTTTAATGCTCCATGGAAAAAATGCAACTGAAAATACAAATTGGGAAGCTGAGGGTGACAAATGAAGATTATCTTTAAGCTGATAGGAAATTGCTGTCCAGACAAAAGACCTAAAACCCTGCAACAATAGAGTTATTAATTAATTAGTTAATTAATTAATTAATTAAATTAAATAGAAGGATAAAACAAAAATGCAAGAGACAAACAACTATGATCATAAAATGTCGTCACTAAAGTAATATAAGAGAAGTTGATCAACACATAGAATCATTTATTCACTAAAAAATAAAGAATAACACAACAACCAAAATTCACTAAGGGAAATTTATATTTATATATAATAAATAAAATGGGACTAAACACCCAATTGAAATTACCAGATCTCAAAGAAAAGCAAAAACCCATTAAAAATTTCACGCAAAGATTTAATATTTATGATAAAATTGAACAAAATTTATGAAGAGAGTGAAACCTGGGTGAAGTAAATCAAGCAAATTAGCCAAAGAAACGAAAACCCAAATGCAGCATTCAACTTCTTCGTCCATTCGATCATTGTCGATACGAAAATTCACTTTTTGAAACCCTTTATCTTTATCTCTCTATCTCTCTCTGTTGTTAGTATGAACTATGAAGATGATGATTCCATTATTGTTGTTGTTTTTGATTTGAAGAAGGAACAGCCACAACAGTTTCAGCTTTCCCTCCCAACGGTTTCGACAATACGGAAGTTATTCTTTTTTTGACGGTTTTAACCCTCTGATTTTCGGTCTCTTAGTTCACTGAATGGAGGTTATTTCCGTCATTTAGTTGTGCGTCTGACACGTCCATGAGTCGAACCAGAATTTGCCACGTTGGCTAATTATGTGCCTTGTTAGATTACGTGATTTTTGACTTTATTAAAAACCATGACTTTGACTCCTTGACTAATTTTTATTAATCCATTCATCTTTCCACCGCCTCTCTCACACAAACGGAAATAATCGTTATATTTGGATTGTATTTATTAATTATGATATAATTTATTATTTTTTTAAATAAAATAAAAATTATAATAATTAAAAAAATTATTTTATCCAATTACTCATTTTAATTATTGATAAGTTTTTACTATCACAAATGTAAAATACAATACCACTTTGTAAATTTTGCATATAATAATTATTGAATTGTAATATAAAAAATAATAATTAAAATTATATTAAAAAAATTAAGAATAACATTTATTTTGAGACAATTTTTTTTATTAAAAGGACATTTATTGTGAAATAGAGAGAGTAATATATTCATTTTAACAACAAAAAAAAGTTATTTTAATTTATATATGTACTATTACAATTTAGTAAAGTATGATTTTTTTTTTACTCAATTATTATTTTTTTCTTATTAACCATTATTAATATGCTTTTTATTAACATGTTTTTTCTATTTCTTTTTTTTTCAATCTATTTTTTTCTTTTTCATTTTTAATTAACATTAATATGAAAGATTTTTTTTTGACGAAAATTAATATGAGAGATGATAAATAGTATATACAAATATAATTTTTTTATGTAAAAAGAAACATATTAATTATGCTTCTTAATTTATGTATCAAAAATCTTGAATAACTTATTAGATATGTATTTGAGCGGTGCAGAAGTAAGTTTCATCGGAGGTTCATACTCTATGTATAATTTAAGTATACAAATACGAAACATGTTAATTGATATTGCAATAATATTTATGTGATGTTTCAAGATGATTACATAAACACCTGATATGTTTGTATCTTTACATGATTTTAAAGGATACAATGTTATTTAAACTTATTTTCTAATCTATATCATTGAAGTCAAACTACACTTATTTAATGTTTAGGTTAAGTCAAAATATTTTTAAAAGTTTATTTAATCAAAAGGCACAATTAAAAAATATTTTAGGTGAAGTCAAACTACGCTTTAAGTCATTCAAAAAATAGTTTAGGTTTAATAGCACAATTATGTAAATAAATAGTGTTTTTCTATTCTTATTACTATAGTAGATAGAAGATCTTGTACATTGTGATTGAAAGAAAAATATATGCTTATTAACTTTAATAATAATTTAATCATCTTAGCGTACCTAAATACTTAAATCTATAAGTTTATTTAGAGATAAATCAAGACTAATTTAAATGTTTGATAATAAAATAGACTATCATAATAGTGAGATTTTCTAAAAAGTTACGTACTTTTTTAAAAAGATTTATACAATATAAATAAATAAATTAACATTAATTTTTTTATTTGATCACCCCGGAAGAGATTTATTAGTAAACTTATTAAGATACTTACATATTACCTACCAACTAGATTATAAAGTCGTGACGGAATTTAATCTCATAATTTTGTGAAATATGAATCAAAATGCATTTGTAGTTTTCTACTTATTTTGTTACTTTTTTTTTTATCTATACTATATATATATTATTCATCTATCATACATACTTTTGCATGACTCCATGCTGTTTTATTCTTCAAATTAAACAATAACAGTATCCTTTAATGAATTCTTAATAAACAATAACATACATACTAGTTATAATTATTCCTAGGCATACACTGGTTTTCCACAAACTGAAACTATTCCCAAATGAATTCTTTCATAAGTGATGATCATCCTCAAACTCAGAACTTCCACGGCAATCTAAATAAAGAAAGAAGGCCAATCAAGTGCTGAACTATTCAACTTTGTTGAAAACTCAATCATATATATACTTTCAAACTTTCAAGTATTTGATAGCAGTTTGAACATCTTTATCCCCTCTACCACTGCAGTTAACAACAACCTTAGTTCCATTTGGAAGAGTAGGGCATAGTTTCTCCAAATAAGCCAAAGCATGAGATGTTTCCAAAGCTGGAATTATGCCTTCCAATTGGGATACTCTCTTAAAAGCTGCACATACAAAACAAGTACTCAAATACAAGACTAAAACAAGATACAGCATATTAAAAACAACTTCAACTTCTGAACTTGGAAAATAAAATAATATATGTTGATTTCTATATGTGATGATAAATGCCATGCTGCCTTAACTCTGTGTCTTATCATATCTCTACATGCGATTCGTTGAAACAGAAATCCAATATCAATAAATCATTTTTTTTGTCGAAGTAAGTAAAGTCTGGTCAAGGATTGTTCCGGTCAGGGTTCGAACTCGAGAACTCCGAACGATTCGTCATTAACTAGAACTCATTAACCACTTGAGCTCAACCACTTGGTTTAGTACATAGTTATATAAGCACACACAGCTAATAGAAAAAAGAAATTGGCCCCAACATACATTAAGAAACTGATAGACAGTCTGCCACTTTGATAAAGCCATAAGATCTAGTTTTGTGGCGATAAATGGTAGCCAACATCATAAAACAATAATGTTGTTTTTTATTTTTTGAACAGATGACTAACAATGATGTTTGTTAAGGTGTTTGCACTTAAGTTTTGCCTCATTCAAATCTTATCAAACTGCAAGTGTAAATGGATATTACTGCTAAATATATAACAACCACACAAATAAGGGAAACATTAGATTAAGAATAATGGAATGGAATTTACAAAATGGATGTTGAACATTAATTGTGATTCATTACTAATCCCCCGCAATAAAGGTAGGAAATAGTTATACCCTGTAGAAGTGGTCACTTGTTTTAAATTTGTTTTTCCATAGCCTTCAGGCCACTCCATTCTTTCTCATTGTTGTCCAGTAGCGGCTATAGCATAAACGAATTTGAACAAACCACTGTTGTTTCGTGATACGCAATTTAGTACAAAGTATTGTTAAATAGCGGCACTATAGCGCTATAGCGTAACAGAATTTGAACAAACTGCTACTTTTTGCAATCTGCAATCGACAACACTATCATTTCTTTCCTATTTCTCTCCATGATAGGGAATTATTATGCTGTTTGATATATGTATCTAATCACCTAGTGTGATAAGATTTGGCTGTTGTTGTTGTATATCTAAAATTGCGACTAATTATCTGCTAAACATACCATTCTACAATTGACAAAGCAATTATTATAGGGTAGCCATACCTTCCAGTGCTTCTTCATCGGTAATACTGTAGTATTCAGCACGCCCTACATCTTTCAAGAAACTGTGCTCTGGTCCAACCCCTGGATAGTCCAAACTATACAACGAAAACTCGAATGACAAAATCTGAATAGACAACAAAAAAATGGTAACAAAATATCAACAAAGATAATTTACCCTGCGCTGATAGAGTGAGGCTCAACTATTTGGCCATCATCATCCTGCAAAAGATAGCTCATTGCTCCATGCAAAACACCGACCTCACCTTTTGTTAACGTAGCAGCATGCCTGCCACTTTCAAGGCCTAATCCAGAAGCCTCTACTCCAATCAGCCTAACATCTTTGTCATCGATAAATTCATGGAAAAGACCCATGGCATTCGAACCGCCGCCAACACATGCTACAAGAATATCTGGCTTCCCTCCCCATTTTTCCAATGCTTGTTTTCTTGTTTCTTTTCCTATCACTGCTTGAAACTCTCTTACCATCATAGGATATGGATGTGGCCCGCAAACCAAACCCAAAATGTAATATGTTGTATCCACATTAGTCACCCAATCCCTTATAGCTTCCGATGTGGCGTCTTTCAGCGTGGCAGTTCCTGAATGTACAGCTCTCACCTACATCACAAAACCACTTAACAATCAAGCTCGGCGAATAAACACGTTAATAAACTTGTAAGACAAACAACCAAGTCTTATCCTATTGTTTAATTTCACCTACATGAATGAATCAAACAATGGCATTAGGATCTGTCAAAAACAAAATTTATATTAAAATGACCAAAATCGATTAACTATTACAAACGACAACTAAATGATTTCTAACTATCCTATATCAATGTCTAAGAAACAAATATTTTCAAGTCAACATCTATCAACGATAAACCCTGCATTTACAATAAATTTTTCATATTCCAAGAAAAGACAGAAAATGTGTCACCTTTACATAATATTATTTTTCATAATCAAGCAACCATTGGCTAAGCAACATAACATACCTCAGCACCAAGAAGGCGCATCCGGAACACATTTAGAGCCTGTCTTTCCATATCAAGAGCACCCATATAAACAACACATTCCAACCCAAACCGAGCGCACACGGTGGCAGTCGCAACCCCATGCTGTCCAGCACCAGTCTCTGCAATAACCCTCTTCTTCCCCAATTTTTTGGCAAGCAAAGCTTGAGCAACAGCATTATTGATCTTGTGAGCACCAGTGTGGTTGAGATCCTCCCTCTTTAGATACACATGTGGCCCTTCACCGTTATCGCGCTTGTAGTGCTCTGTCAGCCTCTCAGCAAAGTAAAGAGGACTCTCCCTACCTACATAGTCCCTTAGAATCCCATCAAGCTCTTTCTGCAAAAAGTTATAAACTTTTTTAGTCCATCAAGATACCCATTTGAGTTTTATTCACAAAAACTGAATCACCCAAATGGGTTTGAAATTCAAAGGTAACTAAACAAAGGTGGCAGCTTTTACACGTGATAAGTGGTCTACAGATGACTAGTACTTAAAAATCGTTTAAAACTCCGGAGACTACCAATGTCATATAGAAAATTTTATAATATTTCAAAAGTATTTTAGTTCATTAATTAAATTGAATTATTTTGATTAATAGAAAATTAATTTAATTATTATGGTCACACTTCAATTCTTGACTTGGTCAATTATAGCTGTTGATTTTTAATGCATAGCCTTTATTATAATAAATTTAATATATTAATTACATTGTCTACAAAAGGAGTACATAAGTATACAACAAGGAGCATGAAAAAGACTTGGTCTCAATCTATTTAGTTTGTGATCATGTTTGATAAACAAAATTCTTTTCTTCTATTTTCTATCATGGGTTAACAATGATGATATTCCCATAGTTCTGTTACTCAAAATATTCTTGGAAGAGCTGTTGAATCTCGAGAGATTTTCTTCTTAGGCGAATAAATCCTTGAGAGCAGTGCGTCTTCCACGCCTAAAGCCTATCTTTATTTATGGTGTTCTTTATTTTATGGTATTATTTTGTGGTTTATTTTCAGGGTTCATGATTCATTATCCACGAAAGTACGTGATCGGCATTACGTGTATAGCTTGTGGTGATTGTGACATATAGAGTTGATAAACAAAACTTCCCAACATGTCACTGCCAAAGAAAGCAAAAGTCCACGATTCTTCTTGTCTTCACCATCAAGACAATCATCTAATTGGTGTCAGTTCAACATAAACAAGAAAACAAACATAATTTGAGTTTTGAGATACTCATATTTGTTTATGCTTATTTTTCTTGAATTGGCAAAGTCTTCATCACGCGATAAGGATAAGGGTGAGGATAAGAAGGACCATGAACTTCAACTTCCAACTGCAGTCGTGTTTTGAATTATTTTTAAGTCTAAGTCATAATATACGTAAAATTTGCCACAAAACAATATTAAATGAAAAAAAATGGATTTATGGTATAAGATAGAATGAAGTGAACATATAGCAATGGAAGTTAGATTTTAAAAAATAAATGTTATTACATTATATTTGGTACCACCCTATGACACTCTATGCCACCAATGCAAACATACTGAAAAGAAAGAACAGAACACTCCCTAGTCCAGTAGTTCTTATCGACATAATAATCTCTTAAAACCCCACCAACTTTTTCTACAAAATTCAGAAACTTTTTGGTTTCTGAAGATACCCAATGGGTTTTACATTACCAAAAGCTATAAAATCATATTGGGATTTGAACGTAACGAAGGAATGAGAAAATGAGAAAATGAAAGAAAAATAACAGAACCTGAAAGTGTTCATCAGAAGCAAGGGAATGGAATGAGGTTTCTAACTCGGTGAGAGCATACATGAGAGTTTCAGGGACATACTTGCCACCGAACCGGCCGAACCGGCCAAACGAATCGGGTTGCTGAGATAGAACCGAACCGGTGGAGCCGTTGTTGTGGTTCTCCATTGGAAGAAGAAGAGGGGCAAGTTGTAATTTTGAAGAATTTAAAGGGTGAAATGAAGAGTTGACACTGGAAATGGGTTTTGCTTTGGCTGCAAAGGAATATAACAGTGTTGAACTGGGTTGAGGTTCTTTTATACTTTTTTTTTAATACTTTTTTAGTTAAAAACAAAACAATTGATGTAAATTTAGGCAAGAGTGCGATGGTTCACTTATAATGTAAAGTAATTTAAGTATTTATATTCAACTAAATATACACGGTAATTTAAATTAGGTTGATATTCAACGAAACTATCAATTAATTAATCAAAATAGTATTAAAATTTAAATATTTATCATTTTTAAAATTTAATAATGTATCAAAATTGATGTCATGTCTAGTTACATATTACTACTTTCATTCCACATTAAGTGACTTATTTGTAAAAAATTGTCTCAAAATACCTCAATTTTCAATGAATTTTTTTCAATTGCACTATTTAATTAATACTACATGTAATATTTGTCACTATACATTTATGACATTGATAATGTATCAATATCTAATAAGGATATTTTATACAATTTTCTCTCATGCATCAATATCTTTCTCTCATTCATTTATATAATTTTCTTAATAACTGTAAAATGATCAAATGACTCAATTATAATGAGATGGAGGGAGTAGTTTGTTTTACAATTAGATCAACAATCTTAACAAGTCCTCTAAATAAATACTACGGTAATTGGTTTTCTAATAACTTGAGGCAAAATTATGGGTAATGGTAGAGACACAATTAGAGTTGTTTGAAATATTATATGTTAAAATCGTATCAAATTGTTTGGAATTGTAAAGGAAGAGAAATCTCAAGGCTATATATAACTCTAGTTTTTTCATTACAATTTACATCAGTCAGAAACACTATAAGTTAATATTTGACTTTCTCTCTCTCTCTCTCTCTCTCTCTCTCTCTCTCTCTCTCTCTCTCTCTTATTTTAGAGTTTTGTAAGGTAGTTAGATATTCTCTTTGTAAAGTGTGGTTGTATTGGGGGTGCAGGGTATTTGAGATAAGTCTATGTGTTGTAAAAAATTTCACATAGTGTTATTCTCCGGTCGTGGTTTTTTTCTCTAGTTTTGGGGTTTCCACGTTATTTTTTTGTGTCTTGATTGTTATTTAAATTTCTTTGTTTGTTTATTTTTTTCAACATCTGACAGCAGAGCTTTTGTTTCGGTCCAGGGAAGGAGAATTCTTAGTATGCTCTATGATTGCAGCATTGTTTGATCTTCTATATCAGAAAAGAATGGAGATATTGTGAAAGTGTTGTTTGGAAAGATTATGGCTATGAAAGACTTGGTTATTGAGTGGTTATTTGTGAGTCACCTCTCTTTCCGATAACCTGCATGGTGCGCAATTATAGTATGTCAAATTCCACTATAAAGTTTGCTATAAAGAAATTTGATGGAAGAATCAACTTTGACTTGTGTAAAATTTAAGTCAATCTTGATACAATTGAGATTACACAAGGTGTTGATTAGCACATGGGCATTGGTTGACTTTGATGCAAGGTGTATTGTGAGATTATGTCGATTGCTGAAGAACTTATTGATAAAGTCAACATTGAAGTTACACCATAATGTTTCAGCTTGATTTTCAGCATGTAGAAGAAATTCTTGAAGTGGCTTAACTTCAAGTGAAGTATACTTTTAATGGCGAAGTTTGACAAATTTTTTTACCTATGATTGTCAGTGTAGACAATAGAAGCTGAAGATATATAATTTTTGAATCAAGGTGAATATTGTTAGAGTTGTTTGAAATATTATATGTTGAAATAGTCTCACATTGCATGAAATTGTAAATGAATAGAGAGTTAACACTATATATATAGCTCTAGTTTTTTCATTACAATTCGCATCAGTTAGAAACACTTTAAGGGCCCGTTTGATGGACCGATAAGGAGCAGGATAGGATATGGATAGGATAAAGAGTTATCATGTCATGTGTTTGATGTGCACATGATAACAAACTTATAAGATTAGTTTATCCTATTCAGTGTTTGATACACAACAGATAACAAGATGATATGATTTATATTTTGATAAAATGACAAATTTGTCCTTATAATCTATTTAATTTTTTTTCTTTCAAAATAACATTCATATAATTTTTTATAAATAAACAAAAATGCTAATAAATGTAAATAATTTATGAAGTAATTTTATATACTTGAAAAAATTGTGATTTCTCTATCTATCACAATTGAAGAATGACTTAGAGTTTGTTTGATTCAAATCTCAAAAACTCTATTTTAGTATTTTAAAATTTAAAAACTAAACAATTTGTTTGGATTATTTGTTTTTCAAAAATGTTTTGTAAAACTATTTTTAATATTATACTTTTTCAAAATAAAAAAGCAAAACACATAAATGGTATTTTACTTTTTATTTTTCAGTTTTTTTAATTCTCTAGTAAAAGACTGTTTTAAAAAAATTAAAGTTTTAAACAAATTTTTTCAGTTTGTATAGGATAATGTTGTGGAAGGTGGTCGTGGCATCATGCTTTTGGAGAGCAATACTAAGTTAAATGTGTGTATCACTATCTGGTAGATGATAGCATAGATGATCCTTCATCGTGCCACTTCATTTGGAACAAATTGATTCCTCTTAAAGTGTCACTCTTTGTGTGATGTCTCTTGAACAATCGACTCTCAACTAAGGACAACTTAACAAGGAAATGTGTCTTGAATATTTAAAATATTTTGTGTGTCGATGGATATGACAAAGAAGAATCATTACCTCACCTATTTTTCTTCATTGTCAATTATTTAGTAAAGTTTTGCCATGTCTCTTTAATTGGATGAGTGTGGAAAGCGCTTTACATAGTTATGGTTTTTTTTCTCTCTTGTTCAGCAATTCGAGGGTGTAATGGAATTAATAAGAAAACACGACAAAAAAACAATAAGTTATTTGGTTTTCATGTATTTGGACAACATGAAAAGAGGGTAATCGTCGTGAATCGGTAGGAGAGTAATTTGGTTCAACTTATAGAACGAGTTAACTTATATTTTGTATTATTCAATCGGTATGTAATGCCGAGAGAGTGTTGAATTTGATGATAGTTTTCATTAGTCTTTTACTCAAAATACGGGTACCGATTAAACAAATAATTCTCAAGCATTTTAACAAACACATGAAATGTAAAATTGAAACAAACTAAAACTATACAACAAGACGAGAAAACAAAATATTGCGCTATGACGATGAACAACCAACAACATAACTTCGTGCTTAGATGATGAAATCACAAAACAAAATGAAAAAAATATTTAAAAATATGTAGAAACTACTTATTTAAATATAAGAAAAAAATAAAAAGAGAAAAACGGATTAAAATGGTAATTTTAGACCCAACAAATTAACCTTAAACCACCCTCCTTTACAAAGTGGGTATAGAAAACGAAGGGACAGCTGCAAGGTTAGGGGAGAAAAGGGACCAGAGGAATTGTGGCTATTGTTTTTTGGAGTTGATATATACTATTGTTCTTATTTTTCTTGACACATTTTGTAATTTGAATAATTATTTTAATATATATTTTGGTTTCTAAAAAAAGAAGTTTTGTACTTGATCTTTTATACTTGAATTTGGCTTTTATCTCCTCCCTTTTAAATTATCTCTCTAAAATAGAAGCAGCATAACGATTTTACTTCTCTGATCTTCTCTTAAAAATTGAATTGAATCTCCCTTCTCTTAAAAACTGAATTAAACATGTATTAATTAAAATATTTTCTTCCCTCTCCTTCTCTCCCTCTTCATCTACCCCAACCAAAGATACTCTTACTCTCCCTTTCTATTTGTTGTTCTTTTTATATTCCTTTTTATTCTTCTACTTTCATTTTATGCTTTCTCATTGTATATTAATAATTTTTTTGTCTTTTAGTTTCTTTGGAAATTTGGTGCTCGATAAGATAAGTAAGTTTTTATATATTTTATCTCTGAAATTATAGTTCCCCTTTTCTAAATCTATCTAAGTAGCATTTTAAAATATATTTTATATATTGGTTTCTTTTACTAATTCTCTTTTGAAGCGCAACGTGAATTTTATTGATATTTAGTTTTCCATGTTTGCTATGTATTTTTATTTATTTATTTATTTCGACACATAGGAATCTAGCTAGGAGTATTATCATTTGATATATTTTATAATAATATTAAGTTTAACTAAACTAATCAATAAATCGAAGGAGTCATTTTTATTTATTTTTAATCTAAAACTATATTATACTATAGTATATGTCATTTAAGACATTGGGTTGATAATAGTTTATTTTACAATGGAATCAATAATCTTAACAAGTCCTCTGAAAAATACTACCGTAGGTTAACGATTGTTGATTAATTCATAACTTTATATTAGATGCTTTTGTACTTGAATTTTAGTTGTTTTTTTTAGTGGCTAATAATAAAATTAAATTTAATGCATGTCAATAACTTATATAATCACATTAAGAATAAATGTGCACCCTTTCACATGAAGTATTAACCAATTGTAAGAGAGGCATACTATATCACCAGTAGTGTTTGGTCTACAACAACAATTGTATAGAAAAAAAACATTTAGTTATTATATATTAGTCCTAGTTATTAATTTGTTGAATTTTTTAAAAAATCATTTTAAATATATTTTGAGTAATTATTTATAAATCAATTTATAATTATTTTGTATTAAATTTGTTTCATTTATTATTTTTGTAAGTTATTCTATTATTTTCATACTAATTTTTTAATATTTTTGAAAAATTATTTTTAAATTATTTGCATATCTATTTTCTATTTTATTAATATTTTTTATTATTTTCGTACTAATTTACTGAATTTTTTGAGTCATCATTTTTAAATCCAAGAAATAGTACCCATGAGAATCAAACTCATAACCTTACACTCATATGTCAACTTTTAAACATCAAACTAATGGGATTCTTATAATATATGTGAACAAATCTATTATATATTACATTAGTTTAAATTTTAAAAGGTTAATAGAAATATATATATATAACGAAAGTGAGAGTAAATAAACTTTTAGTTTCTATAAAATTGTTGTATTTTATTTTTAGTCTCTATACATTTTTTTTTGCACTTTTTAATCTTTATAAATATCATTATTTTTAATTTTAGTCCCTACAATAAGAAATAAAATTGAAAAATGTGATATTTGTAAGAACTAAAAAATGCGAAATTTTTTTATAAAGATTAAAAGTAAAATACAACAACTTTATAAACTTATTTAACTCTTTATTTATTTATATATGCTATATTAATTATTACTACTTATTGAAGTTAAAAATTACAACACCTAAATTATAATTATAAAGTCAGAGTTTGTTTAATTAGCTAAGATTAATCCATTGAATCATTGAAATAAGAATTTTTAAGTCATAACTAATCTAATTGGGTTAAATTGAACAGTTGAATCATCAAAATTAGAATTTCAAAATCATGTTTAGTCTAAATAGATAAGATTGAACTGTCATCGAAATTTAAATTTCTATGTTATAATCAATCTAATTAATTAAGATTTAATTGTTGAATCATTGAAATATAAACTTTAAGTCATAGTCATTCTAACTATTGAAGATTAAACCGTCGGATCATCAAAATTAAATTCAATATGACTTAGAAATTCTAATTTCGATGATCCAATTGTTTAATCTTAACAAATTAGATTGACTATATTCTTCAAAATTTAAATTTCGATAATTCAATGGTTCAATCTTAATTAAATAGACCGATTATGACTTAGAAATTATATTTTTGATGACCAGACGGTTCAATCTTAACTAATTAGATTGATTATGACTTATAAATTGTTGGGTTCAATCTTAACTATATAGATTAACTATGATTTAGAAGTTTTATTTTCGACGATCCGACACTTCAATCTTAACAAATTAGACTAGTTGTGATTTAGAAATTGTAATTACGACGATCCAACAATTCAATCTTAACTAATTATGGCTTATAAATTTAAATTTTGACGATCAAATGGTTTAATCTTAACAAATTAGACTATCTATTGCTTATAAATTTTAACTTTCACAACCCAACGGTTCAATCTTAACCAATTAGCTTAAATATGACTTAGAAGTTTTAATTTCAATGATCCAACGGTGTAGTTTAACTTAATTAGACAATTTTGACTGAGAAATTCTAATTTTGACGATCCAACATTTCAATCTTAACTAGTTATACTAACTATGACATAGAAATTTAAATTTCGACAATCAAACGATTCAATTTTAACTAATTAGACTAACCATGACTTTGAAATTATTATTTCGATGATTTAACCGCTGAATCTTAACTAATTTAATAAATTATGACTCTAATTTAATAAATTATTATTCTTTGTTTTTCATAGGTTTCCTCCATTAAAGTTAATCCTATTTGAGGCGCCTCACAGTTCACTTCACATGAGGTTATCTTATTCTTCCATTTTCATTTTATATTTTCTCTTTATATCTTAATTTTCTTGTCTTTTAGTTTCATTGGAAATTTGGCGCACCATAAGATAAATATGTTTTATATATGAGTTTAATTTCAATACACTGATAGTATAAAAAGTTTTAGACAGTCGGTAAATTATGATCAATTATGAGGGTATTATAAGTAGTTATAGCAAAAGTCAGACATTACTAAAGATCTAATGGTTATGATTGATTAAAAATATAAAAAAAATTACACTGACGATGTATATAAAGTCCCTGTCACATATCTTATTTCTAATGAGCAGTATGAATCGTTTACAGGTAAATTAGTCAATTCACAAACCTCTTGGAATTGTGTGAGACGATTCACAAGATAGACGAGTCGATTCAAAAGTATCAGAATAGGTTCAAGATCTTTATAAATCAATTTAAAAACTTGTATGGCGATTTGCAAAGTTAAAAATCATTTAGAAGATATTTTTTTATGCATTTAAAAGTGTACTAACATGTTCCTATAATGCGATTAATGTTATGCATGACGAAAAAAAGGTTTTCAAAGTACTCATTTTTTAATTCCTGAGTATTTATGGATATTTAAAATGGAGAATATGTACACAAAACTATTTAACTAAATAAACATAGTTTTAACATTTGTTAAAATACTAAATCTATGGTGAAGAAACTTGCAATTTCAGTTGTTTGGTTTATGAAGCCAAGTGTGTCGTTCTCTGACGAACACATTTCCCATAACTTATCGTTCTTGAATAAGAGGGTTCAAAATCCAAATCGTAATAAGATATTGTAGAAATTAACTACGTGATTTTGTCAATTCCACGAGAAGAAAGAGCGTATTGAGGTACCATTTCAGGACTTGGCAGAGGATCATGAAGAAGAATTGTGGGTTTGATTTGTCTTTAGTTTCATATACGGACAAAATAATTTCCTCCCTGAGTTTAGTTAACAAATTCATGCTCATACATAGTGGCGGAGGAATCACTCATGTCATGCGGTTTCACAGTTAGATTATCTGAACTTCGATCTATTCGGTTCTTTTCACTTTCTTTTAATTAAATTTAACATTTTCCTATGTATTTTTAGAAATGAATTCGCATCAGAATTATTAGTTCAAAATCAAATAGCTTAATTTTTGCAAAAAAGATAAAGTTAAATGACTAAAATTTATATTTTTAAAATAAGAGTAAAAAATTGTTAGATCTTAAAATTTTATGGATCAAAAGTGCATTTTAACATATTTATTTTTAAATTATTAATTTAGACATGTCTAGCTACAATTTTTTTAATAAATTTAGAATCGACAAGACTCTTTTAATAACGTCAGCAAGACTATAATTTATCTGAAAAATTATGAAATTATTAGATACATCTTCACTCATATTTGAATTTGCAAACTCACGGTTTTATGTATGAATTTTTAATGATATTTGTTATTTTATCAACAAACCCAAAAATGTAATTGAAATTGCGATATTACAAAATTACTGTATTTCACATCTTCGTTTCTCAGATGTAATTAAAAAAAATGTCTCTAAAATCTATTGTATCTGACATCTCAATTTCTTTTGACATCTTTATTTATCAAATGTAATTAAAATGTTTGTAACACCAATGTAATTGAAATGGAGATCTCTAAAAACTATTATAATTCACATCTCCATCTTCAAATAGATATCTTTTTAAACTTTAGTCTTTGTTTTGAATATTTTTTATATACAAGTGACAGAAAATTTATAATTTATTAATTATAATTTACTATAAAAATCATACACGAAACAAATATTTATAACTGATTCAATTAATTAAAAAAGAATACATATTTGGTTATTAATGTGTTTCTTCAATATATTCTAGGTAAGAAGAATATGTGAAAAATTATTGTATATTAATTATGATTTTCTTATCAAAATACTTTACAATAGGGTAACAAATTCTCTCGTTAAATTGTTGTTTCAGATTGATCAAAGACCAATTTCGCTAGAATAGTCTATAAAGGCATGACCTTCATCTACAACCCCTAAAAGAAGTTGGATCTTCATCCAACCTCTTATTTTTTCGGCTTTTAATCAGATTCTCTCTTTTGGTTGTGTAAAATATATTATCGGATTTTAATTTCTGATATTATATTTGGAGACGGAGAAGCAAAAACAGAAGGCAAATAGGCATTCATACTAAAAGAATAACAAAATATTTCGTTGTCTGATTCGGCCCAAACAGTCAGAAAGGAACACACAGCAAGGATCGTAGCGTCACATCCTTTGAAGACATGAATATTATTCTGTCCGCGACAACTACATACCCTTAAATGTACCATCGTCGTTTTCATTCTAGGTACACACATTCCATCCTTATACCTCTAACTCAATTTAATCTCACGCTCTATTTAATCTAACATTCTACCGCTCCTACACATCATAAAATTACATCATGTCTCAAGCATCTTCGACCATTATTTTCGGTTCATCTCGTATTATTAGTCAAAGGAGATTCCAAAATTAAAGTCGATTGTTTTATTCAAGTCAACAAAATTATGGATGTGTCACACAATTAAAACTGATTCATATAGGATTATTATATCATTAACTTCATTTACAAAATATATATTAATAGTTAGGACCGACAATCAACATGTGCAACTAGAATATTGGCATAAGGTCCATAATTAGGAAAATCCCAATTTTTTTTTTATATTATATTAAAAAATTGCATTGACATTCTTAACTTTATATTTCCACCTTATGTCCAGAATAAATAAGTTTGAATAGAGACTATCTTCTCTCTAAATCGAAACTAAACTTAATTTCTCTCAATTCAGGTCTCCTCTCCACACTCCACCACTACAAATTTGTGATGGCGGCATATCATTAACATGACCTTACTAATAGTGATAAGAAACTTAAATAAAAAACAATGAGAAGAAAAAAGAGAGAAAGGAAATGACTACAGTCAACAACTCCATAGTGAAGACGATTTTCGACGAGGTGGTCCATTCATTCAGGTGAGTTGAACGGTTTTGAACCAAAAAATTTCAAAAAAATCAACAAACTTAATATTAAATCTGCAACAACAGAAACATGAAAGCAAAAAAGTTCATAAGCTTCAAATTATACATATCAATAACCTTATACATATCAATAACCTGAACGTCAATTTTACGAGATTCAACTTTCAAATAAAATAAAGAGAACCAAATGGAAAAACATAAAAATAAAATTAAAAAAAGTCAACACTAAGTTTATTTAATGTTTAATGTTTACTTTCAAATAGCAAAAGAAAAACTCTTATTATAAGAAATGAAAGAATGTAAATGAATATTTGAAAATATATGTGAGGTAACTATAATTCTTTTGGATAGAATTACAATTTTATTAAATAATAAAAAATATATCAAATATAAATTATAATGTTTGTGTAGGAAACAATTTAGGTGTGTGAAAGGTGTTAATCATGACTATTAATGGGTGGTCAAGATTAGATTAAGTAAAAAACTAAAATTTGTCATTCATTTGTATGTTTATACGATCATAATTAACCACCTCATTTCTGTTACTCTCCATGACAATGCCATTTAAATTATATTCTATCACTCAATATGAAATTGCCATATACAATTATTCAAATAACTTTCTTACACTACAATCAAGGTTGCCCAATACATATCGCGAAAAATAGCAGTTTGTTAAAATTCTGCTATGCTATAGTGCTGCAATAACAACTATTTAACACTTTGTACTAAATAATGTATCAGAACAACATCGATTTGTTCAAATTCTGTTATGCTATAGAATTATAGCACCGCTATAGCAGATATATATCAGATGCAATAAGTTGGAACATTGACAGGTTTGTAAACAAAGGTTCTGACAGCATGTGAATACCCTGATGGATGAGTGTAACTGAATTTCACGCCCGAGCTACCACTACCAAGATGAGTGCAGTGCTCGTGGAAACTACTGATTGGTCGAGCAAGACATGCGTCCCAACGATCACTCTCGGGCATTGTCTCAGCTACTGTGTATATCCCTTTGGCATCTGTAAATGCCTGATAATTTAGAACTTCACTGGACTTGGTGATGCAAAGAACAGCAACCTCAGCACCTGCATCAGAGCATTCAAAACCACTTTTTTTGTTTCAATAAGAAAAAAATAGTCTTACAATATGTTACAAACATGTTAAAATAAATCTAGGGAAACTTAATTCTAGGTTAAACCAAAAAAATTGAAACGCGCTTTTTTCCCCACTTAAAAGTTAGAGTTGCTGTTGTGTGACAAGATATTACGGGTTCGAGTCTTGAAATCAATCTCCAGCAAATGTAAGGTAAGTTTGCCTACAATAGACCCATAATGGCAATAAAAGGTCTGTATATAGCACCAAAACTTCATATTAAAGGTGTGTATGAAGTCTAACACGTGTCAGAGTCAGATACCGACACGACACATGTGATTATATTCGATCACTTCTATTTTCGTAAATTATTATTAAAAGTATCTACGTGTTAGTGTCAGTATCGTGTCTGATGTCTGTGTCAATGCTTCATAGGATAGGATTTAAACTAATTCCAGAGGATGACCGTTTGACCACATTCACCTATCCTTTTTTGTATCAATGTTTAAATTCAAACAATTTCCTTACTCAAAGAATGAGATAAAGTAATGGAACTATGACTCATCACCAAAAATGGTTAAATATGAAAATGGAGTTTACTTAGAAGCCAGGTACATAGTGTAAGATAAAAGTATCATTTCTGATAGAGACAACAATAAATTGGATTGTCAACTAGTCATAAAATCAATATCAAATGTTACTAAAAAAACTGTGAGCACAGCCATGAGATATTGCATCAAAGGACATATAAATAAATCTATATTAGGATAAAAAACAAAACATGACAGGCCATAAATCATGAAACTGTTTGCTGGGTTTTTCTATCAATTGGGAAAAATGAAAATAATCAGCCACTTGTGAGGTTAACTTTAGAATAACGAAGGTTAGCAAAAGTTTATGTAAATCGAACGAAAAGTGAATCTGAATGACAAGGGAGCTGAAAGGAAAACAAGGTATGAAAGAAAGTGTTATACTGATAAGTATAAAACCTTATGGCAGAATGATTTTATGAATGCAAAAAAAAAAAAAAAAAAAACTCTCACAGAACTTTTATTGATTAACATAATCTCTAGCAATGCACAAGCCATTCTCGGACATCACCAATGAAAACTAATTGCAGCATTCTTTGATCTGAGATTTATAACTAAACTGAAACATAATTCCTACATTATTATTGTGATTAACCTAGACAACATATAAAACAGTTTTCTTACATAAAAACAAAAGGGTAAGAAAGAAAAACATGACATCTTCACAGCAATTATAGATTACTTCTTGTCATTGATATTCAATACCAATAAAGTTCAAAGAAATGGCAAATGCAAAGTGTGAATTTTGAAACGTATCTTTTCAAAACCACTATACAATTATTCAAAATCAATACATAAGACTGAATCTAGAGCATAAATAATCCAGAAAGTAAATTAGACTGAGGGGTTGAGGGCGAAGTATATCAATTCCACTCTCACAGAAGTTAACAAAGTTATGAAATACAATCTCATCAAGATCTAAAATCTACAAATCCAATGGTCAAACCAATCAAAGCCATCTCATCCACCTTCTATCAATTAGAGGAGAAAAACAAATAACTCGGCACATGTCTTCTTCTTCATCATCATCATCATTTTCATGGCTTATGGTAATATTTCTCATTAAAATAAACAAATATTTATGAAAACAAATTCCAAGTTCCATCACACGTGCCAGCAATTCTAACAGATTAAATGACTATAATAATCCAGTCCACAGCCAATTGTTGAATGACAAACTTCTTCTACTGGTCAAACAACACCATAACACAACTCAATTCCCACCCAACACTTCAAAAACCCCACTTCATAATAAAGGGTCAAACAAATTTCAAAACATAACAATAAAGGGTGTGTCTGGTATCCATTCCATTTACTCAAATTATTATTGGCATTTACATGTCATGTCATAATCAATATCGTGTCCGGTGTCTGGAGTCAGAATTTCATATGCTATGAACAATTTAGTGGAGAATTATAAATCTATAGATATCAACACTTAAATTGAAAAGAACATTCATCACAAAACAAAAAAAAAACCCATTTCATAAACTTTATCAAAATGATATATAATTCACAAAAATCCCAATTGAAGAGAGAGATACCTTCAAGAACATGATCTTCAGGTCCAAGAGAAGAATCCCCACAAACATCACAAACAACTCTTCCATGAATTTCACCAGTCCAAGCCCTCACACCCAAACCAAATAACATCAAAGACAACAGAATCAAATCCATCGCCACCTTCTGCTTCTTTGCTTCCATGGTTAAAACTGAAAGAAAAAAAAAAATAAAAGCCAAAAAACCGAACTTTTCTCAGAACAAACTGATTTTGGGTTAATGGGTGTGTTTTTTACTCAATGGGTATAAACAGTAATAGATTTTAATTATAAAAAAAAATTGATTTTTTTTTCCGCCGACACTAGCTGAGTCACTGAGTCCAACACCCGAGTCAAATCAAATATATCTATTCTATAGGGACTAAAGCGTGATTATGAAAAAACGTTAGGGACAAATTTGTAAAACTATCCTCCGTTTTTTCCCTATAAATAATAGCCTAAACCCTCACACTATTATGATATATTGCGCCGCTTTCAAGAGCAAAGAAATTTACGAAGTTGTTCTGAGTATGAATTTGTTGAAGCAATTTCTGTTTCATTAGAAGCTTATTCTCTTAGAATTTTTTTTTGAGTTGTCTTTATTTTTCCTAAATTCTGTTTCTTTCATTCTTGAAGTTCAAATTTTCTTCCTTTGATGTTTTTTCACTATAAACCCTTATAGTCAAACCCTAATTTCTCTTATATTTATCCGATCTGTTTCTTCAAGAATCTTGATTTCTTATTTTCGTTTGTATACAAAAGTATGATTTTCTCCTGTTATTTTCAGGATTTTTTTTATTGTATCGGATGTATTAAGTCTTTAGGATGTTTAATTTTATTTTATTTTTTGAAAATTTACTTTTATGAATTTGTATCCCTATGATGATTTATAATCATTAAAGTAGTGGACTGAATTTCCTTGAAGAAAATGAAGTCAGAGGGATTGACAATTTGTATAATTTGTATTTTCAATTTGTTTTTCATAGATATAACAATACCATGTTAAATAGATTAATGTTATTGTTGTTGGTGTTTTTATTATATGATAATGTATCAGATTTATTTATGCAAGCACAGCCCTTAAGATCGCCTTTCAAATAAATGAAAGCGTTTTGAGTCATTGCTGTGCAAAATTAAATAACAATTAAGAGTTCATTTAAGGGTTTTCCTTCTATGTCCTCTTCCCCACCATTTGTTTCATATATTCATGAGGCATAGACCCTTTACCTTTGGATTTGTTGCTTTAATCATGTTAACATCTTTTGATTAATATCTTCTAGTAAGTTTTAAACTAAAGATTTAGCTGATTCAAGTTCAGTTCATTTGGTGTTTTATTAATGCCTCAACAAACAAGTGGTAACATTTTCATCAAACTTTTTTTCAAATTAAATGTTTGCTTGTGCCGTGTTGTTTGTTTTTCTAAATTAATGTTATTTGGATGCAAGAATGATGATTCAATTAGATGTGTGAAAGGAGAAATCCTTGCTGAACTCAATTTTTTGAGGCAAACCGTCTGACTTGCCAGTTTTTGGTTGAAATTGTTGTTTAGTTGTGTTACAGTAAAGATTATTGGATTTGTAATGTGTGAAATGACATTAATTATTTCTTATCTTTAAGGATGATGATTCAATTAGATGTGTGAAAGGAGCAATCCTTTCTGAACTCAACATATTTGAGGCATTTGATAAATCTGACTTGATTTTATCTGTCTAAAATAGCATCAAGAAAATTTAAGACATAATGATATATACTATTTTTTTTTAATATATTGTCTAATTATTGTTTATGTTACTTGTAGAATAACATGATGAACATTGCGAAAATATAAATCTTCGCGGAACTCAAATTTTGAAGCATACGTTATTTGCAATGTGAAACTGTAACAGAAGTCGATTATTGAATGCAAGTATCATGATTCAATTAGATGTGTGAACTCAATTTATTTGAGGCATTTGATATAATCTGACTTGTTTACTAATCTTTTGTTTGACAGTATTATAAAAAAATGATAGAAAATTCACTGTTTTAACTGTTCGGTACCAAGTAATAAACAAAACATAATATACAAAATTGCCAAACTAAACATATAAAATGTGAAATACATTGTCATGAAATTTAAAGTGCAAGAAACATCTAAATACTGACTCATTATATACACCTTAAACACTCATTTGTTAAAAAGTTTTGATACTTTAAAATTTAATGTGTTGATGCATATTAGATACTAAAACATAGTCATAGTACCCTATTAATTAATTTATGATATTAAAAGAAGAAAGAAATGATTCACATTTTTGTTAGAGACAACTCAAATACCGCTTTCTTGACGTATTGAATTCGTTCACAAAGAAAGAAAACAATCACTAAAGTGTGAATAGATTTCCAAATTATGTCCGAATAAACTAATAAAATAGCTATTTGCGTCTTTCATTTATGAAAAATTAATTAATTAATTATTGTTACACAACAAACCATTGTGTAAAAAAGAATACAGTAAACTATAATAATTGGTTATTAATTTTTCTTCAAACTACTGTCTAAACGATATTCAAGAATAATGTTTTGAAAATTGGATTAGAAATCGAGCTGGTGAAGTATCATATCAGAAGGGATGAGGAGTATACTACTGCCCCCAACTGTAGTGATCAACCCTCTTGTGTTCCTACAAGATCATCAATATGTCAATCACCAGAAGTCGAGCTCCTTCGAAGGAATCTCAAGAAGAATTGAGTAACCAGAATCACAATTTTAATTTTAATATATAGAATAGAGGGTCCAAATAGCAGTTGATGAAAATTGGATTTTACACAATTGAACTTATACTTCTAAAATGTAAAAAATTTAATTTTATGCTTTATATGTTCATTCTATCAAAGGTAAAAAAATTTGTTTCAAATTGTATCCCTCATCAAAATTTCCCGTAAATAAATTGTTTTTCCGTATCTGACTTCTACCACCAAATTCTCTACCTCCCTGCTAAGATGTCCCAGAACCTCTAATGTAGGAATTTCCACTTTCTCGCATGAATGCAGAATGAGCTTGAGAAGATGCCAAAGTTGTTGGTGCTGATGCGTAGTTAGAGGATGGATGTGTTGTATGTACATGATAATCCCGCTTGATGTGACCTACTTGGCCACATTGATAGCTCACCTTACCATCTCTGGAACAATTTTCAAAGTGAAATCTACCACAAATAGAACATCGTGTAGCTGAAACACCGGAATGTCTTAGAAGGAAACTGGATTGTGATGCTGCTTCAAAATTTGATCTACGACTTTGCACAGTCCCAGAAGACTGCCCGTTATGACCACCTCTTTGAGACATGATTCTTGGTTGCCCCTAATAACCAAACATAGATCCACCATCGCAATTTGGATAGTTACGTTAAGATTTTTCAACCTTTTGTTTTTTTCGTGAATCTTGTCTATTACCTCCTTTTTCCATCTGTCGTTGCTCAATTTGAAGTGCCAAACTCAAAACCTCAGCAAAAGTAGAACAATTCGACCCACCTAAAAATCTAAATAAGTAATCCCTCAATCCTCTGATGAACCTCTTGACACACATTTCCTCAGTGATAGGGTAAGGAGCGTGTCTAGAGAGCTGTGTAAAACAAGCATTATACTCTGAAATTGTCACACTCTTCGTTTGCTCCAATTGTTCAAAATCATAAGCTAATCCATCTCTAACACTCTCTGGAAGAAAACGAGCCATGAACAACTAAGAGAACTCTCTCCATGCTAACGTAGGTGACCCCACTTGTCTACCACGTGACACTATATCAAACCAATCACGTGCCACACCTATTAGCTGAAACGATGTCAATCCACTGCTTTTATATCAAAACAACCCAATGCTTTCCAAAGCCACTCTAGACTATCAATGAATTGTTGTGGATCCTCAGTCGCGCTACACCTAAAAAAAGTAAGGTGTTTAAGTTTCATGAAGTCTGGTAAAGTAACCTCAATCCCCCTTGTTGCAGCAGTCATCTGTTGCTCAACTTGTCTAACCTCTTGTTGGCCATCGAGATTTTCATGTCTTTGATCACCCTCTTGTTGTTGTCCAACGATAACCCCAACAAGTTGTTGCACAACCTGTTGTAATTTCTGCAGTCTAGCAGCAAACTCTTTCATGGTTAGATTTTCGCGCCTCCTCCTAGGTACCTCAACATCGGCATCCAAGCCACGTTTGCCAACATTAACTCTATGCCGATTTTGAGCACAAACTGAAACACGGCCTCGTTGACGAGCGCTTTGGGCTTGGGCAATTGACTCATCAGCTATTTCTCTTATAATAGGATTCTTAGTCTTGGGTGGCATTCTCACCTAATCAAAGAACATTGATCAAAAATTGAACAACACAACAAGAAAATATGGAAAGATATTGATGATGAATTTAAACACAAATTTAGACAAAAAATGAGACTCTCATAAAGTGCTAATAGTCCCTTGCAAGTAAGTTATGCCCAGGTACATAATTTATTGATAAGAATCTATTATCACTCTATGTTTGCAGCTATTATGACCTACAACCGAGCTCTAATACCAACTTTGTCACGACCCGAAAACTAAACGTCGTGACCGGCGCACAAGCTAATCTCCTAGCCTGGCAAGCCTGTCAACTTACATAACATTTAAGCAAATAAAGAGTTCTAAATAACCATTTCGAAAAATATATAATGTTTCTCGAAATTTCGACAAAGTATCCTCTGTAATTTCAACGTTTCCAAATTTATAAAATTTCTGTTTAAACTTCCAACTCAGTCATGTTTCAAAGAGCATAATCTAAATATTCAATATATCTCCCAAAAACACTTTCTAGACTTAAAATAAATGCAAATTACATCACGACTCAACAGAATTTACAAAAAAGGGTCCTCGATCAAAGAGGTCTACCAAAAAAAAATATGATCGAGACTTGAATCTACTAACAGCTTGCTACTCAACTGCGTGTGAATCTGAAAAAAAATAAACAACATGAAGGGGTAAGTCACAAAGACTTAGTGAGGAGACAACAACCACCACCAACTAAAAGGGAAACACAAAAAGGGCACGAATAATTATTTCACAACCTTGTGGCAATTATATTTAAACAATACTGCCAAAAATATAGATAACGCTCAAGTAAAGTATACGCATGATAAAATCATTAAACTTGAAATTTAGCCGTTCAAGTAGAAATATTTAAAAATCCAATTTATAGAAAAATGAAATCACAATGAGCAACAACAAAAAATCTTAGGAAATCAAACAAGTAAAAATATAAATTCTTGAGAACTAAGAGACGGCTTCATCTCATTGATAGCCATTTCCTCTTAAGGGTGGTATTTCCCTTAAGAGTGACTCCATCTAACGGATAGTCCTCTCCTCTCAATCCCGCAATGCATCATCACACATCCATTAGGGAGCTTACATCTGGTTGATAGCCCTCTCCTCCTACGGATGACATTTCTCATAGGGGCGGCACCATCTAACAGGTAACTCTCCCTAATCAAAACGAGGTAACTAGGTGCACCTACCGCCATTAACAATTTCATAATTATAATAACGATTTCCAAAACACGTATGTAAAAATCATCTCTCAGTTCATCGTAACTCGTGGAAAACATATTCAACCGTACAACAATTCGATATTTAAATACTTTATAACTCATAAATAAATCAAACTACTAACACATTATGTAATAAAGACCATGAAAATAAATAAATGAAGAACTCGATATAAATTCAAAGGTTGTGTTCCCCAATTTTTTAAATAAATACTTTAACGTAAAAAAGAGTAAGATAATAATTATAGCATAATAAAAATATGACAATGATCGTCGTCTACTCACCACAATGGAGAATCAACTAAGTTTGTTCTCCATCAACTTTCAGAGTAGCAGACAGAACCTCAGCTGACAAATCTGAGTATAAAAAATATGCTCAAGACTGTAGAAAAAATTATTCTAAAGTTTAGCTAACTCCAGGAAAGCATAAAAATCCTTTAAATCTACTATAAGCACAAAAATAAGATTTTTAACCAAAACTACATTTTTCTAGAGACTCATACTAGCATTAGAGTTGTGTGTTTACCTCAAAGAGTCTAAATAAACAACTTTCAAGAAATGGGCACCCTTCTTCTTCCTTAGAGCACAAACCCTAACACAAAAATTCTACCCAAGAACTTGTGAAAATATGAGGAAGCTTGCTTAGGGAATGTATACCCTCTCTATGAGTTTATTGTGACTTTAAGTGAGAGGAAGAAGAAAAAGAAGAGGAAAAGAAAAGAAAAGCAAAAAAATGAAAATGGGGGTGGGAGTGGGTAACCGAGAGAGAGGAAGGGAAATGAAGGAGTGAGATAGAAAGAGAGTAAGAGTGAGTTGGGTTGGTTTGTTTTATTTATTATTATTATTATTATTATTATTATTATTATTATTATTATTATTATTATTATTATTATTATTATTTATTTTTTTAATGAAACGGGGCGTTTCAGGTATGTTATTAAAACTTTGCATTTTGTTTTATATTTATACATGTTTAGGATTAAACATGCATGTTTGATAGATTTTTTTATTGAAATAATACCAAAAAACTTTTTGTGTTTGAATATTAGGGTTGAGTTTGTTCATTGGTCATTGAAGAGATTTTTGGAACACAATAAAGGAGATTTATGTAAGGCATGAAATTATATGAATGAGATGTTGAAGTTGTAAATTATTAAGATAAAAAGGTCATTTGAGAAAGATAAGGGTCGCAAAAGAGCATATACAAAATAATCCATTTTATGAGAATTTGACTTGGATTGTATCCAGGAAAGATCAAAACAAAGGGTGGTGTGAAGAGGAAAAAAGGTAAGAAGTCAAAGGAATTTGAAGTATATCGCGACTCTTCATTTTTTGAGAAGGTTGATGCATTTTATTCTGATAATGCAACTACTCAAGTCTCTCTGCAATGACCATAATAGCATCCCAACAAACCTCTCAGCAAGTATATTTGGACGAGTTTTCTCCTCTAATTCATTCATATATGAAGACATAGTTAATGTTAAAGTGGATGAAAATTGTGGATATCGTGCTATTGCTGCTTTACTTGGTCATAGTGAAAAATATTGGAGCATTGTGCTCGACAATTGTGTACAGAGATTAAGTCCAAACTGGATTTATATGTTGCATAATTCAAGGAACGTTTGCAAGAAGTGACAGACTCTTTGCTTGTAACTGATTTGGGAAACCAACCCAACGAGAAGTGGATGAGCATTCTAGATATAGGTTACGTGATAGTAACAAAATATAATCTCGTTCTTGTGACATTGGGAAAAACTTTTTCTTTGACTTTTTTTTTTTCCCATTGGGGAGTGCACACAATGGAGATCTATCACGTGATCGTATTATCAACATTGGTCTCATTGGGTTCAAGTTAAATTGAAATCAGGATGTCTGTTGCTTCCACTTGCATGGCATTGGAAGAATCACCTTAGTGATGAGTCTACATCATGGGCTATAGCTTATGCAGAACGTCTACAACACTGGGGCTCATTAGATTTATAACATAAATCAGATTATATGTCTTTGACAAATGATTGGCACTGTTGATTTAAAGTTTTATTTCATATATATGCAATTTTCAATTAGTTTATTTGTTTCCTCTGCACTTCGCATCCCTTTTTGTAACATAATTCATTCACACATTATACAAAAGATTAAATCGTTTCAACGTTTAGCAAAATAAGTCTAAAGCAACAAAGCAATACAAATAAATAAAGTATGAATAATAAGTCAAAATAAATAAGTTTAAATAAATAAGTCTGAATAATAAAATAATACAATTAAAATACAACTATAGTATTAATGATAATCCCCTTACCTAGATATGTGTAATGCTATCTCTAAGAAGGCATGCATCTCATCTTCAGTATCTAGCCTTTGTAAAACTAAACTATGCTGGATAAGACCACCCATTATCTGACACCGTGTATACCATTCACCATTAGTAGTATCAAGACCAACATCGTGACTAGGACCAGGACCAACATCATGATTAGGACCCAGAACCTACACCACCAGGAACGTCAAAGCATGAAGGTTCTGCAGCAACATAAGGGATCATGTGAGGATGAGATATCTTATAGTATCACTGGATGTATCCCTCAACAGACTTGTGTAAATATGTGGTTGAATACAATCTAGTACGAAAGGATTGAACATAGTTCTTTTACATACTCCATTCAACATCAACATCACATACAACGAGCATCGACGAAGTACGGTGGATGTGTTGAGTATGCCCAATATGTTGTAGACACCTCTGTGGAAAATACGGTACCATCGCGAAGCACCAACGAATGTACCTTGTAAACATCGACACAAACTGAAATCATGTCGTGGCGTCCTCATCTTAATTTGGCGTGTAGATAATATTAGTAGGACCCAAAGCATCCAACTTCACTTTGTAGTATGTTTGTTTAGGAATCCATCGAAACATTTGTGGCAGTGAAGATATAGGCTCACTCATACTCCACTTACAGATGTCAAGGAAATGCTCATAAATCCATGTATGTAAATAATTAAATAAGCATCTTATCATATAATAGTATAATAAGAGTAAAAAATAATATAAAAGTACCTGAAATAGAGATAAATATCCTCCCTTCGTTGTAGGCATGGTACCATCCCCATGCCCATTTACCACAAGTATCAAGGTCTTGAAAAAGGAACAAATATTTTGCAGATACAAGTCGAATGAAGTAGGTATGCCCTCGCTGCACAGTCGAATCGTCCTTCATGAAGTTTCTTAAAAAATACAGCTTTCAACCACTCAAAACTATATGAAGCACCTTTATTGACCCTAGTTTCATTTACAACTTCATCCTCGTCAACTCCCAGTAACTCAACGGGAGCAGCAATGGCCAAATCTTCATTCACATTAGTGAGAGGTGTGAAATTTTTTCTATAATATGGTATGCCCAAAAGACCGCTAACATCATCAAGAGTAATAATCATTTCACCAAATGACAGGTGAAATGAGCTAGTCTCTACGTGCCATCTCTCAGCAAAAGCAGATATGAGATTATTGTTGATCATGTGCAAACTACATCGTTGCAGATGATGTAACCCAAATGTAGTAATCCATTGATCTATCTGAGTAGGAAATACATATCTAATATCAATGAATTTATCTTGTTTTTTGCCAAAGTTGACTATTTTTTGATAATTTGTAAATAATTAAAAAAAACTAGTTTGATTTTGGTGACTTACTTGGAGTAGAAGCAATCGAATTCGAAAGCATAAATAATTTGACATATAGCTTTATTCTGGTTCACCATTAACTTGGCTACATCTAGTCCCCTCATTTAGAAGGCTTTAATCCACTGATTCAAATACCTTGAATTACATAGCACCTGACCCTCTAAGTCAATCTTCCCAAACAGCCTGACAACCTCAAACTTTTGATGAACTAACCACCTTGACCCTACAAGCCAAGTCTTCTCCTTACAACCCCAGATTGAAGAATGAACTAACCACCTTGACCCTGCAGGCCAAGTCTTCTCCTCACAACCTGACAACCCCAGATTGAAGAAGGAACTAAACCACTATCGAGTTGGATACAAAAATTGGAACTTGAGTAGTTGTTGTTAACAAAGCTGATAATAATAATAACTCTCACACTCTAAGAAAAGAACACTCAGAAAATATTTCTAACCTGAACAAGTGTTTCTCTCTTTGAACTCTAAGATGAATTGAGAACTTTGAGCTTTAGTTCTTCTACTCTTTTATGCTTTTCTCCTCCAGCCTTGAGTGTCTATTTATAGTGAAAATTTGGGCTTCAATTTAGTCCTTGTTTAATTCTAAATTGTATCTTCTTCAGATTGAGTTTGTAAGTTGTTCAAATTGATTCTATTTCTATTTTGTTTAGATTGAGTTTGTAAACTCTTAGATTGTTTCTGTTTTATTTTTGTTTAGATTGCGTTTGTAAATTCTTCAAATTGATTATGTTCTTTTTTTATTGTAGATAAATCTTGATCAAATCTTCTTCAAATTTTGTTCAAATCTTCATCAAACCTTGATCAAATCTTCTTCAAATCTTTGTTAAATCTTCTTCAAATCTTGACCATATTTTCTTTTCAATTTGGTCAAAGATTTTCTTCAATTATAAATTTGAATTAAATTTTATTTTAGATTTTCTTCAAAAACATGAATCTTTTTTCATACTCTTTGAAGTCAAATATATTGTTCTCATAATATAATTTTGTTAACATCAAAACTCTAAATGTAAAACCAATTTGGTTCCAACATACTATAAATATATTAAACTATACATACTATGCTATAGTATACTATGTAATAAAATAAATTATTTATTAATCTGTCCATTCCACACTTTAACTGCAATGTGGTGCTCATAGTCCTTAAGAATATAAATATCGAAAGGACCTCCAGAAAATAGAGGTTGTTCAGGCTGCTGATGCTGATGCATGTTATCCTCGTGCTGCTTATGATCGATGCATGTTATCCTCATGTTGTGCATGTTATCTTGGTGCTGCTCATGCTCCTTCTGATCATGTTTTATATGATCCTCAATCGTAGGATCCTTCTGCTCCTTTTGCTCAGACTCAAGCTGAATATAATAATTGTCCTCTTATTGCATCGCTTCGTTCCTCTTTCTTCTTTTTTCAATAGTGGCTCTCCTATTAGATTGTGTAGGAGGTCAAACTCGAGAATGTTCCATAGTTTTCTTCGCTTCTCTGGTCCTCACAAAAAAAAATTGAATGAAAAAAAAATCGTCACCCAGAAATCTCATGAACGAAATATCTGATAGTTATATTTCAATACCTAAAATTTCATTTTTGAAATTTTCAAGAGTTAGTTTCAACCGAAAAATTTGAAATTTCAAGTAGTAAAATTTCAATATCGGAAATTTTAAAAATGAAATTTCGGGTTGAAAACAACTATCGGATATTTCAAATTTTCTGTTGAAACTAACTACCGAAAATTTCAAAAATGAAATTTCCAGTATTGAAATATAATTACAGAAAATTTTGTTTTTGAAATTTTCAGTTAGAGAAATTCAGAAGAAAAAAAATTACTTTTTCTTTAATTTGAGAATGTGGATGTATGATCAAGATATTCGAGTTTGTTTTAGTTTTTACTCTTCACTTAAAGGTGTTTTAATAAGTTAAGGGAATAAAATGAACGAATCAAGAGAGGTAAACAAACACCTCAAACATCATCAAAGAGCAATAAACTAAGTCTAGCATGTATTACATCAAATAACCTTTTTCCAAAGGATGAGGAATGACCTAAATTACTAAAACATCGGCACATTTGTTAGCTTCACCATATATGTGAATAATAGAAAACTACCAATCAAGTTATTAGAAGGATACTAGAGTGTCTTGCAAAATAGGTTAAAGGTATGCATTTTTTGTAGTACCATATAAAATCATATTAACATCTTTAAAGTTCAACTCAAATTCAATCCAATTAAGGTTAAGAGAATGGAAAATTGGATTTTGTAACCTCAAAATTTGACTTGTACCCCTATTTATAATTTTTATATTTAACTTACTAAAATATCCTTAATTGAATGGTAAAAGTTAAAATAAATTAAGATATCTTGATCATACCTCCACATTCCCAAATTTTCAAAAAAATAAAATTTTTTTTTTCTGAATTTTTTTAACCAGAAATTTTAGGAATAAAATTACTGATAGTTATATTTCAATGCCGTAAATTTACTATGAAATTTTCAGGAGTTATTTTCAAATGAAAATTTGAAATATCCGATAGTTGTTTTCAATTGGAATTTTTTTATTTATTTTACATTTCTGGTAATAAAATATAACTACCAGAAATTTACCAATTGGAATTTTTTTATTTATTTTACATTTCTTAATTTTTTTGTTTACATTTTTTTCATTCAATTTTTTTTCAGTGAGGACTTGAGGAGCGAAAAAACACTGTGAACATTCTCGAGTTCGAACTCTTACACAAACTAATAGGAGAGCTGCCGTTGAAAAAAGAAGAAAGAGGAACGAAAAGATGCAACAAGAGGAAGATTATTATATTCAGCTTGAGTTTGAGCAAGAGGAGTAGTAGGATCCTGCATTTGAGGATCATACACAGCATGATCAAGAGGAGTAACAAGATTACATGCATCAGAAGCCCGACCAACCTCTGTTTCCTAGAGGTCCTTTTGATCTTTCCGTCCTTATGAACTATGAGTACCACGTTGCAGCAAGAGTGTGGAATGGATAGATTAGTAAATAATTTATTATATTACATGGTATAGTATTCTTGTTCAAGAAACACAAGAAGGGGCACGGGGTTGAATTTTGTTTAAAGCTTTTTTTTTTTTTAATATTTGAAATGGCTTAAAAATTGAAGTGATAAAACTGAAATGATAAAATAAATGACTTAGCTATTTTATCTTAGTTCACTACTAACTTAGTAGCTACGCTCAGTCCCCTATTTCGAAGGATTTAATCCACTATATTTAGAACTTACACTTGAACACTGGGTTAGTCATAATGATTGTGTTCAATATTCTCACCTCCAACTTTATATTTAGAACTTACACTTGAACACTTGGTTAGTCACAATGATTGTGTTTAATATTCACACCTCCAACTTTATACCTTCAAGTAGTTGAGAAAAGGGCAACCACTACCGGACTTAGTATACAAGTTCTAACAAGTCTTCTCAACTTTTAGCGTAGTACCGTCAAGCCATTGAAGAACATAATCAGCCACTACCAGGCTTGGTTACAAAGAAAGAGTGTTTGTGAATTTTAAAATTTACTCTCTAACTAGAGTGTATTTGTAATATAAGCTCTCAGATTTTTCTTTCTCAACACATGGATAAATTTGACAATTTTCTAACTCAGTGTTTGTGCTTGCTTATTTGAGATTAATTCACTTTGAAGGAATGTTGTAAGTTGTTGTGATCGGTTCCTTTTTTGTTTGGAATTGTTGTGTGTTGGTCTATTTTCTTTGAACTCATAATTTATGTGCAATTTATAAAAGTCTTTGCAGCATTGCTTATGTGCTACAGAGTATGGTTGAATGTCCTTCAAGGAATGGTCTTGTGTCCTTCACGACATGGTTTGTTTGTCCTTTAGCATGGTGCTTCATTGTATTCAAAATTATAACTGTTAAGTTCAATTCTAGTTGTTGAGCATAAAACTAAGACTTATAATTTTTTCTGTTTATAGAATTTCAGTTTTGAAGAAGCAGACTGTACTTGATCAGAGGCAAATAACAACCAGAGGCAAGAACAACAGAGGCACAATTGCTGGACCAGAGGCATGAAGCAACCGAGAGCATAATTACTGAATCAGAGGCAAGTGTAATTGACAAGAGGCAACCACCACAAGCAAGTTTGGTGGACCAAAGGAAACCACTAGAATCAAGTTTGCTGGAGCAGAGGCAAGTTTGTTGGACTAGAGGCAAACAGTAGAATCAAGTTTGTTGCAGGAAGGGCAAGTGAGTTAGACCAGAGGCAAACACCAGAATCAAAGTTAAATGACTAGAGGCACTCACCATGTCATAGCGTTGACTTTTACTAGATACATCGACTTTTTACCATGTGTATTGACTTTTACCCAAAAACGTTGACATTTGGGTTTTGACTTTTTGCCATTACTTTTACCGAATTTTTAGAAAAAAACTTCGCAAAGAGTACGATTTTGAAGCATTTTTTTTATCAATGAAAATGAAAAGGATAAAATTGAGTTTTTTTACTTATTGAGGGGTAAAATTCAAATTGTGGGATATCAAATCCAATTTCCAAGAGAATGAGCTACTTGAATTCCAATCGTGGGATATCAAATACAATTTTGTTCAAATAGCATTGTTCGATCCCAGTTTTCTATAAAAGCCTTTAATAAATTTACCATCGAAGTTTCTAATGAGACCTCCACAAGCATGATGCTTAGATGTCTCAAGTGAGTCATCTACATTGAATTTGTAAAATCTAGAGTTCATATCAATGTCATTACAATATGAACTAATTTTTTGGATGAAGGTTATATCTTTCATTCACTAATTTGTCCATTTAATCTATGCACCAATTTATCTATGAGATAATAAAATTTCATTAAGAAATTTGTCTCAAGAAAATGATATTGATGTGAATTAATATCTTTAATTACAACGCAAAATCAAAATATTAATCGATAAAAATTTACCTAAACTATTTTGATTGATTTGTCAATTCACAAAAATCAAAGACTAATTTTGTATCAATCCAAACATGAAATTAATAGTTGCATTGTGAGAAGATAAAATTATATTTTATAAAATGTTCTATAAAATGTTCAATACTTTTAAATTGTTTAATTTGCAAACTACATCAATCTGCATCATAATGTTTACTATGAAAATGATGTATGCCAGAAAGTTATGTTTACTATGAAGATGATGTATGCCAGAAAGTTATGTTTACTACAAAGATGATGTATGCCAGAAAGTTACAACATAGTTTGATAAATATAAAGGTTTCCTATGTAGATGATGTATGCCAGAAAATTACCCCAATAAATATTTTGATCAATTTGACTATACCGAAAAATTTCTTTGGGGAAAATCGTAAAAAGTTATTCTAGTACTTAGATTCTTTTTCAATTAGGCGGATTCCAAAACAAACAGAAAACACTCTAAAACAAATTCAGAAAACACTCTGAAACTCTAAAACAAATTCAAATCTGATAACACAACCAAAGTTAAATAGTTTTTGCTTAAGAATTTCCGGATTTCCGATTACTACGAAAGTTTTCTTCACTAAGTTTAAAGTGAGGATAAGTCGCCATGTTGTTTGTTTAAAAACTTGGAACACAGCAAAAAGAATAAAAAGGGTTCAAGGTAAATTGTGGACATCAGTTCTCCAAGGTGATATATAACATCAATAAAACTCAGATGCAAATTACCCATTTACACAATTCAAATTCATCATGTGTCCACCAATTGAAATTCATTGGTTATAAAAAAAACACTGAAACAAACTAAAATTTGACACAACAAAATACAAACCGAAAAAGTGGGCATCAGTTCTCCAAGGTGATGTAGCATCAATGAAATTCAGATGCAAATTACCCATTTACACAAAATAAGATTCATCATATGCCCATTCATAATTAGTTTTTGAATTTGCAATCTTCAAATGTTGAAAAAGACTCAAATAAAAGTGGACAAAAACAACAACATAATCTAAAAATCTCAAGAAAGGAACAAATCAACCAAACCTAAACAAATAACGCAATAAAAGAGGGAATTAATAAAACAATCAGAACCTGTCGGGATTCATAAATACATCAAAGAATATCAGAGGATTGACAGACAAATGAATTTATATCATCACATCGCTTTTCTTTTCCCTCTTATTTATTTCACAATTAATAAAGAACCAAATTAATTTATGTAATTATCTAATTAAATAAAAAAGATTAATATACGAGCTCAGAACTTCTTAGAGGATTGCGCCATCATCGACGAGAACAAAAGATAACTCGCTCCAGCACAGATGAATTTTCATCATAGACTCAGTATGAAAAATTGAAATAAAAGATTTGGTGGAAAATTTGCAGACAAAAATTGATTAATTGTTCATCCCTAAATTGAACGATATCACAAACTGAATATGAAAGAAGTAGTAAGGACAAATTGCAGACACAATGCAATACGAAAAATAAAGATGAGATCGAAGTTGCCGACAGCTGAATTGTTTCGAATACAGAATATGGCGAATTTGGGGATTATTTATAGTGTAAATTAGGGTTTTTTGTTTTTGACAATAGGGTTTTGTCAATGTTAGGCAACGCAAGACACCTCTTAGAAAAAATATGGATTTTTTTCATCAATATCCCTTTTTTTTAATTTAAAATATCCTACTTACAAAAAAATTTAAAATACGCTATTTTTTGAACTTTTACCTGGTCGCATTATGCGATCATATAAAACAAGAAAATTTGTAATAGGTCGCGATCTTCTACTCAATTATTTTTTTATATATTAAATAATATAAAAAAACTTAATAATACATCATTAAAAATATTAATTATTAATTAATAATAGTATAATTTAACTAAAATTAGTAAGAAAATATAATAAAATATAGAAACTATATAGAGTTGTCAGTAATATTCGAATAATATTATAGATTATGATCAATTAACCGACGTAATCTTTATAGGATGAATACTTTATCTTAAGTTTAAGTTCATTTCAGTTTTAATATGAGTACTACTGAGACGGTCATATCGTCTTTATACTCAATCATTTATTTACGTGGTATGTTACGGTTAAAAAAAACTAATAAGCCCCTTTAGAAAGGAAAAAAAAGTGTTTATATATAAGTTTTTTTTTTATAATTTATTAGCTACATTTATTATTCTTATTTCAAATATATCCCTTATTAATTGTATCAATTTATCTTAGAAGATGAAAAATCACATTGAATACATTCACAAAGGGTAATTTAGTAATAGTCATACATAAATTTTTCTAGAATTACAATTTTGAACCCTTAAAGTATTTTTAGATTTCACATTGGTCTTTAAATTTTGTTCATTCATTTTAATTCCTTAAGTAATAAAGATTAGACAATTTGTTCCCTCAACTAATTTTCATTTCATTTTAGTCTCATACAAAAGTTATAATCATTCAAGATTTTGATTGATTGAGTTACAAAAATTAGTCACTTAATTATACTACCAATTTTTCTTAATGTATATAAAATATGTAATAGGTGTTTATAAAATCTTCACAAAGGTCACATGTGTATGTTTATGTACTAAGATAGATATTATTATATTATTAAAACTTAAAAGGAAAACCAAATTTAACTAATTGATGGCAAGTGTATGCATTGTACTCGCCAACAATTTGTGAGACATTTTTCTGAAAAACAACTTGAAAATTGAGGTTTTAAAAGAATAAAGTTAATATATCACAATTGTTCTCATTTTTATGGAGATGATATTAAAAAAATACTATTTTTTCTAATTCTTTAGCGATGAATAATTGTCCCGTATATATTTTTTATGATAAATTATAATTAATATGTTATAAATATTCTCATTTTTATTTAGATGATGTAAAAATATTAAACTTATCTAATTGATTAATGAAAAATATATATATTTCATTTATGAATTATAAGTTCTAACGGCTTCTTTAATAATTCATTTTTAGAAAAACAATGTGAAAAAATTAAAATGTAAAAAAAATAAAATAAAGCTACAACAGTTTTTTTAGTGATCCATTTTAAGAAAAATAACATGAAAAAATTAAAGTATTAAAAAAATAAAGTTATTGTATTGTAATTGTCTTCATTTTTGTGACGACGATATTAAAAAACACTAATTTTTTTATATAATTATTTAGCGATAAACAATTTCCATGTGCATGGTTTTTATTATAAATTATAATTAGTATATTTGTACATAGTTCATTTATGAGCAATCTTGTTCCATTACAGAGCCCATTAGCTTGATCAATGTTCCTCAAATAGATGAAGAAATTTTTAGGGTTTGGATCCAAATATAAGAATTTGCGATTTGAAGATGAAGAAATTGGGTTTGAAGATGAAGATTGTTGAATTTTTATTAAAAAATCTGGGGTTGAAGATGAAAATTATTGAGTTTTTATTATTAAATTGGTTTATTGATTAATTAATTAAATTTAAGTTTTTTATTAAATGATTAAATGAATTAATAAGATGAATTTTAATTTTAAATATTAAATGTTGTCTAGTCAACAACAATTACACGGTCACCATGTGTCACTTCATCTAAAATTAGCCATGTCACCATTTTTTTACTAAAAAAATTCATAAAGGACCTTTTTAAAATTTGTTAGAATTTGCAAGGGTATAAATCAAACAAAAAAAATTACAGGGATTAAAATAAAATGAAACATATTTGCAAGGACCAAAAATATATTTAAACTATAATACTTTCTCCTAACTCATTTGAGTCATGTTTACCATTTCCAATATCAAACATCCAATCTGCAAAATATTTAATGTCATTTGTATCTTCATTGGGTTCTACAGTTGTTAATCGCATGTTTCTTGAGAATGTCAAAACCTTGCGGTATTTCCATATTTCATATGAGTTTAATGAAGTTGCCACTATGTCATGCCTACAACCGTTTCTAACAACTGATAATATTTGTCTAAAATCACCTCCAAAAATATTTACCTTCCCACCAAATGGTCTATGTAGGTTAGCCTCATCTACAGTCCTCATGATTTCCCTAAACGTACAATCTACAACTTCAACACAAAATCTATTTAGCATTGGAGTTTCATCCCATATAATAAGCTTAGAATGCAAGATAAGATTAGCTTTGCTAGTGCGTTGTTTGACGTCGCATGTAGATGTTTCGATTGTAACCAAAGGAATGTTTAATGCGAAATGAGCTGTCTTTCTTCCAGATAATAATAAAGTTGCAATCCCACTTTGAAGAAACATTTAAAACAATTGAACTTTGGGATCTCAGAGCAGTTGATAAATTTCTTCAGATAAATATTTTTCCTGTGCCGCCATATCCATATAAGAAGTAAAACCCTCCAGAATTAGTCATCATTGAAGTAATAATTTTCATACATTGACTTTTGTTTTGTAGGTTAAGGATGACAATAATGAGACGTGGGTTGCAACTATTTCATCTTTGTCATAGTTTAATTCATCACCCAAAAACCTATTTCCAAATTGATTCATATTTGAATGTATAAGGAATGACATAGTCTTACAGATTTTAAAAGATTTACCACCCATGAAAAGTAATTTGTCCAACTCAACCAAACAAATATTTTTTATGTCATCATCACAAATTTAAAGACCTGAATCAAAGAGAATGATTTTAATCATATAGTCAATGTTATAATATATTAATAAATATAACACACACACATACACAAACATATATATATATATATATATATATATATATATATATATATATATATATATATATATATATATATATATTATATTTAATAAGTAATTGCTTACTTGAGTTATTTAACCTTTTCTTTTTTTGTACAAAATCATATCACATGAAAGCTTTCATGTAGTATCCTAAACAACAAAAGGATTTGTCATTGAATTCATGAACAATAATATAACAAATAATCTCCTCAATTGATGTCCAGAGGCCAACTGACTTGCTTCAGTAATAGCGTACACAAATTCATTGTTATTCTGCAACAATCCAAGTGCAAAACATGTTTACTTAAAGGTTTTATGTGTTGTGTCATCCACTTTCTTAATATCATTGTAACTTGCGCACCATTTTTGTATTGTCAATAGAAGTCTCAAAAAATAAACATCCCCACTTCCTTGGGGAATATAGTAAGTCTTCCGATTGAATTACCTTGCTTCCTAGACTGTCATGTTATGCTATTTTTTATATAAATAAATCTTGTAGAAGTTCAGCATAAGTCAATTCTCTTCCTTCAGAATATTTTTGGTTTGCCTCAAACCAAGCCAAAAACATTGTGTCAAGTTCTTCATTACACACCACAACATACTGAATTGGAGAATTTTTTGAATAGATTACAGACCGCTCATTTTCAAGGTCAAATGAAAGCCTTATATCAGGAGGCTGCATTTGATGGATGTCATACTCAAAAGTCCTCCAAACAACCTCGAACGGGGACAAATATCTACACTCATAGAATTGTTTTATGTCATCTAGTACCTAACCATTTTTAGTTTAGTTTGAAATCTCTATTATGGCTCTATCTAGTCCTTTCTTAACATACTTAAACAAATACTTTATTGAGTTTTCATTGTTGAAATACTCAACATTGACATGTGCTTAATATCTCATCAACAAATGTGAGTTGTATGGAACTACAAACCTATTGTCCAAACTTATTCCTTTTTTCAAAACAGACAAACTAGTATCTCGCCGCTTGTACTGTGGATAACCTTCATCGTCAACTATAGTTGAAAGTTGGTAATCCTTTGGGAAATACTTTGAGCACTTGCCATCTTTCATGCACGGGAATTTTGGATTGGAGGATTCACAAAGACCATGTAGCATGAAACTTGAAACAACATTTGCAAGTTTTTGATATAAATTACAATAAGGCAATTCTTCTGAAATGAACTTGTCGATGTCATTACCTGTCTTCAATGAATTTGAACCTTCAAGCGATAACAAAATGTGTGCGTATGGCAAACTCCTCTTTTGAAACTCTATGGTATATGTCCCTATGAAAGAAATTTTAAATATATTAATTTGTAATATTCATAAGTTCACTAAAATCACTCATCATGTGATCAAACTTTGCCTTAAATACTCTACAAACAACGTTTGAATATTGTTTTTTAATTTCTGGCCAATTAACATTATATGTGATGGTGATAAACAAATCAGGATATCCAAACTTTTTGTAAATGGCCATTGCATCTTGACAGTTGTTAAACATGTTTCGTGGACCTCCAATAAAAGATGCATGCAGTACTACACACTTTCCAACAATTGATGGATGGTTTTCTCCGATATGAACAGCTTCTTGTAAACCATTTAATATGTCACATCTAATTGTCGATTGCTTCATACGTATCCATTATAACCTTTGTGACTCTATCATAGAGAAACAATCAACAACAAACTGTTGAAATAGTGTGCCAACATTTAAAATATTTCCATGTTCGAAATCTCTCTTTTGTATGCGAAATGCAATAAAGTCTCTTAATGTAACGCGTATCTTCTTTCGATTTTCCTTCCTTGATAACATCCTCTCTGATAGGAAAGTTTTCTTGATATTGGTCCTCATCAAATGGAAACAACAACGAATACTGAAAAGGTATGAATGAAGCATGAGTGTCTTTAATTTCCTCCAGGTAGCCGGATGTCTTTCTAACAATAATGTCTCGATCGGGATCAAGGTTGTCCAAATCACCAACTATTAAAGCAACAACCTCGTCACATGATGGCATATTATGTGTTCTTGGATCCTGTGTTCTATTTCGAAATAACCTTAGGCACATATTGGAGGTGTTATTGTGTTGTAGGTGGTCACAAACTTTTCTAAAATACTTAGCTAAGACATTGTGTTCATCCACCATTAATATTCTTGTGATATCTTCAACTAATGTTTTATGTAGACCTTTGTGTTGTTCTTTTGATTTGGATAATATTACAAAAAGTGGTCAAATACGCAAAAAAAAACAAAATATTCAAAATAATTGTATAAAATGTACCAAATAAAATTTATAACTAAAATGATTAAATATGTTAGATATCTTGTTCACTGTGTCATAAATATATAACTGGGCAAATTTTGGAGTTGCTCCTTCTTCTGGAATTAGACTACCAATTATGTGGAAATTGTGGTGGCCCTCCACCCCCACTCGAGTTTGATTGGATCTTTCCACCAATAGAGGTGAAACAAAACATACCATTATAGGCTTGAATATTTTCTTTAAAATGTTTACTCCTTGGATATTATTCATGTATTAACCTCATTAGCAACTCTGGAGGCCTTTATAAGTATGGAATATGTACTATTCCTTTCATACAACAAAGTGAAAACTTAGGTAGGTTGCTTTTGACACTTTTCTCAACTCCCCCCTCATACCACATACCACATTTGAGCACCACATTTAGAGCATGTATAAGAGGGATCTCCAAAGTCTACTATTTCTGTTGAAAAAAACGAACTCAAATTTTAGGCCGATAAAGTCAATTATGATATTATTCATGTGTTGTTGATGAAAATAGGTTATTTAGCTATGGATTTGACCTTGTGTTTCAGCAAGTGCAAAATTTTTACAATTAAAAGTAGTCATTTGACCACTTGAGCTTGTACTTGCTGAGTAAAAGGATAGAGATACAAAGAGTAAATTAGGATTTCAAAATCAAAATTTTCGAAAATGGAACCTATTGATTAGAGAAAATACATACGTTCATTGTTCACATATTGTAATAATGAATTGCTTGGAAAAGTAATTATGAACGAAGGTATCGATTCAGGAATATGGTAAGGTTGAGATACACGTTTCGTAACATGTAAAGAAGCCGAATTTATTACTTCTGACATAGGAGTATCATTCATCAATTGAGTAACACCTATACAATATAACTTGTCAACAAAAAAATGTATATTAAAATAAAGAAACATATAATTTTAAATGTAATGAACCTCATAATTTGTAAATGTCAAAATGTAGTAGGTTAATAATTATCAAGAGAAAATAAGAAAGCATACAATATGAAAATGGAATATACTAACCAAAAACATGTTTTATTGGTTGGGTTGCCTTGCTTCTCATTATGATTTTCCTACGAATTCTAGATGAAGCTAAAATACAAACATAGTTTTCTCATATATCATTTAAGGAAAATGAATGTGAATATATATAAAGGAAACATTTTGAGTTGATTTTAATAATAGTGGATTGTCGAACCTGCATCAACTGTATCGTCCCATGAGGTTTTAGTCGAACCAGTAGGATTCTTATGTTTGTTGTTCAACGTGACCGATTCTTTGTCAATTGAAGTTGTGGCAATGGTATTAGTATGAGTTGTTCCATTTGTTGTTTCAAAAAAAATTGTAAAATAGAAATCATTGAAGATTGATATGAATGATTAAGTTTAGTTAAGCATTGAAGATGAGATTATGTATGTCTATTTACCAATAATTAACTCAGACAATGAAGTTCTTGCAACAAAATTTTGTCTAGTGGTTGAAACTCCAGATCTACACATATGTATATGTGGCATACCATTTTCATCTAACGAAGATTGAGGCAAGTTTATGTTTATTTCATAAACTTGATAGTTAAAAATTTATGGGGCATACCTTTAATTTTGTACTTACACCATTCTTTTCGTAAACTCTCTTTTGTCTCACTCCAACTAAAACTCCCATGACATATATTTTAAAAAAAGTAATGATTAAACTATGTATAACTAAAATTAAAATAAGAATGACAAATTGAAATAAATTTACCAATCAAATCATTCATGTCAACGTTTCGAATTTATGGGAATGAAAGGAATGAGTACGGAGAGGTTGCGACCAAACCGGTTCCCACTTCTCGGACCATTGTACCATTTTGCAAATTCAATCTAAATTGGTGTTTGGTTGTTCTATTTGCTCTAGAGTTAGAGGCAACACCAAAAGAACAAAAGTTGTACCCAATTTCCTCACGAATTTTAGTTTCAAATCAAAAAATTAGAGTTATTTACGTGTATTGAAATGATTGAGGTAAAAATAATGAGTGGTTATGGAATTGGTTTTGACAATTAGTTTGTGTTTGGAGAACATTATTTTCAATTTGAACTTTGAGTAATAACTTGTTTGAGGTTTCCAACCTCCATTGCTGAACATACCATTCGGATGGTACGCTTTCTATGTCAAAGTCTTCACTGTATAACCATTTAATGTTTGGCTCAAGGACATGCCTACTATTTGCTATTTTTATTTTTTTGTTGTGTTGCTGTTTCAAAATGCATAAAGCTATTTTGCTGAAATATTTTGCTGTTTTCCTTTGCTGGTGAAATGTGGCTCTCATCTTATTCACGGTTTTGCTGTTTTATTTTTTATTTTTTGTAAGGCTGAAGAGTTAGGTAGAGACCCCACATTGGATGAGGTCTTTTTAAAAACTCACACTAAGAAGAAGGACAACTCTTGGGTTGATGAAAGAGCAAAAAAACATATGTAAGAAATATTAAATCATTCTTTCATTTGTATTTCTTGTAAAAGTAATTTGATTATGTTACATTATTTTCTATTTGAGTAGGAAACATTTCAAGGTAAGTTGCAGCAGGCCTCCAAAGGTGGGGAAACATGTAGTAGTTGTAGCCAAGTGGTTAATGCGGAAGCTCGCTTAGACATGTGGGTCCAATCTATTGGGGAAAGAATAAATGGTGTATTTATGGTGCTGGAGATAGATCCTCGCTTTATAGACCAAGTGTCACAACTCTAGTCCCAGATTCTCGTCCATCTAGAGGTTGCACCAATGTCTTGTCTCAGCATTCTAACGAGATAACTGCACACATAGCAGCATTTGAGGAGCAAGCAAAAGCAGCAGAACACGAGACACGAAAGGCGCGAGAGGAGCTAAGGAAAGCAGAGCAACGTCTACAAGAGGAAGTTCAACAAACAGAGCAGCGCACTACAGAGCTCTAGATGCAACTAGCAACATTGGCAAAAAGTGTTGCTTTCATATAGGCTGAGTCCTCCCGTCGTTGTTATCATATGACGAGGATGAGTCTAACGATGATGACGACGAAGAGTAATATTGATTTCATTGTGAGTTTCATTTAGTAGTTATGACTACATATTTTGCTTAGACTTATAGGTATTATATATATATATATATATATATTCTTATGATAGTGTCGTTATGTATAGTTTGAAACTTATAGTAGTGACAATGTGCTTATTTTGATAATTATGGTAGTGTAAATTGTCTTTATTTTGAGACTTGTGGCAGTTACGATGTGTATTTTGAAAATACTATTTACATAAAACTTCACTTTGTTTTGACAATGATTTTTTAGTATGCTTATAATTTATTTTAAAAATACATTAAAAAAAAATACGCAAACAGTAATTTAGGCCCATTAATATTATTACGCTATTATTTTAAAACACTGACTCTTGGTAAAAATTTCGAGTCTTTTTTTAAAACAATTTAGAATCTTAGACATCCTAAACCAAAAAAGTACTTTAAAAAAGTACTAGAAACTTAATGCCTCTTCAGTTCCCAAACATTCATTCCATTTAAAAAACCAAACCTTAACTCTTGTCCTTTCCACTTCAAAAAAAAAATGGATGACACCATCATAGAATCTAGACAAGAACTAATGGTTTCACCATCATCTGGTGGAAAAGAAACTCTCAGAACTGCACATTTCCTCAAACCTTTCGTCAAACAGTCACAACAACAAATCCCTCATTTTCCCATTTTCTCTCAAACCACCACAACAAAATTGCCACTACAAGTAACCTACAATGGTTGGAGACCACCCCATGAAGAATGGAAGAAATGGGTCAAAAAATTGGAACCAAAGTTTGAATCTTTATGGATAAAAGCTGGAATCTACCATGCAATCAAAGCTTCTACCTATGAAATCAAAAGGGATGATGATTTGATTCTTGAACTTGCAAATAGGTGGTGTTCAAAGACCAATACTTTTGTTTTCAATTGGGGGGAAGCAACAATAACATTGGAAGACACAAAGGTTTGTTTTGGTTATTCTGTTTTGGGTTGTTCTGTTTCAACCCCTCTTTTCAACAGTGAACAAAAGGAAGCTGAAGAAGAACTTATTGAGGCTAGGAGAATGTTTAATAGTTCTAAAGCTAGGAAAGTTACTCAAAAGCCATGGATGATGTTTTTTATGGAGAATGAAAGTAAAGTGGAGCATGAAGCTTTTTTGGTTTTTTGGTTGTCAAGGTTTGTTTTTCCTAATGATTCTTTTGAAACCATTTCGAAAAGTGTTTTTCCTATTGCAATACATTTGGCTCATGGAGATAAAATAGCTCTTGCACCTGCTGTTTTAGCTAGTGTTTATAGGGACTTAAATTTGCTTAGTGGCATAATTAATAAAAATGTTACATCCTTAAAGAATCTTAGAGTAACACTTTGGGCACCTTTTCAACTGGTTCAAATTTGGGCTTTTGAGAGGTTTCCATCATTGATGCCGCCACGTCCATATTCAAAAGGGCATGATTTACCTAAAGTGGCTAGATGGGGTGAAGTAAAAATGATGAAAGATATAAACTTGAAAAAGGTATTGGATTGTGCAGGGTTAAAGAATGGATTTTTGTGGCAACCATATGAGAATTCACCATGCATTGAGGTTTATAATGGAAAAGATAAGTGGAAATGTGATAATCCTTGTTTAGACGAAGAATTACTTTCGTTTTTGCGGTGTTTGAGAGTTTGCGAGTTGGTTGGTATGGGATTGTGTAAAGAGAAGTACTTCCCGCACCGTGTCGCGATGCAATTTGGTATGGATCAAGACATTCCTGATATGGTTGATTTTTGTAAGACGGATCCTTGGTTGAGTTATAGCAAGCCGATGGCAATAGTGGATATAAAGTTGTGCATTCAATTGTGTTCAAGCATGCCAGGTGTTTCTTCTAGATACTATGATTGGTGGAAGCAATCAAAATCGGGTGAGGAAGGCGAAGATTTAATAAAGTGTGAAGAATCTTATGGACCAACACCTGGTTTTAGTTCCAAGTTTGAGAGACGACAAATGATGGATTCTGATAAAGAGGATGATTTGTTAGTTTGCGAACTATCAAGTTGTGGTGATGATGAACTTGAAGTAGTTGGAAATCTTAAGGCTTCGTCTAGTCATCAATTTGCCGATTTTATATTGATAAATTCGGGTGATGAAATTGCTGGATGTAATGATGAAAATGAAATCAAGAGTCCATTTTGTGATAGAAATGGTGTGAAGGACACAAAAGAGGAAAGTGTTAGTTCTTTTACATTAGACATGGCATTGGATCTTGAAAACAGGATTCAGAAGCTTGAAAAAGTGTTTGGTAAACTTAAAGAAGAAAGATTTGGCTCAAGAGTTGAAAGTGTTTGAGCCAAAGCCAAGGCACAGTACTCCTTGGTTTGTAAGTACACAAAAACAATTATTTTTTGCAAGTATAGAACCAACTTCATATTCCTAATTTTGTGCAATAGTTTACACCAATTTTATTGCTAACTCACTATGTATGGTACCATGTGACAGTTACCTTTTTTCTGTGCAGCATGTGATAGTTGCTTTTATATGTAGTAATTAGCATAGTAGTAGGTGATTAATTAATATTAAGTGAATGAAGCTACTGATTTTGTTGTGTTTATTACTTGATCTGTTGATTAGAATATTTTAAGTAGCAAATTATGGATTGGTGATATTAATGAAGAACTTGTGCATCAAAACTATTAGTGGACTAGCAGAACTTTATCAGTTTCAGTACCTGGTACGAGTGTCTTCTGTGGATGTGTAAGATCAAATATTTGGATTCCTTCAAATTTTTGTTGGAAGAAGATTCAATTATTTTAAGGGATTATAGTCATCTAACAGAAAATTAAGAGTGAATGAATTTTATGGATAATCAGAGTCCCTCGACCGATATAAAAGAGTTTATAAATAAAAGAGATATAAAACTCATGTAGTGTGTCTCTAATATAAGCACTTATTGAGAATTTTTTTTGTTCTTAAATATAAAGTTATATACAAATTACTAGATGTATTTATTATTATTATTTTTTTTCAAATTTACCCCTATTAATATTTTTAATTTACTTTAGAATGTGAAAAGTTAATATTAAATACATCTATACACAATGGACAATTTAGTAATAGCTTCGCATAAAATATGCACATTAGGTATACATTCTACTATTTTTAATATATATGTGAAACACCCAATGAATGCTTATAGAAAATGATAAAAGGAGCAATATTTTTACTAAATTACTTTACTCACTATTACCATGAATGCAAAATAAAAGATAGCAAATTGAGAATGATATATGTAGTATTAATTACTTTCTTTGGTCTTTAGTATAAGCAAAAATTATAAAAATTACAAAAATCAATGAACTTATTTAATATTAAAAAACGTAAGTTATTCCAAATATACTTTGGCATTAATTAATGACTTTCTAACAAACATAAATCTCACATTAAATAGGGTATAAAAAAATGATAAAAATTAATACACCTTCAAATAAGTACTTTTTCTTATAGTTGAGCCAAAACTTATACCAAAATTTTTCTTATATTAAGTATTAGTGGTATATATATAATCGGAAAAAAAATTAAAATGCACTTTTGGCTTCTTAAGTTTCACAATTCGGTGATTTTGACCACTTTATTTTAAAAATAGTAATTTTGACTCTTTTTGCAAAAGTCAAACCCTCTTAATTTTGATCGGGTCAATGCTAATGTAACAAAACATTGACTTTATCAAAGGCTTCACTTAGAACATTCTTCTTTTGACCTTTGAGCTCATAGGATCAACATGAGTTTTTATTTAGAGATAGATAATTATTGTAGCATTCTTTTCCTTTGTCTTTAAAGAGTCAACCATTGACTTGTATTTCCTTTGTCTTTAACGCTTTTACTCGGACTATAGATTATCAGATGTCTATTGAAATACTTCTTATTGTTATATTATGACTTACTCTATTAGTAAACATAATTACTTGTTTATTAGGTGATAATATTATTTGGTTAAAAACATTTAATTTATTATCTCTAATTTACTCATAATTTATACTACTTTAAAATAGATAGTCATCAATATAATTATTTGTCTTCAAATATAATTTGCACACTTAGTAAATACAGTTATGAGATAATTGTTCTTATTTGTTTGTTTTGTTATCATTAAAACATCATCAACTAGAGGATTGTAGTTAAAACTGCTTTTCCACTAACAACTTTGAACACGAGTGTTGGAGTATGAACTTAATATTTTATTTTTTAACAAATTATCCAATGAATGATAATCTTTTAACCGTTTAGTTAGTGATACATATTTATCCCGTGTATGCTGGTATACTAAATTATAATTATTGATTATAATATCTTACACGTTTTTTATGTATCAACGATAAATATTTGTTCTGTGTGTGATTTGTACAATAAATTATAGTTGATGGATTATAATTTTACATATACTTTTGTCTATACGATATTCAAGAGACTCATTATATTCAAATACACATTTTTCTTTTAATTAACTCTCGAATGATCATTTTTTAACTAATTAACTCATGACAAATATTATTCTTGTGCATATTTCTCTTTTAACTAATTGATTAATGAGTACTATACATTAAATTTTAATTAGTTGTGATAAATTTCTACCGACTTTTCTCGCTCAATTTTCAAATAATTTTTTACATTATATGCATCAATGACAAATATGTTTCATGTTTAGTTTGTACGATGAGTTTTATGTAATTGACTATGACAAACGTTTATCTTGTGTAATTTATATAGTAAATTATAATTAGTGTATTATATACTTATTGGAGTTACGTTTTACCATAGAAATATGCTCCTCAAATAGTAGATACATGTATAACTTATAGATATTCAAAGACACACATGTAATCAAATACATATTTATACTTTAACTAATTGAATTGTGAGTGACCATGTTTTAGCTAATTGATTTGTAAAAATATTTTTCTCATGTATGGTTTGTACCCTAAATTATCAATAATGTATTACAATTTTGTTCAATTTTATCTAAAAGATATCAAAGAGACACACTAATAATCAAATGCACATTTTTCTCTTAATTAATTGATCCATAAATTACCACCACTTAAATAATTAATTAGTAAGTTAAATTTGTCTAGTGTATGATTACTACTATGAATTATAATTAGTATGATAATTTTATTATACAAATCATATAGTTTATCTATGACCATAGATTTTCCTTGTCTATCATTTATATATAATATTATAATTAATGTATCGTAATATTCTTCAAATTTTTAAGTAGAGGACATTCAATAGACACACTAATAATGAAGCTTTTAATGAAATAGTTATGAAAGATCATATTTTAATTAATCGACTAATGAAAAATATATATCTTGTATATGATTTATATATAAATTAGGCTTTATTTAAAGTAGTAACAAAATCGAGTTCATGTTAATCTTGTACAATAATATATGTTAATATTGAAGTAATAACAAAATACATTTTATAAAAATAAAATATAAAAAAAAAATATTCAAATGATAGAAGATAAAGAAAAAAATGATGTAATTGTGTGGGAGAATGATAAAATTAATAATT
>JBBPBQ010000001.1:37278810-37312023 GCA_037974755.1 Cicer yamashitae | reverse complement strand
AATATAAAAAAAGTAAGAGAAATAATAAAAGTAGAAAGAGTAAAAATAAAAATATATAATAAAATAAGGGAGATGAAAAAGTAAAAGAAATGAGAAAACTAAAAAGAAAAAGAAATTAATAAAATGTGAAAAGTAAGAGAGAGAAGAGAATAGAAAGTAAATTTTTTATTTTTTAGTAGTAAAAATATATGTTTAACCTTTAAAAAGATAATGTGTTATAAGATTAGATTGGGGTAAGATGGTAATAGTGCTAAACATTAAGTTTTATAGATAATAATAATAATAATAATAATAATAATAATAATAATAATAATAATAGATAAAAATAAAATAAAATAAGTAATATATAGATATATAATGGATAAACTATCATTTTAGTTTTTAAAAGTGTTGCATGCGATCACTTTAGTTTTTGATTCAGCCAAATGTTCGAATTAATCATCAAATCATAAAAACGTTAGTTAATTTAATACTTGACGATATAACGATTAATGACTATTTTGAGAGTAAGTTGTATCTTTCGAAGACTATTTTGATAATCCAAAAACTAATTTGAGTTTTTTGCTAAGTCGTGGACTAAAGTGACAATACCCTATATTTTTAGGGACTCAAATAGTAGTTTACCTAATACATAATAGATAGAAGAGTGTTAGCAACAGAGCCGATAATTGCCGTGTCCAATCTAGGTCATTTTTTTTTTTACTTTTTTACAAAATCCAGATTCTTTTTTTTTTTTTTACCATTTTATCATTTCTGAAGCAGTTAAAAAGATTTTCAGTAGGTGTAAGTTTTCCGATAACTTCCGAAAAATTATTTTCAAGAATTTCGGTACACAGACTGTTTCTGAAAAACTTTTTACAAGTTTTCTGGTACAAAAGGATGTTACCGAAAAACTTAAAAAATTATTTCCGGTATTGAATGAAAAAATGTGTGTACTGGAAAATTTTCTTCAACTTTTCCGGTACAGAACGTGTTTCTAGAAAACTTCATAGACAAGTTTTCCGGTACACACCCTTATTTTTAAATTTTTTTTAAATTTTATTAATTTTATTAATATTTTTAAATGTTAACAGATATGGATAAACCGCTGCTATTATTGGATAAAACATGCGTCGATACTATAAACATTTTTTACACAAATCAGGTATGAATAATTATAATTAATATTAATATTGTAAAAATATATTATTGTGATTAATTATAATTTATTATATATTTTATTTCAGATATTTGATACAAGGGACGCTGATGTGAATTGCGCTAAAGAAATTGCTATAAAAAATAAAGTTACTGTTATCATCAGAAGATCGAATATAAAGACAGGATAGAAAGGGAGGAGAAATAAATTAATATTAGGTTGTGACAAAGGAGGAAAATAGAAGTGTCCTGATAGTTCAACTCGAAGTTCAACAAAAAAGTGTGATTGTCCTTCCAAACTTAGATCAAAACCATTAACAGATGGTTCATGATGGAAAATTAAAGTAATTTGTGGAGTTCACAACCATGAATTACCTAATACTTTGAAGGGACATGCATTTGTTGGACGCTTAGATGAAGAAGAAAAAAAAGCATGTTCATGACTTAATAAAATATAATGTTGCACCGAGACACATATTACTCTCATTGCAAGACCGAGATAAGAATAATGTTACTAAGATCTCACAAATATATAACAGATGAGTATGATTCGATTGCACGTGAGAGATAATAGAACAGAGATGCAACATTTATTCAAGTTAATTGAACATGCAAAATATGTGTGTTGGAATAGAAAGCGTGAAGACTCAGATATTATGAGAGATATTTTTTGGGCGCATCCAGATTCAGTGAAGTTGTTGAATTTGTTTCCGATTGTGTTGATTATGGACAATACCTACAAAACCAATAAATACAGAATGCCATTACTTGAAATTGTTGGTATGACATCAACAGAGATGACATTTGTAGTTGGATTTGCTTATTTGGAAAGTGAGCGGGAAGAAAACTTTTGTTGGGCATTAGAGATGCTAAGAGAACTGTTTGTTACACAAAATAAATTTCCTCAAGTAATTGTGACAGACAGAGATCTTGCGTTAATGAATGCAGTTGGTATTGTATTTCCACATGCTATTAATTTGCTTTGTCGATTTCATATCGACAAAAATGTTGGAGCAAAATGCAAGCAATATGTCTTAAAAGATAGACAAGAGTTAGTATTGAATATATGGAAAGACATTATGTATTGCAGTGATGAAAAAGAGTATATCATGCGCGTGCAAATGTTTGAGCCATCATGTGTCGATAATAAAGTGTTTGTTGACTATGTGAAAGAAACTTGGTTGACTCCTTATAAGGAAAGGTTTGTTGAAGGATGGACAAATCGAGTGATGCATTTGGGGAACACAACGAGTAACAGGTATGTCATGTGACTCTAAAACTTTGATTTTGTAATTTTATTATATATTGTTGGATTGCTCAATTGTGACAATTTACATGTAATGATAGGGTTGAGTCAGCTCATTGGAAATTGAAGTTAACGTTGGAACACAGCATGAGTGACATGTGTAAATGTTGGGAGGCTATGAACAACATGATAAGGTTGTAACATAAAACAATCAGGGGTTCATTTTAGAAAAGTTTCTATGATGAAGATCATGAACACATAAATCCATTTTATCAGAGATTGAATACATTTGTATCAAGGTAAGCGCAAAGATGTATTGCTGAAGAATACGAGAAAGTTGAGTGGGTGGATACTGACAAATTTGTATGTGGGTGCTCTCTCAAAAGGACATACGGGTTACGTTGTGCTTGTGAATAGACACAATATAAATTGATGGGTTAACCAATTCCTCTAGATTCTGTGGATATTCAATGGAGAAAATTAAGCATGGAATGTGAACTCACCCAAGACACAGAAGATGGATCAGAGTTGGATATGTCTACTGAGATGAATGCCTTATGGAAACGTTTTCGATCACTTGATGTTATAGGAAAACGAGTGTTGAAGAAGGTGCGTGAACTTGCTTTTCCAACTATAAGTTCAATGTGTCCACCACCTGAAAAAGTTAAAACCAAAGAACGAGTGAAGAAGAGTAAGGGTAAGAAGTCGGATGGATATGATGTATATCGAGACCCTTCTTACTTTGAGCATGTTAATGCAACATATTGTAAAGATCCTAGTTCCCAACCATCTCAGTCATCAAAGAAGAGACAACCCTCTCAATCAAAGAAACAACCCTCTCAATCATCAAAGCATTTGTTATGAAGACAATTTCTTGATGTTATTCTGCCATACATTGATGACATATTTGATGTGGTAGCGAATGGAAATTGTGGTTTTCGCGCTATTGCATTATTGCTTGGACACGGTGAGGAGTCTTAGTCTTTGGTCCGCAATAGTTTGGACCAGGAGATTGCTTCCCATATGATAGACTGTTCCCAAGACGCATTAGAGAAGTAAGAGATTCATTGACGATAACAAGCTTAGGTCTTCAATCCACAGATAAATGGTTGTCCATACCTGATATGGGTTACGTGATAGCGACAACATATAGTATTATTCTCGTCACGTTTGATCAGACATTTTCAATGACTTTGTTTCCTATGAGGGGTTCACATTCAGGATCGACAACAAATGATAATATGATATGTATTGGTTTTGTTGATGGAAATCATTGGGTTCTGGTAAAATTATCTTATTTTCTTATGTATTAATTTTTTAAAATAATCAAATGAATTTTTAAAATAATCAAATGATCTTATTTTGCAGTTAAAGATGAAAGATGGATTTCCAATGCCAGACATTGCACCAGGTTGGAAGCAATATCGCACCGATGAAGCAACTTCTTGGGCAATAGCATATACAAGGCATCTACAACATTAACAGTATTTATTAGGTCATTTGCCACATGTTACACAAAATTCACCTAGAGAATCCGTAGATGCAATGTCATTAGATGAAGCTTAATGCTTTAAAACTGTTACAAAATCACTTGTTATTAGTTAATTTTAGTTTACTATCGCTCTATTTCATCTTGTTATTATTTATTTTCGTTATAGTTCATCACAAATAATAGAAAGTAAATGACATAACAATAATGCTAAAAATAGATGGATATGAAAACAAACTAACATAAAGTGTTTATAATAGATGTTCACAAGCACAATGTTTATAAAAGTTACTATTAACTAGTATGACGACGTGATAAATACAAAGCTTTATAAAAGTGAATATACAACTCATCATCTAGATTAGCTTCATGTTCATTCAACCCCTACTGTATAAGATCACCGATCTGCTGTAGGATTGGTGGCGGCTGTGAAGTAGAACCACCTGCAGCGGTGGTCGGGACACCATAATATGGGACCTGGGGTACTCCATCTGGTCGCACTAGTATTGGATGAGATATCCGATAGAACCACTCCAAATATTCTGGGGTACACTCAGATGGATACGTAGCTGGATGGATCCCGTGAAATATCTCGGTAATAGTGGTCACATATCCCAGCCATTCCACATCAACATTAAATAATCTAGAAAGAGCTGGAGGTGGCAGTGGTGGAATTTGTTGGATATATCCAAACTGTCTCAAACACCTCTCTGATAGATATGCCATTATTGTGCTGCATAGTCGGAGGTGACCAATGTATAACATGATATCATCGAAGGGAATGACATCCCTATGGTTCTCCCATGGTCTCCATATGACTTCAACAGGTGTCAGTGCGTCAATCATATGTCTATACTCATGGATCTTGTGCTTTCCTTGCTTGTAGCTCCATCTATACATTCGTGCAATGCACTGAACATCAGCACCCTGGTCGCCTCTTTTACAAATATCTGGAAAATATTCGTAAATCCACACTGTTGCAAATAAAAATAAATTAATTAATTATAAACATAAATAAAAATAAATCATAATTATTTAATACTTGTAGCAGATACCTGTATCCACCTAATTGTTTGGTGTCATAACTGCTAGCATCGGAGAGGTGGTCATAAAGGACTACCAGTGCAGCACTACCCCAAGCGTATCTACTGGTACAATCCAGATCTCTGAATAAAGGAAGGTATTTTGCATCAACTAATGTATGACTTTTATCTGCAAAAATAGTACTCCGTACTAGATTCAGCAAATACGCCTAAGCAGCACAATCAAATCGCTGGGCTTGTCACTGCATTCTGAATACATCTTTCAGCCAATCTAGTCTGTAGTGTGCACCCCTGGTTTTTTTTTGTGTTTCCTCTCATATCTCTTCAGGAGGCACCCCTAATAAAGTAATGGCAAGATTACATACCATTACTCTATCTAGGTCACCTGGTGGAGTGTAGAACTCACCCCTAATAGGAACGCCTAACAAATTGGCAACATCGTCCAAAGTAATCGTCATTTCACCAAATGGCATGTAAAATGACGAAGTCTCTGGGTGTCATCTTTCCACAAAAGCAGAAATCAAACGGTTGTCAATCAGTTTCATACTCCCTCATTGTCGTGGTCCTAACCCAGATAAATTCACTCTGTAAGTACAGATGTGCACCTAAGAGGGGGGTGGTGAATTAGGTGTTTAGGAGTTTTTCTTGTTTTCAGAATTTAAGTGATCGATTTTTGTGTTTAAGGATAGTAAGTGAAAGAATAAATAGTAGTAAAGAAATGAACACAGCAGAATTATCCTGGTTCCCCTTATAACCAAGGGTACATTCAGTCCTCTTGCACACCACAAGAGATTTTCTTCACTATTGTCAGAATATGTACAAGTCCACACCTTAGGACCTTTGCTACAATCTTCTAACAAACCTTCTAGGATAGCACACTACTATCTTAGATAAAAATACTTAAAGAAAGTACTACTTTCTTTTTACAAACACTGCGATTTTGATAAGAGTATAGGAATAAGAAAGAGGTAGAATGATAACAATCCAAGATAGCTTCAAGTACTTTGAGAACCTCAGTTAAGGATATGAAAATGATATGCTAGTACTTGAATTTATGAAAAATGACTTTGAGAAAAATTCAGAAAAGTTTGATCAAAGTCTTTAAAGTTGTGTGATAGGATTGTTGTTGTTGAATCTGAAATTATGATATATTTATAGTCCATAAACATCTCTTCAGATTCGTGGCTATTGATCCAAGAGGTTTGAGGAACAATTGCAATGATTTAGAATCGATTCAGACCTGAAAAATTGCATTGATTCCAGTTGTATTCGAATACATGATGGTTGTATTCGAATACAACTCTTTGTAACGTTCAAATTTATTTAAATTTAACACTGTGTAGTCGAATACACATGGATGTAGTCGAATACAGATTGGTCAATTTTGCCACTGACTTCTTAGTTGTATTCGAATACATCAGGATGTAGTCGAATACAGATGAAAGGTTTTTGCTACTGACTTAGCAATTTTCATCTGTATTCGAATACACCTATGTTGTATTCGAATACACTTTTGTATTTTGTCAAAAATATTAATTCTAATACTTTGTAAATGTAATTTTTGTCTTTCGAAAATACTTTTTATGCATATGCAAGGATGTGAGGTTCTCATTGTATTTGAACTATGGGTTGTATCATTTACCTTTACATAAAACATCTATTATGAGAAGATTTATTAATTTATCAATAAGATGTTTGGAGACTTCTTCTTTTTGAGCTTGTTGCTTTGATCATCATCACCATTGGTCTTTTGTATCATCAAAAACATGTATTTTACATTCTCCCCCTTTTTGATTATGACAAAAACTTTTGTTGTTGTGGAGAGATTGCATCATACTACCAAGTAATTTATGCGTACTTCCTTGTTGGATGATCAAAATATGTGTGTTGAGGACCTACATTGATGTTTAATAGACAACAAAGTACCATATTTTCTCCCCCTTTTGACATGATCAAAAAGAAGAAGACAAGCAATAATATATAGAAGAAGCCAAGTAGTAAAACAGAATAGATACATAATAAGCCAAATATTGTCATATAAGAAACAAGCAAGCAGATAATGTCATAGAAGCCAAAATACAAAATCAAAACGTAACAGAAAGTTTCAAGGAAAACATCAGAAAAAAAAACAAAAAAACATTAAAAGAAGCAGGACCTAGAAAACGAAATGCCAACTATTCCTAGTAAACTAAATGCGGATCAGTGACGGCCAGGCGGAAGATGGAGATGATCAATTTTGTCGGATAAGATACGCATCTCGTGAATCATGCTGCTATGGTTGGTGGCGATGGTGGATTCGATAGCTTGAAAACGAGCATTAACGGAGGTGGTGAAGCCGAAAAGGCAGGTCTGGAGAGAGTCAAGTTTCTCCATAACCATGCGATGAGATATATGATCATCATCAAATGCGGTATCTTCGTCGTCATCATCGTCGGGGGCAGCACCAGTCGCAGTGGCAGGAGCGCCGTCAGGAGTAGCAGATGTTTGACCAAGATCACTCATATGTATGTACTTCTGAAGTGGTTCGTGCCAAACAATTTTCATGCTAAGAAGGACACTTAAATCCAGCAGATTGTCCTTAGTAATGGTATACAAAACTTCCTCAGAGAAGTCCACCCCGAAGTGGTCGAGAATGCGAGTGACCTCCTTGGTGTAAGGCAAACCAACAGCCTCTCTGGATGTAAACATGACTGATTTAACGAAATAAGCCCAGTTGAGGGGAAGACCTTCGAACATGTAGTACATAATTTGGAGTTCAAACTCTGAAATCTGGGAGTAGTTACCAGCTTTGGGTACCAAAATGTAACTTAACAAATAATGGAGCAGACGATAATCAACAGTGAGATTACCAACACCATATCGTTGCTTCGCAAATTTTGAACCTGCTTGAGTTCGCTTTCGCTTTTGTTCCATAGTTTGTTTGATAAAAAGGACATATAGGATTGGAGAATGTTCTAAACATGCAAAGATACTCAAACGATAAAAGTGGTCTTGGATTTTCTAAATTTGACAAACCAAGCTCAAATAAGACCATTTTTGTCAAAGCAAGTACTCAATCCAATCAAGGAAATATTACAATTTTACAAAAAGGTCATTCTTATAAACTTACTCAATATAAATTTCATACATATGCTATTAAAAATAAATTTATTCCTACTTGTTCCTATTGTGGTCTTCATGGTCACACACCGAATGCCTGTCATGTAAGAAACATTAGCATTCCTAAAGGGCATTGCGTGTGGGTTAAGAAAGGTACTAACCATCAAGGACCCAAAGCACATTGGGTACCTAATAAAATTTGATTTCAATTTTGTAGGTATGCACACAAAGTACCTCAAATATGTGGTACTTAGATAGTGGGTGCTCTAAACACATGACGAGTGACATAACAAAATTTTCAGCCTTGACCCTTGAATCAAAATGATATGTAGTCTATGGAGATAATAACAAAGGAAATATATTAGGTATTGGAAAAGTTGGAACAGCCCCTTCCCCTTCAATTGAAGATGTCCTATATGTTGAAGGCCTAAAACATAATCTCATAAGCATTAGCCAGCTATGTGACAAAGGACACAAGATAGTCTTCAGCAAAGATGAGTGCATCATTCAAAATGCAGCAACAAGTGAAATTCAATTTATCGGTAAGCGTTTTAAAAATATTTTTATACTTAATCTTGACGATTTATCCTTGAAAATGAAATGTCTTTTGGTAAGCGACAACAATGATGCATGGCTATGGCATAAAAGAATTGCACATATCCACATGGATCATTTAAACAAACTAGTCAAGCATGATCTTGTTGTTGGATTACCAAAAATGAAATTTGTAAAGGATAAATTATGTGACGCTTGTCAAAAAGGTAAACAAACAAAAACTTCTTTCAAACCTATAAATATTATATCAACTACAAGACCACTTCAATTAATACATATGGATTTGTTTGGTCCATCAAGAACCAAAATTCTTGGTGGAAATTCATATGGACTAGTGATTGTTGATGATTACTCAAGGTTCACATGGACCTTATTTTTGGCAAGTAAAAACGAAAGCATTTAAAAATTATGCCAAGCTAGTCCAAAATGAACAATCATCCAAAATTGTATCAATTAGAAGTGATCATGGAAGAGAATTTCAAAATACCTTGTTTGAAGAATTCTGTGAAGAAAATGGAATTTTCCACAATTTTTCCGCACCTAGAACACCTCAACAAAATGGAGTATTTGAGAGAAAGAACAGATCCCTGGTAGAACTCGCAAGAACTATGCTAAGCGATTCAAGTCTACCAAAGTACTTTTGGGCAGATGCCGTAAACACGGCATGCTATGTTACTAACAGAGTAAACATTCGGCCGATTCTTAAGAAAACTCCTTATGAACTCTACAAAGGAAGAAAGCCCAATATCTCTCACCTCCACATCTTTGGATGCAAGTGCTTTGTGCTAAACAACGAAAAAGACAACCTTGGAAAATTCGATGAAAAAGCAGATGAAGGTATTTTTATTGGCTATGCATTATCTAGTAAAGCATTTAGAATTTTCAATAAAAGAACTTTAATTGTAGAAGAATCAATACATGTAACTTTTGATGAAACTAACCCCTTGAAAGAGGACAAAACTATTTCTTATGATGATGATGACATTGAAAGTAGTGATACAAGTAAAGAACATCAAATTGATCAACCAAGTCAAGAAAGTGAAGTCAACATTGAAAAGGAAAATGATAAACTTCCAAAAGAATGGAGAACCCATCGAGATCACCCAATTGATAACATTATTGGTGATATCAACAAAGGAGTTACAACAAGACTTAAACTACAAGATGCGTGCTTAAACATGGCATTTGTTTCTCAAATCGAACCCTCCAAAATTGGTGAAGCACTAAAAGATGATCAATGGATACTTGCCATGCAAGAAGAACTTAACCAATTCGAAAGAAGCAAAGTATGGGAACTTGTTCCTAATCCGGGAAATAAACACATAATTGGTACAAAATGGGTGTTTAAAAATAAACTTGACGAAAACGGTATAGTTGTTCGCAACAAGGCAAGATTGATCGCCCAAGGATATAATCAAGAAGAAGGAATTGATTTTGACGAAACATTTGCCCCAGTCGCAAGGTTAGAAGCAATACGTTTACTACTTGCTTATGCTTGTTCTATGAACTTTGAATTATTTCAGATGGATGTGAAAAGTGCCTTTCTCAATGGATACATCAATGAAGAAGTATATGTCAAACAGCCACCCGGCTTTGAGGACTTCAAGAATCCTACACATGTCTTCAAATTAAGAAAAGCTCTCTATGGTCTAAAACAAGCACCAAGAGCTTGGTACGACAGATTGAGTGCTTTCCTGTGTGAAAGAGGATTTGAAAAAGGCAAAGTTGACAAGACATTATTTATTAAAAGAAACAATGGTCACACCTTGCTAGTCCAAATCTATGTTGACGATATCATATTTGGATCAACAAACAATGATATATGTGAAGAATTCTCATTGATGATGCAAGGTGAATTTGAAATGTCCATGATGGGAAAATTAAACTATTTTCTTGGCCTTCACATCAAACAACTCAAGCATGGCATCTTCATCAATCAAGCAAAATATTGCAAAGAACTGCTAAAAAGATTTGAAATGGAAAATTGCAAGGAAAGTGCTACTCCCATGGGTTCCGGAACATATGTTGATAAAGATGAATCCGGTATATCAATAGACATTTCAAAATATCGTGGTATGATTGGATCTCTATTATATCTAACGGCTAGTTGGCCAGATATTATGTTTAGTGTTTGTTTGTGTGCAAGATTTCAGGCGGATCCTAAAGAATCACATCTGGTAGCAGTCAAAAGAATCATGAAATATTTGAAAGGAACAATCAACGTAGGACTATGGTATCCGAAAGGTAGTATCTGTAGTCTCGTTGGATATTCTGATTCAGATTATGCAGGATGTAAAACCGACCATAAAAGCACAAGCGGCACTTGTCATGTCTTGGGAAATGCACTCGTATCATGGTCATGTAAAAAGCAAGCATGTGTTGCACTCAGTACTGCTGAAGCCGAATACATAGCAGCAGGAAGTTGTTGTGCACAAATTTTGTGGCTCAAGCAACAACTATATGATTATGGACTTGATCTCGGATGCATTCCGTTACGATGCGACAACACTAGTGTGATCAATATTTCAAAGAATCCAATCACGCACTCTCGGACTAAACATATTGATATACAACATCATTTTCTGCGCGATCATGTGCTTAAAGGAAATGTTGAAGTAACCTTTGTGGATACTCATAACCAATTGGCGGAGATCTTCACTAAACTACTTCCTAAGGACTCTTTTTACAAGATTCGACGAGAACTCGGCATCTTAAGTGAAAATGATCTTTAAATACAAGGTACTTTGTCATCATTATTCAAAAGTTATAAGGTTCCTCTTGATAGCATGCTTACATTATTATCAAATATGTCTACCTGTCATTATATTTGTGATTATATGCAGTATTTGGTATGCTCTGAATAATAAATTCATTTCTGTTTCTAAAACGTCTTTATACTTCGCGGGAGAACAGATGGAGTAAATTGTTGCAATTTTTTTCCATGGGCAACAATTTTTAGCATTGGCCGCTCTTACATATAATATTAAAATGCACCATAAATATAGAACATAAATAATAATTAACTTAAATACACCATAAATAATACACCAACTATTTAATGCACGTTAAATAATAATTAATTTTAATATTTTTAAAACATCATAAATAGTAATTAATTTAAATATTTTTAATACACCATAAATAATAATTCGGCTAAATTGCACCCGTGGTCCCTTAACTTAATTTAGGTTAACATTTTAGTCATTTATCTTTTTTTTTTTTTTTTTCCGATTTGGTCCTTTATTTTAATTTTAAGTGACAATTTGATCTTTTATGTTTTAAAATGGCAACAATGTTATCCTTTTTTTTTGCGAAAATTCATCAAAAATTTCAAACAAAACCCATAAAATTAATTATCATCCTCAATATAATGCAAATTTCATCAAATTCATAACTTAAATCTTTAAATAAACTCATATTTTCATCTCTAACAACATCAAATAAAGAATAAAAATATGAGTTTAAAGAATGAAAATATGAGTTTATTTGAAGATTTGAGTTACGAATTTGATGAAATTTGTATTATATTGAAGAATATAATTAATTTTATGGGTTTTATTTGAAAATTTTGATGAATTTTTTGTAAAAAAAAGATAACGTTATGACATTTTAAAACATAAAAGATCAAATTGTCACTTAAAATTAAAATAAAGGACCAAATTGGGAAAAAAAAAAAAGATAAAGGACTAAAACGTTAACTGAAATTAAGTTAAGGGACCACTAGTGCAATTTAGCCTAATAATTCATTTAAATATTTTTAATACACTATAAATAATAATTATTTTAAATATTTTTTAATACGCCATAAATAATAATTAATTTAACTTACTTGATCAAACCATAGTTTCGCCGACACGTGATGTCCGTATCGAGTAAGGACCGACAGATCATATGGCCCTCCGGGATACCATGTCAGCACAGGTGCCTCCCCATGTACAGGTCCCTCCTCCTGTACATGTACCTCCTCATGCTCCTCTTGTATAGGTACCTCCTTATTCTCCTCATGCATCTGATGCTCCTCATGTACCGCATGTACCTCCTCATGTATCGCCTAATCCTCCTCAGCGATAGATATATCAGCCTGCTCCTCCAAATTATCATCTTCCATAATAAATCGTCGTCTTCTACGCGATGTTGTCGGATAAACTCTTTCAGGAGTAGCATCCATAAACGATGAACATTCTAAGTCACATATTCTTCCGACAACTTTGCTGTCTTTACCACTAAAAAAAAAGATTAGTTAAAATCAAATGAATTAAATAAATACTAATATAATTAAAATTTTAAACAAATAAATAAATTTAAAAAAATAGTAAATTTTTTTTTTAAAACTACCGGAAACCTTGTGGATGAAGTTTTCCAGTAGCTTCCGGAAAAGTCCCAAACAAGTTTGCGTAGTTTATTTTATTCCGAAAAACCTTGAAATAAGTTTCCCGGTAGTTCTGGAAAACTTTTTTGAAGTTCTCTGGAAGTGTGTTATGTACTGGAAAACATTTTTCAAGTTTGCCGGAGTGATGTTCTGTACCGGGAAATTTGAAAAAAAAAAATTCCAGTAAAAATGAATTTTTCAACACTCACTTGTGTGTTCCGGAAAGCTTGAAGTGAGGAAATGAAAAAAATTGTGACTTTTAATATATATGAGGATATTTTAGTCTTTTCATTTAAATTTTGGGGGTATATGGATAAAGGAGAGGGTATAGGGTAAAATTTCTATAATTATGACATATTGGTTAAAAAAATTCATATAATTACAAAAAACACCAAAGTCTAATAAGATTTTATTTATTGTAGAGGAAATAACTCATTGCCCCAGACTTTATTAGGTTCAAAAAGAAGTTTTAGTTAGTGAATGACTCTACAAAGAAAAAATATCTTAAGATTAAGAAGTTTGTTTTGATAAAAAAAAAATTAAGAATGTTGTTATTTAGTTTTTCTTTTGATATGTTATTTGATAATATATTTGAAAGTTATGAAATGTGATTAAGAACATGCGATTATTCCATAAAAAAAATGTATGATTTTTTTTTTTGAAATGTGATTATTTGAAAGTTATGAATTTGCGTCAAAAAGTATTAGAATGATGATCCTTTTTAAAATAGGTAAAAGATTAATATTAACTTGAAGTTATATTTAGATGTTATTTACAATTTATTTATTTTGATAAATTAAAATAAAGTAGTTTAAGTTTTCAGTGTTTCATTCGGTAAAAATATAATATTTTAAAATAATTTATAATTATTAAAATTATATTTTTCTAATTAGGACTCCAATTTTTTATATTCGAACAAAACCTTCAAATATATTAAAACGATCTAACTAACGACATACTCTCTAACACATATTTTAACACACTTTTTTTCTATTGATTGAAATTCAAATGATTGTGTATTATTAATATTATTATAATAGATAATAATAGACCCTCTACTTGTTAAAGAGGAATGAGAAATACACCATGCTGCATACATTCGGTAAGCTTAAATAAATATAAAGAAATTTAACTAATTTTTACACCATCTAATTATATTACTTTTAATATTTAACTAACCTTAAAGTGCTGCCTATCGCTTTACTAAGAACTTACTTAGCTAGAATAAAACTCTAAGACTACATAATAAGTTACATAAAGATTTAAGATATTATAATAAAAAGTGGTGATTAATAGTTTGATTTGAAATCATCTTTTTAAATTATTATTTTTTTATTATTTTTATGAAAATAAATAATTTTGGTGTTCGTTTGATTTTAAATTGAGAGATCAATTTCGATCAAATACAAATTCAATTAATAACTTTGACGATGAGTTCTAAAGGCATGATTAGTTTAAATATTTCAATTTTGTCATATTTATTTATTTGAACGAAAAAATACCACTTTTAGTAAAAAGAAGATTTTACTTTTAAAATATTATTTAATAAAAATGAAATTATAATATTTAATACAGATTAAAAACTTAAATTAACCTTTGTTTTGTATCCCCAGAAATAGAGTAAAGGACCATAATACCAAACAACTAAAACAAACAAAATAGCACTTCAATAATTGTCCCCAATACAGAAAAGGGTAATTTGGGTTTCTTACACACCACTATTCTTCCTTCTCTGACAAGGATGCTCTTCTGAAGTCTCCAAAAACATTTGAAGAGTAGTGTCATACCCATATGATGAATGAACAAACTTTGGAAAATACCCTCATGGAGGTGAGGGAAAATTTCATGCTTTCACCTGCTGGAGACAGTGAACCAACTTTCAGAACTGCACATTTTCTCAAACCAATTTCAAACACCATTGATGAACCATCTTTTGAGCTTACCCCATCATTTTCTTCTTTTGAATTTGAACCAAAGGAATGGCCTTTGAAAATTCATTTCAATGGGTGGCGCCACCCACAAGAGAAATGGGTTTGTTGGGTTGATGAGCTCAAACAAAAGTATGAATCAGTGTGGAAAAAAGCTGGAATTTTTGAAGCTATAATGAGTACTAAGTGCAAAATACTTAGAAATAAAAACTTGCTATTTGGGGTAGTTGAGAAATGGTGTTGTAAAACTAACACCTTTGTGTTTCCCTTTGGTGAGGCAACAATCACTTTGGAGGATGTTATGGTTTTGGGTGGTTACCCTATTCTTGGTGAACCTGTTTTTGCTGAAATTAAAGACCAAGAAATGAAAGAGGTGAAGAAGAAATTGATCCTTGCAAGACAAGAACCTTGGAAGACTAGAAAAAGTAAGGCTTTCACTTCATTGTGGATGGATATTTTCATTAATAAAGGTAGTGAAATTGAACATGAAGCATTTCTTGCTGCTTGGTTGTCAATTTTTGTTTTTCCTCATAAATTTAATTTGGTGAAAAGTTCTTTGTTTCATATTGCTATTCATCTTGCTAGAGGGAATCAATTTGCTTTGGCACCAGCTGTTTTGGCCAGCTTATATAAGGATTTAAGTTTGTTTAAGGAAACTATTGTTGGTTTGAAAAAATGTTCATTAGGAGGTAATAGATTTCCCATGGAGGTTACTCTTCAATCACCTTTTTACTTGGTTCAAATTTGGGTGTGGGAGAGGTTCAAAAATTTGCAACCACAACCACGATCCATGTTGATCAACCATGGAGACCCTTTATTGTTTAGGTGGCATATGGTTAAGGATTTGAATATTGACAATGTTAGGTTGGCATTAGACTTAGCTATGGATGATTTTCTTTGGCGTCCATATGTTAGATATGGCGATAAGTGTGGAATGTTTTATCCAAATGATGAAATTTGGATACCATTTAAGAAAGATTTGGATAAAGAAATATTGTCATTTGTTACATGCTTGAGAGTTTGTGAGCTTGTTGGATTTGGCTCTACAGAGCAATATCTCCCTCATAGAGTTGCTATGCAATTTGGAATGGATCAAGATATTCCGGCTCACGTGCCTAGATTCGATTGGACCAAAGCCGTTGCTTGGGAAAATTACTGCAGGCCATTTTCTGATACAAATCTGTACTTTCCTTCTAGATTTTTTGAAGCAGATGTTACCGATCATTATGCAAAGTGGTGGAAGCAATCGGTATTGGGTTGCGATGATTTTGTTAAGAATATTGTGCGGCGGAAGAGAAGTGCAAGTTCAAGAAAACATAGACCTCATGGAGGAAAAGCTAACAAAAGTGGTAATTTTTTTCTGCAAAGGAAAAGTGGTAATGATCCTGATGTTCCACCTGGATTTCCTCCCAAACTTGTCGACACTCTTACTTTCGGAAAATTTTGTGTTGATGATTCAAAATCTAAAACTAGGAAGGCTGATGATTTTTATGCTAATGTTCACTCTAAAATTTTTGTTCATGATGGTTTGAAAGCTGTTGAAAATGTCGATGAGGATTGTAAGCCTTTATTGGAAGAGTACAAGTGTGGTTGCACATCGAATAAATGTAAGCATTTATTCAATCAATGTTGTTCAGCCTCTTCAGCAGATTATGTCGATTTCGAAAAGATATTACCAATGAAAAGGCCAGTACCTAAAGATAACAATGAACCTTCAATAGGAGGTTTGGAGAAAATTGTTAAAGATGCAAATGGGAGCAAAGAAGTGACTCAAGATGCTATCAGAAACAATGTCTCTTTGTCCAACAAAGTAACTGTTGTGCACCACGATCTTCGGTTTCACTCTGATATGGCTGCTCAAGCAGAAGCTAACGAAGCGATTGAAGAAAGGGAAAGAAAAGAAAGAGAAGAAAAAGATGATGAAGTTGTGGTTTTGTTAAAAGAGAAATACTTGAAGAATCAAGAGGAAATCGAGCGTCTGACAAGACAACAGGAAGAAATCTTGCGGTATATGGATTTGAGGGAGAAGAGGGATGAAGAGTTGAAGCAACTCCTTGCTAGTGTTCTAAAGAATCAACAACCACCATCATGTTCTTAAAACTTCATTTTGCTTTGAAACTCTCTTTTTATCAAACTCATGACAGGGTTGGTCTTTTCATTACCCTCTCTATTTTGTTGATATAACAAACAAGGAGAAAGTAGTAACAGGTTTGATGAGTTAGCATATAAGCATATGCTTTTATTATCTGCTATGCTTGTGTTATTTATCTTTAGTAGTAGTATTGGCATCACTAACTCATATTGTGCTATGCTTTTGTAATTGAGAAAGTCTGGTGTGATAAAGAATATGTAATGAAGTGCAGAAAAAAATAACCTGAAGTGATTCTAACCTTACCAATTTTTGAATTAAAGCCAATCTAGAGTATTATCAACACTTGAGTCTTCTTGCTGCTGAAGTGAAACTAACTCTTTCCTGATTTCATCATGAGTAATTAATGGAGTTTATATTTCTCTTGTTCAGCTAAAAACCAAAATTCTTACATCTTGAAACTGTGGTACAAAAATCAGTATACCATTCCAGTGCATGTTGGTGTCACGGTGAGTTTGTCAGAATTACAAAAGTTAATATGGTTTAAGGTAGTTAGAAGATAGTTATGGTTAGGTGAAATTTTGTTAGGTTAGTTACATTAAGAGCATTATATAAAAGTGCATCATATTCTAGTTGTATCATATTTCTTTATACTTTCATTTCAAACTTTATATTTTCTTTTAATTATTTTTTTCTTGAACTCAACCGTGATTCTCAACCCAGTGAACCAATGTGATTTTACAAAAGTTACAACTTGATTGTTAACTCACTCATGGTTATGGACAAAAGTTACAACTTGATTGTTAACTCACTCATGGTTATGGTTGCCTATTGTTTAAATATTGGCGCCTTTTTTCTTGTACAAATATGTTCTATATAATTGCTTTCATTGGTAGTAATTAGTGGTAGGTGTGAAGGGACTGAACTTGAAGCTATTATGCAGAGCATGGCAACATTGAAGTCAATGAAGATATTGATTTTGTTGTATGAAGAGCATAATCTAGAGTATCACTTGTATTGTATACACACTCGAGCTAGTGTCTTTTTGATCAAGGAGAGAGAAAATGGCAACTGAGAAAAGAGAATAATATTAAAAAATCAAAACCATATGGTTATATGGTGTGTGATATGGGAAAATGAGTACAAAAAACATTTCCGATTTGTGACACTATAGTTATTATAACTTGTGTATTGTGATACCATAAACTCCAAATTAGTTTTTTTTTTTTGTAGATAGACAATTAATAGGTAAATCATTTTCAAAATACATGGACCATTTTGCTGTAGATTTCAAAATGGAACATTCGATTATTTGGTATTGCAAAAAAAAAAATGATCATTCAATTACTTTATGATAGATCCTATATTCAAAATATGTGAACCACTTTATAGTAGATTTTAAAATTATATTCTGTTTTGATATCATGTTAATAGTTGATATTCATATAAAAAGAGATTAGAAGAAAAAAAATTAGAGTTTCCATTAGAATAACAAAAGTGATGAGTACAAGAGTTATAAAGAGAATATATAAAACTTAAAGAATTAGATTACTATCGACTTAGAAATATAAAAGGTTCAATAGCATATTATCTAAAATAAATTTATCAACAATATGTTAATTTTTTAAAATTGTCATTCAATTAAAGTTAATGATTCTGTAGGTCCATAACTATTTGGTAATTTTTAAATTGGTCCCCAAACTAAGCAAAATTATAACCTCGTTCATTAACAAGACTAATACAGTTTTTGTAATTAAGTTTTTTTTTGTTATATTTTGGTTAGTCAACTGTTAGTCAAACTATAATGAAAGTACCTAATTAAAAAAGTCAAAATACATCTCGCAGTTCTTTAAATTACAAGAAAATAATAGATTAATCATTTATCTTTTTTTAGTAACAAGTTAGTCATTTATTTTTCTTTTAGTATCAAGTTTGTCCTTTATGTTTGTAAATGTTGACACCAATAATCTTAATTTTAAATCAGCAAAATTGAAATTTAAAATTCTCCAATTTTTTCCTCGTATAATTGTTAAAGGATTTTGATTGCAATAACTCAATCAAATTTTAGAAAAATAATTAAACAAAAGAAAGTTCGAGTGAAATAGATTTTAGGGTTCTTGAAATTAAACACAAAATTCTCTCAATCTATATCATAAAATCACATGGAAATTTATTATGTTGTTCTTGTTGAGGCAAAATCCATAATCAAGTGTTTTAAAGATAAACAAACAAGTTAATTAAATCTCTAATCATGATTTTAACTGTGTTGCTATTTAACTTGTGTTTTTGAGTGTAGATAATCAAGTACACCTATACAACAATCAAGATCATTCTGGTTCATAAGAATATCAGTCTGGCAAATCAAAATCATTCTGGTTTATAAGAATAGCAGTCTAAATAAACCAAGATCATTCTAGTTTATGAAAATATCATTTTGATCGATCAAGATCATTCTGGATAATTCATTTTAAAAATAAAAATGAAATGAATCATTTTCCAAAATACAAATCTTAAGTAAAACGAATATCAAGGCAACTCAGAACAATGATCAAGCCCAAAAGTTTAGCTAAAAGAAGTAAAACAACATCAAAAATAATAACCAGATCAATCTCCAGATTGATGGCCTATGAACAAGTACAGCTAGGACAATAAGGATAAAAAGGACACTGTTGCTACACCTTTTGCAGAAAGTTCAACTTGCGTGCAAGCCAGAAAACTGACACCAGACACCTGCTAAAGATCTCAGTCACAGTATTCATTTAAGCACAAATGAAGAACGTTTTGGTTATAAAGGAAAAATGTTCTGGATAAAATAGAACACATGCCTATTAACTATCACTCTGAACAGCTGAATCAGTAACAACTATATGAATTGTCTTTAACCTTCATCACGTCTATAAAATGAACATCAAGGTGAAGACAACAACAAGAGTTTTCAATGCAATCAATTCATCACTAAAACAATCAAACTCGAGAAATCAAAACACTTCAATCAAGCAAAAGCTTCAGTTCTTTTACACTAGATTCAAGGATCTTTTTATTGTGTTATTACTAATAATCAATTTCAAACAAGTGTTGAGAAGATTCTGATCCTACAACCTTCTTTCATAATTTCATTTGAAACTTAAGTCTATTTCCTAAAGATAATTTGAGTGTTGTGTAAAAATCCTTTTTGTGATTAAAAGGTATCGTGTAAAAATATTTTCTGGACAGAAATGTATCTGTAAAAAATTTTCAAGGTTAAAAGGTGAATGTAACTGATCAAGATTGATCAAGAAAAAATTGTGTGAAAGCAAGAACGTTCTTGTGAAGCACATTAGTGGAAAAACTCACAATTTTTGAGGACCGAATGTAGCCCACCTTGAGTGAACAAGGAAACATAATTATGTGATTCTTTTATTCATATTCTTTATTATTTCTCATTCATTATCACTAATCACGTTGAAATAATTTGTTTCCTTTATTTTTTACTAAACAAGAACGTTCTGGATTTTTTTTATAAGTAACCAAAATTGATCTTGTGTTAGTTTAAATTAAAAGCAAGAATTAATATTTTTAAAAAGGGAATCACAATTCAAATCCCTCATTCCTTGTGATTGATATTGCTACTTCAGTTCTTTATATAATTGATTACAAAATTCACAATACCATTTTAAAAATCTCTAAAAAATAATTGAAATGATGTTAAGACTAAAGATAGTTCAATATTATAACTTATCCAAATATAAAAAACTAATTTAATACAAAAAATAAATTAAATAATTAAGTTAATATTTTGATGTAATTTAACAGAGTACAAAATATTTTTCCAAAAAAAAATATTAGTTACATATTTTTAGTTAAAAAATTTATTTAAAAGTTCTCAAATAGTTTAGGGACCTACTAACATACTACTCTAATAAAATATAAATAAAAAAAGTAACTAAAAAATTGTTGATATATTTAATTTTAATTTTTAATTAAATACATTAATTTTTCAACTACTATTTTTACTTAAATTTCTTTTCAAGCCAAGTATATTATATTTACAAGGGAGGAAAAAGACAAAAGATAAAGAGAGAAGAGAGGGCATATGTTGATCGGCCAATTTGGATTATCTGTCTCTTTGGAGGGAAAAGTTTTACATAAAAATTGAATAAACCATGAGAAATAATAATGTTTAAAATAGAGAAAAATAGATGTGATATAAAGTAAAGTAAAAAAAATAGAAAACTAAAAATTAGAGAATCTTTGTCCTCTACATTTAGCGACTAACCTGGTAGGGACAGCATACAAGGGGCATCAGTCTTATTTGAAAAATATACTACATTCAGCAAAGGAATAATTTGGATTTTGAACTGATTTACCTTTTCTGTGTTTTATGGGTGAAAATTTAGCTTATAATGTGTGTGCAAAAGTGTTATAGTAAAGTTGGGTAAAGCATGGTACGTTGCCAATTTAATGCCACGTAACACTTACTTTTCCTAATGAATTGGTTAGGTCAAAAGCAGCACAACGCCAAAAGAGGGTTGTTTGTGTGGGAGTGAGAAAGAGAAGGGGAATTATGGAGGGACTGTTCAGATTTAAATCAGCGTTATAAAATATAAAAATAAAAATTAAAGTCCATAATCTTTGAAACCATGTGATCGAGATCCGACCAAAATATAATTTTCTTGATTTCACGAAAATACAATTGTATTTTCAAAAATGTCTTTCATAATAACTTATTCCTTTCTAGAGTAAAAAGATATTTAAAAATAAAACTTATGTTAATATAATAGTATTTTAAGATAGACAATATTATTTTGGTAAAAAAAAGATAGACATTATTAAACACATTAAAAGTAAACTATATTTGTTATATTTGAGACAAATATTTTTTTTATATTTTATAAATTTAATTTATATATACTGGTGATATAAATAGTTTTTACGCAATTATTCGACCACCATAGAGATATTTAACTTGTATTAAAATTATTTTTAAAGTTATTTCTGTGAATAAAGCTGTAATATACTAATAATATAAAGTTTTCTACACTAACAGTACATAATAATTAAATTCATATTTTATATCATAGCAATTTTATTTAAAAAATTTCACGAAGGAAATGAGAAATTAAATTACACATTTGCCTTCCACATTAAGTACCACTATATTCACAAAAATAGTACTATATATTTCTTCTAGTTCTTTTTATAAAAGACAATTACTTTAAAATTTAGTATCTTAAAAAAAACAGAGAAAATATTATATTAAGATATAGAATCCATTATTCTGTGACATAATTCTATATCCTAACATATTCATATTTTATTAAACATAAACTTGTTTTATTATTTTCACTTACATTTCAAAAAATTAAATAATATATTTAATATGTTTACTTTTTCTGCATGAATTTAAAAAAATACTCTTTTGTGTACATTGAAATCTAACTTTGCATCTTCCAAAGTAAATTAAAAATATCAATAAAAAGTATATTTAAATAATAATAATAATAAATAAATTTAGTAATTTAAAATAATAAGACCTATATTTTAGGACAGTAAAAAAATGGACAATATTAAATTTTTTATTAAATAAAGACATAAAATAGTATAGTAATAATTACAAATAGTTTTGCAAAAAGATAATTAAGATGATAAATAATTTAGAAATGAACTAATATTTATATCCGAATATTTTTGAAATCTATTATATATATTTAAAACAGACTCCGCTGCCACCTCACACTATTTGCTCCACATATGCGAACATTTGCCAAAGGTGATGTGTACGTCTTCCTAGAGAGTTTCGTTATTCACTTTCTAACGGTTATTTCTCTATAAATATCTTCAAATTAAATATTATATAGTATCATTACTGAAGAAAAAAACATCTTTTAATGAAATTTATAATATCTACTAAATCTATCACATGTCACTTATTAGATAACTAAAATTAATATTTAAATCAAATAGAGAGATATAATTTAGAATTAGACCAACAATTTGTTTTTCTATTTTTTCTTATTATACCATTACTGATATGGACTTAGAAAAAAATTTATATATTTTCTGTAATATTGATATTGTTATGTATGGTTATATACTAAAATATATTTTTAACTTTTTTCAAGTAGTAAATTGTTTCATTACTAGAAAAAAAAAATTATCTCAAACAAATACTTTTTAAGCATTGTTTGCATTATATGAAACCTATTTCGATATACCAAAAATTGTAATTTATAAACAACATATGCACGCTTCAACCCAACACATTTTTTCTAAGGACAAAATCGTGAAATCTTACTATTTTGATAAAATAATACGTTGAAGTGTATAAAAAGTAGAAATCGTGAAATCCGGTGTAAACCAAATTAAATAAGTAAATATTGATACACAATATTTTAATAAATGTTACCAATATTTGATAAAATGTTCAAACACTTTTAAATATTTATTTAGACATTAAAAATGGTCAATATACAACTTTTGTATTTTCTTTTTATTATTATGCCGACACATAAATTTACCAAAACAAATAACAATTAGTCAATCTAATAAAAAAAATTTGTGTTTTGTTTCTTTTATTAGTCATCAATGCATATATTTACATGAGCATTATTTTGAAATTTTTTTAATATGTGTAGGAAAAAATGTTAATATTTTAAAAATTTCTACATAACTTATATAATTTAATAAAAATAGAGTTTACGATTATCAATTATGTAATTTATCTTTTAAATTATGGTTAATATTTTATGTCTAAATACCATCAAAAATCAGCTAAATGCTACAAATTTGATATTGTAAATAAAGTTCAAATCTAACTTGAAACGGTCGTAAAATTGTTAATTTTTTTATGATTAAACTTTTATAAGACATTGTTCTTTTATCTTTTTTTAGGAGTAAAAATACTCATTTAATTATACACTCTACAATATCTTTTATCGCATTTTTTTTATAACTATAAAAATTTACAAAATTAATATTATATATATATCACCTTATAAAAAATTTAAAATTAAACCCGCGCTTTTATTCTAGTATAACTTATATTAGGCACAAACCTTTGTAGCCCAAGCACCTATACAAGACCGTTTGTCCTATTTGAGAAAATCATAACATACACCAAAGGGCAAATTCGGTTTTCTACACATTTACCTATTTTGTCTGAACCAGAATGTCACTGCAAAGTTGCAAAAACATGCTATTATGCCAATTTTAGTGCCACGTGTCTTGTTTCCTGCAAAATTTGTTACATTACAAATTCCTATTACCATATAACCATTTTTGAAAAAAATAAGAAAATTGCTTCTCCTTGTTGATTAAGTTTCAAGCTTCAACCCCATTTATTTATCACATTCTCATTAAAAACTTGAACTTTATTATGAATAGTTTCATACCCATAAACATGATGAATGAAAAATCATTAATGGAAGATACCATCATGGAAGTGAGAGAAGATTTCATGCTTTCACCTGCTGGTGATAGTCAACCAACTTTCAGAACTGCACATTTTCTAAAACCAATTGCAAACTCCATTGATAAACCATCTTTTGTGTTTAACCCATCATTTTCTTCTTGTGAGTTTGAACCAAAGGAATGGCCTTTAAAAATCCATTTCAATGGTTGGCGCTACCCACATAAGAAATGGGTTTGTTGGGTTGATGAACTTAAACAGAAATATGAATCAGTGTGGAAAAAAGCTGGAATCTTTGAAGCTATAATGAGTACTAAGTGCAAAATAAAGAAAAATCAAGACTTGGTTTATGGGGTTGTTGAGAAATGGTGTTGTGAGAGTAATACCTTTGTGTTTTCCTTTGGTGAAGCAACAATCACTTTGGAAGATGTTAGGGTTTTGGGTGGTTACTCTCTCTTTGGTGATCCTGTTTTCACTCCACTTGAAGATGATGGAATGAAAGAGGTGGAGAAGAAATTGATCCTTGCAAGCCAAGTGAAGAATAAAAGTAAGAAGGGTGTGGCTCCTTCAACATCAATGTGGATGGATATTTTCATTAATAAAGGTAGTGAGATTGAGCATGAAGCATTTCTTGCTACTTGGTTATCAATTTTTGTTTTTCCTCATAAATTAAATTTGGTGAAAAGTTCTTTGTTTCCTATTGCTATTCATCTTGCTAGAGGGAATCAAATTGCTTTGGCACCAGCTGTTTTGGCTAGCTTATATAAGGATTTGAGTTTGTTTAAGGAAACTATTGTTGGTTTGGAAAAATATTCATTAAAAGGTGTTAGATTTCCTTTGGAGTTGGAGGTTAATCTACACTCACCCTTTTACTTGGTTCAAATTTGGGTTTGGGAGAGGTTTAAAAATTTGCAACCACAACCCAAATTGATCAACAATGGAGACCATGTGTTGTTGAAGTGGGATATGGTTAAGGGTTTGGAAATTGATAATGTTAGGTTGGCATTAGACTCTGCTGTGGATGATTTTCTTTGGCGTTCGTATGTCGGATATGCCGATAAGTGTGGAGTGTTTTATCCAATTGATGAATGTTGGATACCATTTAAGAAAGATTTGAATAAAGAAATGTTGTCATTTGTTACATGTTTGAGAGTTTCTGAGCTTGTTGGATTTGAGTCTATAGAGCAATATCTCCCACATAGAGTTTCTATGCAATTTGGAATGGATCAAGATGTTCCAAGTTATGTGCCTAGGTTCAATGAGACTAAAGACATTGCTTGGGAAAATTATTGTAGGCCAATATCTGATAGAGATTTGTATTTTCCATCTAGATTTTTCGAGGCTGATGTTACCGCACGTTATACAAAGTGGTGGAAGAAATCGGTACTGGGTCGTGACGATTTTGTTGACAATATTGTGCGGCGGAAGAGAAGTTCAAGATCAAGAAAACATACACCTCATGGGATTCCACCCGAGTTTCTTACCAAACTTGTTGACAATGTTACATTTGGAAAATCTTGTGATGATGGTTCAAATCCTGAACTTTTGAAAAATGTTCCCTCTGAAAATTCTGTTCAAGATGGTTTCAAAGCTGATGAAAATATTGATGCTGATGCTCTTTCAAGTTTAACTCCAAAGCTTAACAATCTGACTCCTTTGATTCCTGTTGAAGATTGTAAGCCTGTCTTGGAAGAGAAGAAATGTGTTGGCATAATCAATGAATCAAATCAATTGTTGAGCCAATTTTCTTCAGCAGAATATGGAGATTTTAAGCAAATATTACCGCTGCAAAAGCTGGTCGCAGAAGAAAACATTGAACTTTCAAGAGGTGTTTTGGAGGATGAGGCTAAAGATGAAAATGAGAGCATAGTGGAAAGGGTGTCAAGTGACAGGATCATCCAAACTGGGACTCAAGGTGAAAGCTATAGCTATTTATCCGAAGAAAACATTGTGGAACTTGAACTGAGAATTAGCCGACTGGAGATAGTGCATACAAAATTGAAGATGGAAAGGTTTGGTCAGAATTGAGAACATATTCAGCTCATCAAACTAAAACTTTAGTACTTCTTAGCATATGTTTCTAATTTCTTAAACTAGCTAAGTTACATTGTTCTGGTTTTACTTGATTAGTTATCAATTGGTACTTGTAGAAATTTAGCTAGCTATTTAGAACAGTGGATATTTCCCTGTGAAATTTCATTTCTGACATGCAAGGTTTACCATGATATCTATATATTCTTCACTAGTTCCATGATTTATTGTGTTTGTTTGACATATTATACAAGTAGGTATTATACATGCTAGGTAGAGAAAATGATTGAGTTGGCTGAGATATCAATGTTGTTTTATGACTAGTCCAGTATGAAGTAATGCTTCTAATTTTATGAATCTATAGTCCATTTTAATTTGGTATTGCTCTGATATTGTCAAATTAGTTGCTTCCATTATGACATATTGTACTAACTTTCGGTGATATATGATATATTAGATATGCATACTGTACTATCTTTTTTTTACATAATACACGCTCTCATAATTTTAAGTCACCGATAATATATTGTTAATAATAAAATGGAGTCAATTTCCATCATTGATGACGGTCATCAATGAGTCGTTAAAATTGTATACTCTATAATCTTTAGAACTTGATGCATAGCCCAACAAAAATCCTCTATTTAGTTTTGTCATCTAATTTAGATCTTTTTGCATTTGGATATAAACATAGCATATTGATCCAAAGATATTCAAATGTTTAGCTGAAGGTTTCACTTATGCTTCAATAGGTGTTTTCTCTTGTTGACATCCTATTCAAGAGATATATATTGCTGTATAAACAACTTCCGCCCAAAAACTTTTGGTAACTTCTTTTCCGCAATCAAGCATCTTGTCATCTCCATAATTGTTCTATTTTTCCTCTCAGAAACGTTATTCTACTCATGAGTGTAGCTCATAATTAATGGACAATATTCATATCTTCACATAACATATCTAGCCTGTGTAAGATTTGTTTATTGAAAAGACTTTCTATGCATTTTTCCAAGTTGACAAACATAACATAAATCATCCATTCAATTTATTGGAGGCATGTAAAAAATTTCAATGCATTCATGTTGAAATGACTATATCTTTTATGCCATAGTGCAGAATCAACATGTTTAGAAACAAGTGATTTTTTATTCACTTGATTCAAACGGATTGAAAAACTATCACCACACATTTCAACCTTCACAACTGCAGAATCATTTGAATCCATTATGACACAACCATTATTTTTAAATGAAATTGAATATCATTTTTTCATTAACTGAGCAATACTAAGTAAATTTTAGAATTGACAAAACAACAATAATAAATTTTGGACCTTTGCTAGTGTGAACAGAAATGCTACATTTTCCTTCAGCTTGGATAATTTCTCCATTTCCAAGCTTAACTTTGGTTCGAACAACCCTATCTAAAGAAGTTAGACAAGGAGGAAACATGTCATTTCCTGCAAATTCACTTGAACTTTCATCTTCCTTACTTTTCCCTTTTTGATCACCACCATTTTGTAGTTATTCTTTTTCTGATTTTTTTTTTATCAGATTGCTTCCCTTTGTGTTTGGTTTGAAATGCACCTTTAATTACATTATTCATCCTCATAGAAAATAGTTTCTTGAGATCATATTACTCTTCAATAGAAGTAACTTTGCTTTAGATTTATCTGGTAAGATGGTTCACATCTTCTCCACTACTTTATTGTCATCTACAACCTCACCTTTAAACCTCATTTGATTTACCAAGTGAGACAACTTTGAGGTTTACTCCTTGATAGAGTTAGTTTCCTTCATTTTTAGCATTTCAAACTCCCTTTTAAGAGTCAATAGCTTGATGAACCTTACCTTTTCATCACTGTCATACCTTTCATTAAGTTCATCCCATACTTGTTTCTCTCTTTTGATATGCATGGTGTATGTAAACACATCATCTACCAAAGCTGAATGCAAACATGAAACTGATTTCTCCTTATTCATTGTCTCCTCACCATGTTGCTTGATTTGAGTTATTGTGAGATTAGCTCTCAATGGTGGAACTTGCTTGTCTTGATCAACATACTCCCATAAGCCAAAAGACTTCAAACATGACCTTATTTTGACAACCCATATGTGATGATTTTCCCTAGAAAATTGAGGAACACAAAACAACATTGCTGCTTGAATCCATTTGATTACCATTTAAACTCACAATTTTTCTAGATTTTGACTCACAACCCTTAAGAACACAACTCTTAAATACCACTTTTAGAACATGCAATGGCACTAAAATCATATACAATAAGACCAGAAAAATAGAGGAGAAAAAATAGGAGAGAATACAATTTTACTTTTCTGCAATACACCAAAACAATACTACATCTTTCTTACAAATTTAAACATAAAACATGGTAAAAAAAAAGAAAAAGAAAAAGCTCATATTTTGTTAATGTGGTGAGACATTTTCCCACTTACACAAACTACATAACCATCCTTTGAATAGTAAAATATTACCATCTAAAGAAGAAAAAATGATTACACCCATAAACAGTAAAGTATTCTTCGGCAACAAACCGAACAAATCAAAGCAAGGTAAAATTTAAATTATCATAAAATATTATTATGAACATTAAAATGCCTGTCGAACATAAAATTTAATGTGTCCCACATGACACGTCACCATTTTATGTTCACTTCAGCAAAAAATTATATGCAAGACCAACTTAAAAGTGATTTTAAACTACTTGATGATAAGCTAAAATCTGTTTTTATAATTTTGTTTGATAGGTTAATCTAATGTTTTTAATTCGGTTTTAGTTCTATTTTACTATATGCCTTGAAGTCAAGTGGTGTTATCATGGTCCATCCTGATCAAGAAAATAAAAGAAAATTAAGTTCTAACATGAATTACTACTTGACTGTAATGGCCATTACGATCGTAATAGTTGGACGAGAAAAAAAAAACAAGAATTTGTCATTCCAAGGCAGCAAGGGTTACTGCTTAGCAGTCATTATTATTACGGTCGTAATCTGTTCATCTTCTGTTAATGGTTTCTTGTAATTAAAGTTCATGAAGGAACTTAGGGATATAAAAAAAAAGGAAGAAAATACATAGTTTTGGACAGATTCCTACTCACAATCTCTTATTACTCTTGCTTTTGTTCTTGTATTTTTCTTAACAAATTTCTAGTTTCAATAATATTCAGTTTTCTATTTTTACTCTGTTACTTTGTTCTGTTATTTTATATTTCCAATGTTTTTATATTTAAATTTTGATTCTACTATGATCATATGTGACTAGATCTTCCTTGTTTTGGGATTGTAGGATTTTCAATTATAGATCTCTAAAAATTTATATTTCTTTCTATCATGGATATTGATCTATGTAATCCAATCTTAGTAAGAATCATGTTCATACTTAGATATTAAATAATATATCGAAAGGTCGATTTGATATCTTACTCATAAGATTGAACAAGAGAATCAAATCATGAAAATAGATTTTGGTTCTCTTGAAATCATGAAAGATATATTCTCTTAAAGGATTTTGCTAGTACATTAATCATGAAAATAGGTTGGTTATTCGTTTAAAATACATTTTTGCTCTTTGAAAGAAGACATTAGTTATAATTGTTTATCTGATTTTTAAGAGTTTAACACCCATAACTTAGAGAAGGTTAATTTTATTGTGTCCATCATTGTGAAAAACTACAATCCCAAGACTTTATTTTTGTTGCTAATTTTAATCAAAAATCACTATCAACATTCACCGTTTTAGCTAATCATCATAGTAAAGAGAGATTGTTAATCATAACAAAGTCCTTGTAAGAATGATAAATTTTACTATGCGATAATATCGTGCATTTGCAGTTCTGTCACTTGATTAGTTACAAAGAAAATGATTTTTTAGGGACCAAATCAAAATAACCCAAAATTACAAGGACTAAAAGCATGTTTAAGCCTTTTTTTATCAGTGTTGTTTTGGGCTCAATAAGTATTGAGTCGGCCATGCGTTAATCAAGAACTTAAGGACTCTGGCGACCAACTTTTATTCAAGGCTACTTATTACAAGTGTATTTATTTATAATATATTAAAACAAACTTTCAACTTTATTGAATGACACATCACACACTTGTGTGTCACATCATAACATTTGTACCACATCACTTATATTCTTATGTGATACCCTTCATATGCCTCTAAATATCATCTCACACCTTCTATTTCTCAATTTAGCTTTTACATCTCACACATCATCATATACATATGTTGAGAACCCACACAAAAAACCTCATCATGAAAATAATTCTACTATCTTCTCACTCCAATCAACTTTCAGTGCTCATCTATTTCTAATTTTGCATATCCAGATTAGTTGGTAGCAAAATATATCATACCTAATGTTATGTCCTAGAATCATTCTTTTGATTTATTCTTAAACTTTGGTGGAGAGAACACTTTAGATACAAAGTTTTGTCGCTTACACAAAATTAAATCATTTGTTGTTTCTCAATTTTCACCCAAATATCAATGGGATATGTGACATTGTGTAACCTTTTTGGTGACTTCCTCAGCTGGGTCAAAGCTTATATTCAATTCATTTTCCTTCTCTACATAACTTTATCTATCTTCTACTTTTCCTCTTTTTATCTATGTCTTTCAGCACTAATCAAATATGGTTTCTCAGTTCTACACCAAATATCAATAGAAAATGTGAGATTGTGTAATCTCTTCGGTGACTTCATCAACTGGATCAAAGCTTGTGTTGTTGGGTGGACTCACTCCCCAAGTGGAACCCACAAATTTTATTAGTATTATAATTATTATTATTATTATTAGTATTATTATTATTATTATTGTTATTATTATAAAAATGAAAAAAAAAAGAATAAGGGTGTTAATGGACTTTGGTCTGTATGTGCTTAAATCCCTAATTGTTAAAAAGAAAAACAAAAAGAAAAAAAGGTTGAAATAGCGCCGTAAGGAAATAGTGAGGGAACATAAATAAAGAAAAGCCTCCGCAGTAACAAGATAGGAGAAGAGAAGAAAAAAGTTGATTTCGGTGGTAGTAACAAGTGCGTAGCAAACTTGTTCCGTTTGATCTACAATTTTAGTATTTTATTTCTACTATTGAGTTTGTTATTCTAATATACAGTTTTATTAGTTTTACCTTCTCTGAGAATTACTTTGAAATATCCACTTTAGTGTTATTAGGAAGACTCTGGTCTATCCATTAATTATTATAGTGAAACTTTTTACTAGACTAGGTCCCGTGATTTGTAGTCTGAGAGAAGTTTTCCATATTAAAAATTATGTTTGTCTCGTATTTAATTTTCTGTCAATTATTATTTCTCTTGAAATTTTATTTTCTGTTTGGCCATTTATGTGCACGGTGGGAGAAAATATTCCACATTATTAAGATAATTTATCTCTGGTTTTTTCCCAACATATGTTGAGGTCATTTTCTTTCTCCATTTAATTTTACCTATGTTCTATGTCTTTTAGTTCTAATTTAATATGGACAACTCAATTTCTTTTGGATATAAATTATTTGCTTTTATTAATTAACTAATATTCTTTTGGGCCTGTTAAATATTTTTGAATTCTTAAACCACAAAATGATTTTTCTTAACTGAATTTTGGCATTTTCAATTTCTTTATTCTTTTAGATATTTGTTTAACTATATATAATAGATAATTGGATATAGACAAGTACTACAATTCACTTTAGCCATAAAATTACAATGTCAAATAGCATAGCATATTTGTTTTGCTAGTCGTTCGACCGTAAGCATTAACCCAATGGCATAGGGGAACATGGCAAATATAAAAGGAAAATGCAAAATCATGTAATCTCTCCGAGTGACTTCATCAATTGGGTCAAAACTTATGCTTAAGTCATTTTCTTTCTCCATTTAATTTTATCCATCTTTTATTTATTTATTTATTTTTTATCTATGTCTTTTAGTTCTAATCTAATATGGATAACTCAGTTTTTTTTGGATACGAATCATTTGTTTTTCTTTAACTAATATTTTTTTGGGCTCATTGAACACTGTTGAATTATTAAACCATAAAATGATTTTTCTTAACTGAATTTTGGTATTTTTAATTCTTTTATTCTTTTAAATTTTTAGTTCAACTATATATAATAGATAACTGAATATAGACAAGTACTACAATTCACTTTAGCCAAAAGATTACAATGTCATATAGCATATCAAATTTGTTTTGTTATCCGTTCGTTAAGCATTAATCCAATCGCATACGGGAACATGACTTCACACAATTTTGCTTACCATTCACACCAATAGCTCATTGGGACAATATTCTTCATTAAGAAAATATATTTTCTCCATGCTTATGGTCTGACGCTCTTTAAATAAGATGACTAAGGAAACCTACGACAAACAAAAAAAACTAACCTTATCTCTAAAGGATAATCACTCTTTATTTTTCATTATACCATAATTTTGCATATATCTCTATGATTAAAAAGCTAACAATAAAAAACATAACTATTATTACAAACTTAATTTCATATTAAGTTACTATTGGTAATTCATTACATATAGATACAACACAATATTTTAATTACATTTTAATAATTAAAATGTAATAGTCATCTTAAATGACTATAAAGTATATAATTAAAACATAATTATTACAGCATAATTTCATAACTCTATGATTAAAACTAACGATAAAAAACATAACTCTTATAACAAACTTAGTTTTATATGAAGTTACTCTTGATAATTCATTACATATAAATATAACACATTATTATAGTTATATTTTAATAATTATAACGTAACAACCATTTTAAATGACAAAAAAATATATAAAAACATAATTATC
>JBBPBQ010000001.1:37162189-37278458 GCA_037974755.1 Cicer yamashitae | reverse complement strand
ATTGAAATAACTTTAAATGCTTATTTAGACATTAAAAATAATCAATATACAAATTTTGTATTTTTTTTTAATTATTATTATTGCATGACATATATATTTACCATGTACATAATTCACAAATAACAATTAGTCAATCTAATAAATAATTTTTGTATCTTTTTATCTTAATAGTTATCTATATATGTATTTAAATTATATACTTTAATAAAAATATTTTTATCAAAAATAGAGTCTACGATTATCAATTATAGTTATCTATATGTTACAAATTTAATAATTTCTACATAACTTATATACTTTTTTTTTACTTAGATAACTTATATACTTTAATAAAAATAGAGTCTGCGATTATCAATTATATGATTTTTCACTTAAATCGTTGTTAATATTTTATGTTCATGAGGTGTTGGTTAAATGGTAAGATTTTGATATTGTAGACAGAGTTTAAATTCAACTCAAATGATTGTAAAATGGATATTAGTTCTGCTTTGATTAATAATAATTTTTCCATTCCTAAGCAAATTGTTAATTTTCTATGATTAAAATTTTGTAAGACATCGTTTTTATTATATTATTTCAAGAGTAAAAATTATTAATTTAATTACAAAATTTACAATTTCTTATATCCCAATTATTCTTCTTATAACTTTAACTATTTATAAAATTAATACATTAACAAATTATATATATCACCTTCAAAAAATATTTAAAATTAAAGTCACGTAGAGTAGAGCACGGATAATGTTCTAGTTTAATATAATTTAGGTAATAATTAGAGAGAATCTAGTTTAATATAGTTTAGGTAATAATTAGAGAGAATCTAGTTTAATATAGTTTAGGTAATAATTAGAGAGAAAAAAATGTCGTTACATTTCTTTTTTTACAAGACTATATTTACTAGTAGTTTGGTAGATAGAAAGGACAAATATGTAAATAAAGTTTAATTTGCATAGACAGTAGTTATCGTATACTATATTACGGTTACTTATGTCTGTTACTTTAAATGTAGATATCATACAAATTAAATATTTTTTGAATATGGTTCTGATTGATATTCGGTATAAAAATTCTTTATGTATATATAAATTAAATCATATGTTATATACGTTCAACCATATAACATAGCATTATTTATTTTTAGTTGGATTCATAAAGGAGACATCCTCTATATTAGGTGAAAAATCATGTGAGAGATAACACATAACATGTTATAAAATCCTACATTGTTGTGACAGATAGATTATAGGTAAGGAGAACCATAGTTTAACATGAATGACTCATTTTGTTTATTTTTGGTTTAGCAATTTTGACCGAGTCTTCATGTCCTTTTTCCAAACTCAAACATGTCATTGAAGAAAAACAAAAACAAAAAATACCACGTTGAATTGAAAAGATTCTCTTGAATCTTGAATATTAACGTAGTATTTTTGCAAGAACATCTAAAACAAATTTTTAAAGGGGTTTTTTGAATTTATACAAGGTTGTTCATGCTAATAGATTATGGGTTTGGAAATATTAAGGTTTTATAATTGTTGGGTTTGATTAGATTGAAATTTTGTTGAAGGTTGAAAATGAGTTGTTTTCATTGTTGTACGTCACAAAAGAGAATCAACAAGAGGTCATTGAAGAAAAGCATTAAGCAATATCATGATGCAAAAACTCTAACCTCATTTGCCAATATCTCTTTTAAAACTGGTAACTAATCCTCTCAATTTTTATGTTATGTTATGCTAACCTTCCTCATTATTGCATAATATTTATTTTATAGCATTATATTTCTTGATCCTATTTTGGGATGTAGGGTTCTGAATTTGTGGGTTTTTTTAACAATTTTTTATTGTATAACAATTTAATGTATATATCATGCATGCATTGAGCTTAATGCTGTTTGAGGTACAAATTATGTGCTAGTTTTAACCTAATTCTCTAAATATTGTTGTCTAAAATGGATATGTATTTTAGATGCACTAAGTGTGGCTCAATTGGTCATCAGCGTTAGGTTTATGGGGAAGGATCAATGTTTGATCCTCACAAAACACACTCTTAGAGAACGGTGAAGAGCTTTAAGTTGCGACCTAAGCATCTGAGTGAATATTAATCTTATAGATGGTCTAAAGGACCACATCTTGTGGGAATGTTCTATAGAACGATTGGGGTGTCAAAGGCCTTAATTACGGTGTTTTTCAACCCATAAAAATATATGTAATGTTAGCACAATGACAATAGGTTTGATCAACAATTTTTTTGTTGATTTGGTTCATAGGTTTTATAAACTTCATAAAAATATAATAACAACTATAATGAAAAGAGAATGATGCAAAATGCTAAAGTTCATACTTTTAGAGTCTATTTTAAATAACCTTCAAAAGTGCTTATATTTTTCTGAAACATAAAATACTTTAGCTGAAAACTTGAACAAATTTTATGATTGTAGATAGTGGCAAGAGAAGGTTCATAGCAGATGAGATAGCAAAGCTTGGAAAAGGAAATGTTACCTCTAAGATTTTCTCGTATCGCGAACTATGCGTCATAACTCAGAATTTTCACCCTTCCAATATGATTGGAGAAGGAGGTTTTGGAAGAGTTTACAAAGGAAGGATTGCAGCCACAAATCAAGTATATCACTTCAACTTCTCTTTTCAAGTTTTCAATACTTATGTTAAGGAAAAAGCATATTCATTAAGGCTGTGACTTGTGAATAACTTCCTAAGTAAGTGATTTTGTTACATTTCAGGTTGTTGCTGTGAAACAACTTGACAGGAATGGATTTCAAGGGAACAGAGAATTTCTTGTAGAGGTTTTGATTTTGAGTCTTTTGCATCACCCTAACCTTGTGAACTTAGTAGGGTATTGTGCTGAAGGTGAACAGAGGATTCTGGTATATGAATACATGGCTAATGGTTCCTTAGAAGATCACTTGCTTGGTAAGTAAATGTAATTTTTAACAATTATGTTGTTTTCTTTCAATGCATAACAGCAAAAATCTAGAATGTCCTTGTCTATAGAAGAGATGTACCACCGACACTTTTGATCGAAGGCGTGTATCGGTGTCTGACACTGATACCATACCGACACCTTCATTATATTCAATTAATTCATTTTCACAAATTATTACCAATGTCGACGTGTCCGTGTCAGTGTCGTATCCGATGTCTGTCTCCGCTTCATAGCTTATAAGATGATATGAGCACATTGGATCATCATGGTGTTAATTTAATTACTAATTACAATATATAGCAGTTTTTACTTTCACTTTTTAGTTATAAAATTGTCACCTTGTTTTCACTTTATTTTTGTATCTTTGTACAGAAACTATATATGATGACATTTGTAATTCAAAGTACACAAAAATATGAAAATACAATATGTTTATGAAACCAAACATGTCCTTAGCATTTTGATGCATCATGGCATAGTGGTATGAAGTCACCATAAAATTCTAATTCAACATTTTGAAGCATGACAGGTATCATTACTAATGAGAATAAAAAATGTTATCTTACTAACAATAAAATGATTATCAGAATTAACTGAGGAAAGAAAGCCTTTGGATTGGCAAACTAGAATGAAAATAGCAGAAGGAGCGGCAAAAGGACTTGAATATTTACACGAGGAAGCGAACCCGCCAGTGATATACCGCGATTTCAAAGCATCAAACATACTATTAGACGAAAACTACAGTCCAAAACTTTCTGACTTTGGTCTTGCAAAGCTTGGTCCGACAGACGATAAAACACATGTATCAACCAGAGTGATGGGAACTTACGGCTATTGTGCTCCTGAGTATGCATTGACAGGACAATTAAGTACAAAATCAGATGTGTATAGTTTTGGAGTCGTGTTTTTGGAGATCATCACAGGAAGAAGAGTCATTGACAATTCAAGACCATCAGAAGAGCAAAATTTAGTCACTTGGGTATGTCTTTAAACCTGTCTTATGTATCAAAAATCACAACTAACACACAGAGATCAAATTACACTGGTGTAGTACTTGAAAACTTTTACACCATTTAATTATATTTTACTAGATACTTGTACTTAAAAATTAATCGTTAAGTTGAATGTTACTTTCATATAGATTATATCTATTAAAATTTACGCTAATTTAACATGATTCGTTATGTGATTGATGCTTCTTCTTTTTCAGGCACAACCTCTACTTAGAGACCGAAAGAACTTCACACAAATGGCAGATCCATTGTTAGAAGGTAACTACCCTATAAAGGGTCTATACCAAGCTCTAGCTGTTGCAGCAATGTGTCTCCAAGAGGAAGCCGATACTCGGCCTTTAATAAGCGATGTAGTTACAGCTCTTGAATTCTTATCAAGGAAGAAAGAAGAGGGTGAAGAACAAAATACAAAAGAGAATTTTGCTTCTCAAGGTGAAAATGGTAATGAAGACAATAAATCTAATGTAGTAAATGATGATGATGATGACGAGGACGAGGGCGACGATGATGATGATGATGATGATGAAGAGGATGAGGATGGTGATGATAATGAGGATGAGAATGATGATAGTGATAATGAGAATGATAATGAGGATGATAAAGGTAATAGAAAATAGTGAATGGAAAAGTGAAACTTCAAATGAAAACCTTCATTTTCTCTTCTAGTGGAAGGTGTGGTAAAAAAAAACTTTACAAACTCATAATTTGATGCAACCTAAAAGGATCACGAGGAAAAATAAACTATACCTCAATATTCATACATGAGAATCCTTGCATGTATGTTTCTAAGTTTCAATACCTATATGTCAAAATCTTAATGAAATGCCATTCAATTTTATGAGTTAGCTTATGGCTTGTGTAGGATATTAAGCAAGGTAATAATGCTTATATCTGAGAACATGATGGCTATGTTAAGATGCTTGAACTAATTCTTGTATTCTGTAATCAAAATCAAAAGATCATAACTTAACTCAATACTTTTTCTCAGTATTATAATAGGGTCTTTATTAAGAGGGAGTTTCTAGGTACATGATAAATTGAAGTGTTTCCATATATATAGTTGTTTTTTTTAACCAATGCATGAAAGATAATTTGTTTGAATCAACATGTTTATAAAATCTTATGTTTTATTAAGACAATTTCATAAAAATGAGCATAATTTCATTGATAATGAGAAATATACTATGGGTATGGTTGTTACATACTCAAAAAGATATTATCATTTAGAGATTTTTAAAAAAATGAAAAGCCGTTTTGTATTTGTTTGTTATAGTGAAAATTACTCTTTTTTTTTATAAAAAATATAGCTATAAAAATAATTTTTTTTAAATTATTAAAAACAATTTTTCAAAAAATGAGTGTTCTAGATTATTTTCATTTTATTTAAAAATTATAACAAATAGATGCAAACTTTAATAAGTGATTTTTAAAAAAATAAAGTGATTATTTTACCAAAAAGTTTAACGAACACACCCTAAAACTAATTAAAAAAAGTACATAATGTGTTTAATTTTGTAATTTTGCGATCATTTATATTTCTCCAGAAAAAAGCTAAAACGTCAAAATAGGATGTCCATTGATCTAACAAATTAATTGAGCCTACACTCTCATTAATACTTTAATGAAGTGTCTAATTTAAGTTCATAAAAAATATTATAACTAACAAAAAATAAAAAAATAAAAAATGTTGTGTGCAGAAAGCAAGTAGCACAGTATCAAAAAACCAGAATAAAGCCATAATCTTCACCAAACATACAAATAATAAAAAAGGTTGATTCTGATTATCTCCTTTACAGCTCTACACACAGAGGTCGTTTGATTTATGCTGTAAAACCAACAAAAAAAACAAGAACATTATATTTCATGGACACGAACATTCATCATTGTAATTTATAAATTGAGGAAAAGAAAATCAAACAAAAGAGTAGATTTTTCTAGAAAAAAAAAAGGAAAAACGTAGAAGTGGAAATATCAAAACTCATGTTAATTACTGTTAACACCAGCATCACTTATATTTTGTTAATTACTGTTAGTTATGTATTTTTAGAAGAAAAAAATAGAAAGCAACAACATTAGACTAGGCCCATTACTTTTTTCAGTTTTGGTCATTTTAGTTTCAACGAGACTGAAATGAGTAAAATATAAAATGAAAAAATTAAAAGTTATATTTTATCAAAATTCATAATTGATTATAATGTATCTATAGTATTTGTTATTGATTGATTGTGATTATTTATTTTATTCTTTAAATTTAGTTGCTCAATTTAAAGGAATTAAATTCTCGTGAGACTAACTTCATTTTAATTCTTTCATTAAGTTTGCGTTTAGTTAGATTAATTGAGATGTGATATTTTGTTAATTTTTCCTTGAGACACTTGACCTGGGACAATTTGATCAACTTAGTGTTAAAATAATGAGATGAGTTATCTTGTTAATCATACTTTGAGACACATGAGTTGAGTTGTGGCAACTTGGTAATTTTTATTTTTGTACTTAATAGTTTTTTCTTCATTAAATCAACAATATCTTTTTATCAAATCATTTTATTGCAACAAAACAATTTTCTTTAAAAGTAATCAATACCCAAACATAAAGAATTACATAGTTTTGATTCTCCATACCAGAAGATACGTATGGCATGAGTTCACTTTTGTGAAAAACAATAATAAAATTTTCTTTTTTTCTCCTCTTAAGTACATTTTTATTTCAAAATCATTTTCGTAAATAAAAAGTTATATTTGCATTAAATAATAAGAAAATAAATACATTTAAGTTAACATAAATTTTGTACAACTAATTATAGTAACTGTTTTTTAATGGATAGTGTAACCTTGTAGAGTGCTAATATCTTTTTTAACCATAATCAACTTTTGAACTCAAAATTTAATTTCAAATATCATTAGTTTTTTTTTAAAGGTTTTTTAATATTTTTTTCATTTTAAATAAACATTGGTAACTCTATTTCCATTGTTTTTAAACCGCTATCGAAATTTTATGTGGCGACACAACCAAGCCAAAATAACATTGCAGGCAACCCTTCATGTTTCTATATTTTTTCAATCTTAATACTCCTCTTCAAAAGTTCAATTGGAAGGTTGAGATCTTCAAGCTCCTTCATTGGTGGGTGAGCCCCTCTTGCCATTAGATGATTCTCGATTGATGGGTGGATTGGCAACAAAATAAAAGACATCTATGCATATTTTGCATATTCGAAAAGTTTGTTCAAATTTAGGACTGAATCCAAACGTGCATTCAACTTTGAAAAGGAGCACATCGGGACCAGCTCTATCTGCAGTGTTACATTATTGGTAGTTAGTATAAACCCATTAGTATGTATGAATAAAAGTTTGCACTAATATATGTATATATATATATACACACACGTCATATCTAACGACAATGATTTTTTTTTTTTTTATGTTAGAATGAGAATGAGAGGAACAATTATTAAGCATAAATTAAAATAGATGACTCAGATTAAAGTCTCATTTTTAATAACATATACATCTCTCCCTAGAGTATTAATATCATGTTTCATTCACCTTTTCATCTTCTCCAACTCACCTTCATCAATCAATATCTCCCAGCCACCACAGATAGGGGAGGATCTTCTTGAGGGCTGGTGATCACCATGGCCACCCCAAAATTTCTTATTTATAATAAATAGATATATATTAATTATAATTTTATGTATTATAAATGCTATATATATATATATATATTGTAGTGCTCTCAAAATATTATGTCTTGTTCATTGGCGCAGTGGCAACATAGAACTTTCTGATGAGGAGAGGGTAGTATGGTTCAATAAGAGAGACAAATTTTGTCCATTCCTAGATGTCAGTGTATTCACAAAGGTTCCATTCATCCTTCTTTAAGTCAAAAAAGTCATAGAACCTTCCTATAGCAATAGGACGTGTTTGCCAATTCTTTTCAAAATTTTCATCATCTTGTTGAGAGGTTAGAGATGGTGGAGGTTTGGTTTTGGGTGTGGCCACAACTTTTCCTATGTCAGTGTTTTTGACTTTCTGAGGTATGAATTTAGTAACTATTGTAGATGGTTCGGGAGGATGAGGCTTGGAGTGAGATGATTTTGATCTAGCAGTTTTGGATTTGCTATGCAAAAAGTCAGAGAGTGTGATTTCAGAATCATCATCTTCTTCCAAGTCTACAAAGATTGGTTCCTCATTTTGATTTTTCTTTGTACCAATACCAACAAAGATGCACATGAATCTTCTTCCAAGTTGGGTTGATGATGGTTTAGGAGATTCTTTTTGGAAGCAACTAGTTTGGTTGGGGCTTGGTTAGAATTAGAGGGTTGAGTGATGGTTGATGAGTGAACAGGAGGTTTTGAGTGTTGCATGTGTGGAGGAGCTTTTGGAGATGGATTAGATTAGGTAGGGAGGATTACAGATAGATGTTGAACCTCTGCTACACACTCAAAGTTTGATTCAGAGTAAGATGATGATGATAGTGAGAAACTGGGTGATGATGGAGGAGTGGGTAAACGAAATCATTGGGATCCTTCGGCTTCAGATCGTTTGAGACATCCTTTGGTTTTGGCCATTGTTGATAAAGAGAGAGGTGGAATTTGAAAGAAAAATAAAAAGAGGTTGGTTGTGATCAGAGAGACAAAGAGTGAGAGATGCGGGTTTGAGGGAGAACTGAGACCAAAAAATGTAGGAAGTGAGAGTGAAATAGGGAAAAGATTAATAGTAACTGATGGGAGGTTACATTGGTAAAGAACCCTGTAAGTTTTAGTCGTTAGTAGAGAGTGAGGGAAAAGTGAGCTATTTAATTTGTATCCAATGGATAAAAGTCTTACTTTTCCCTTTTTCCCTTCTTTCTAACAAGTAATCATGATTAGCTTTTATTAAAAAGCCTCACAATGTACAAGGTTAGGTTGACCTTTTAGATTTTTGAGGTACATCCCATATTAATTTTAGTTTCAAACATTTTGAAGTATAAGAGGAATGTTGAGATGCGAACATTTTGAACTTGTTTGAAGGGAAAATGTTTCTTATCTAATAATTAAACAAAGAGAATTTATATAAGGATAAAACAATCAATTTGGACATGGATTTTTAACAAGATTTAATTTCTTTTTGATAAAATTAAATCTTTCTTCAACAAGAGGTTTCGTAAATATGTCAGCAAGTTGATTTTTAGTGTCAATGAATTTAACTTCAATCTCTTTCTTTTCAATATGATCACAAATGAAATGATATTTAATTTTAATGTGCTTTGATCTAGAGTGTTGTATTCGATTTTTGGAGAGATTTATTGCACCGATATTATCACACATAATCAAAATGTTTGAGTACCTTGGTGAATAGTCTTCCAACTGATTTTTCATCTATATGACTTGTGTGCAACAGTTAGCAGCTGAAAGATATTCTACTCCAGTGGTAGATAATGCAATTGTATTATATTTCTTGCATTGTTAACTAGTGAGGGCTTGTCCTAGAAATTGGCATGCTCCATTTGTGTTTTTTCTTTGAATTTTGTCTCCAACATAATCAACATTACAATATGCTACAAAATCTAAATGTGCCCCTTTTCTATACCAAAGGCAAAGATCAGTAGTACGTACTAAATATCTAAAAATTCGTTTAACTGCAATAAGATGGGATTCCTTGGGACAAGTTTGAAATCTAGCACACAATTCTACCGCAAAAACAATGTCAAGTATGCTAGTAATGAGATAAAGAAAGCATCCAATCGTTCCTCTAAATTCTTTTTTAGAAACTGACTGTCCTTTCTCATCTTTTTCTAGACTTGATGGAAGATGCGTAGGTGTAACCATAATTTTTGCTGCATTCGTTTTAAACCTTCTAATAGTTTTTATTGTATATTTTTCTTGACACATATAGAGGGATGGATTCAGGAGATAGTTTGTGCAAAAAAATGAGGGGTGGGAAGTCCACTCAATCAAGCAGTTAAAGAGGTTCTAATTAAATTTGTCCTTCAAGCTATGGAGTGTAGGATTAGAGGATCTGGGGGATGTCAAGAGAGACCAATGGATGGCATATGGTTTTATGGCCCAAGTCTCTAGCTTTGTAGAGGTGGAAAAGGTGAGGGAGCTTATTGACTCTATTAACAAATGTTAGGATAGACATAAGTTGGGTGAGGCTCTATCTCCAGTTTTGGCCATCTCGTCCTTACAAACCCATATTAGCTGGTATAACCATACAGATACAATCTATTGGCGTCATTTTGGTTTTGGGATTTACACAACGAGGTATCATATCCTGAAGAAGCTTAATTTTGAGTTCCCTTTTGACCCTTCATCCTCTTTAGTGATTGATGATGTGATGTGGAAAGAATTATGGAGTGTTAATATCCCCCAAAAAGTCAAGATGTTTTTGTGGAAAGCTTGTCATAATTTACATGTCTAGGTTTGAACTGTGCATTTCTCTTTGATTGGAGGTGCTTGTGGCAAACGGTTCCTCACTAGAGTTTCATACAGTTACAGATAGATTCTACACTCAACTTGGGTGTGGTTAAAAAATTGGACTAAGTGGTATTTTGGTAGCCGGTGTTAGTTGGAATTGGGGCGGTGAGTCTTGATCCAAGTTGGTGTTTTAGTCGCTCAAGTTCCGATCCATTACTGGAACTAGGAGGTACTTTCATGATGCAGGGGAGGTGAGCTAAGGATTGTAATTGCATGAACTGCTTACATGTTGCAAATGGAAAAACTTAAAGATGGTTGAGGGTTTGGAGATTTTTTGGGGAATGTTTATCTAGACCAGTAGTTGAGTTTCTCAAATCTCTAGTTGGTCATGGGATTAGTGCTTTTACAAAATGTAGGCGAGAATAGATGTTTGCTAGGACCTAGTTATTTAGTGGTTGGAATTCAATTGTTTGGATGAGTTTTGATTGAAGACAATTTACTCTACCATGCTACTATGAGTTAGAGTTTTTGAGGTGCAAGTGGTGTTTTTTGAGTCTCCATGTGGTATTGGTGCTTTATAGCACTCATGTTATTTTTTTTTCGTTGCCTTTTGACTATATTACTTTTAATGTTATTTTTTTTTCGTTGCCTTTTGACTATATTACTTTTATGTAGCAAATGGCCTAATATGGCTCCACATTTTTGTTCCAGGGTGTTGGGTGTAAATCTTTACTTTCTATGCTAGTGTGGCTGTAGTTTTTAAACCACCTACGTAACTTTTCTTTATTCTAGTGCTAGATCTTTTTACGGGATTAGTTTAGAGGGAGACAAATGATATTGTGTCAATTGTCCCAAGGCCACTCTAGTTTTTATCTTTACATGTGAGTTTATGTAATTTGGACCTCTCTACTGTTATGGAGAACTATGTACCATGTGTCCTAATTTGGACCTTTGCTAAATGAATACAGTTGAACAAAAATAATGCTGAAAGTAATTAAGTACATCACTTTATTAAGATTTATCCAAGGAAGGAATGAATTTTTGTAAGTGTTTTCATGATCATTTCTTTCATTCTTTTGTACCAATGTTTCATGAGATTAATGAGCTACATTATTGCACAATAATTTTACATTGATAACCAATCAAAATTCACAATTTTACCACATTATATTATATTGAAAATTAAAAATAAATAATATATAATATAAATATAACCGGGCCAACCCTAGTCAGACCCGATCCAACACTGGTTCAATGGCCAATTCGGTTTAAATTAACTTGGTTTTATGTTGAGTATTTTGTAGCCAAAACTGGAAATGAGAGACAAAGAAACCTTCCAAATGATGAAATTTCTGGTTAATAACTTGCAACAATCTAAGGAAAGCGAAACCATTTTAGGTAAATAAAAACCAGGCTTCTGAAAGTACAATTACAATATCACAAACATTGCACTAATCAAGTTTCATACTTGACCAATTTTTTTACTCTTCCATAGCATCTCCTTCAATTACTTCAATCTTCTCCTTCAAAGCAGTAATCTTAGTTAAGAGAACCTCTGTAACATAGATAAACATAAAATATTAGATAGATATTATATATCCTTAATTTCAAAAGGAATGAACTCCATATTGTTTAATCAGCAAAAAAAACGGAGGCAGAATAAGTAGAGATACAGAAGTATCCAAGGTGTATTGTCTATTATGTTCTGTTAAATTATTAATCCAAGGAGTATCCTTAGCATATTTGGGATAAGACGATGATATTTCAGATATAACTCCAAGAACTTGTCTTAAAGCTTCTTATACAATATGGTTCTTCAGAAGTGGAATTGGAATGTATCCTCCTTTATTAATTATTTGGAGAAACAAAACAGCTCCAAAAGGTAATTTGGTTATGAACAGCATTATGACTACTCGTATTTCACTCTTGCTATAATTTTTCACCCTCCTCTCTGGTCAATCAAAGCTAGTTGTTGAGGTTTTACATAAGTTATATAAATGGTGTAAAAATTTCATAATAGCAGCCATACTGCACTATGCTATCTGGCTATGGTGTTTTTGGGGTCATTCCCTGCATTCCACAATCCGACATTCTAGCAGTTCACAACACCATATTCCTAATATGATTGCAAAACAATATAGTTTTATTGCAGTCTAAAGTGCAAAAAAAAAAAGTAAAGTTTGCAACAAACCAGTCTTTTTGGGGAAAGTAAAGCCATTTGGATTGACAAATGTACGAGGATTTGGCAGGAGGTGATTCCTTAGATATTCCTTATGTCCCTGTGCGGCATTAACAAAAAAATTATGCATAAATTAGATTTATATGCATCGCCTCAATCAAACAACTTGTAGGATTAGGCATAAAGGCACTACCTTGGTTATAACACAAACATCAACATTACTTCCACTTCCCAAGTCATTAAATATACCAGCACATATTGCCTCAACAACTAGCTTAACTCCTTCATCCCTCTGCACCGGATCAAAATGTTAACATCAAATTAAAATCTCCATTGAATTGCAAAATTAAGACATGGTTGAAGTTACAAACACCGACAACATTAATTACAACAATTATAATGTATTCCCTCCAGACTCAATTATATAAGCAAAACTAACTACTTACACACAGATTAATCATGTTAGTTAAGTTCATTTAATTTTCTTGAATTCATGATAAAATCCATTCAAAAGAAGTGCTTTTCAAATTTTTGGAAATTTTTATTTTCAGTTAGTTTGGCTTTTAGGTTTGGTTGTTACGCTTTATATTGGATTGGATATGAACACATCTAATTGTAGGTACACTAAAGATTTTGAATTGGACCGAAGCTTTTTATTTTCTTTTCTGTACAGCACGCTATGCTGCAGTCTAGTTTTTTAAATAAAGGGCTAAATTGATGCGGGCATGATTTTTAGCCTTAGTATGAGTACTTACACTCAAGCTTTCCTTGTATTTAGACTCAAACACAGACATTGCAGCAAGTGAACCAGATCCCATTGTGGCAAATGGAAGAGTGTCAGTTGACCCATGTGGATAGATCTACGAAACATGAACACAAATAGTCATGAGAAATCCAACTATATCAATTCCAAATACTAAAAGTTTAGATATTAAAAAGTTTAAACAATGAACTAACAGTATGTAAATGTGGTCCAGTGATGTCAACCCCACCAAGAACTAATGCAGCAGAGACATGACCTTGGTAACTGCACATATTTTAATGAGTTAGAATCTTTGGTTGATACAAGGAGCAAAATCACTGAAAACACGGAAGTTCTGAAACTCAACTTGAAAAGGTGTCTCTTAAGAAGAGTCAGTGCTGTAACAACTCTTGATTCACGACCAGTATGGTAGCGATGCAGTTGCAGCTGTGAGCTAACCATGTCTACAATAAATAACAAACATCTCATTATTTTGGTTTACCTATATAAACAAGATGAAACCTAAAGACTAGCCATATGCAACATTTCAAGAGGAATGAAATAAAAATGTGCAACAAGATATGTGCATTATTAAAGATACCTGTTACGGCCTCTGTATCAGCAGCAGTGCCTGCTCCGCAGCAATATATGTTGGGTGCCATATAATGAATTTTCTCACAATTTTTATCAGCGACAATGGGTCCTTCTGTTGCCCTGGTATCTGCTCCAAGAATGATACCATCCTGAGGCAAATTTATTTGTGGGAAACGTCAACGTTAAAAAACTATACAAACGAAACATAAATACACAAAGTTACAACAAAATGTGGTACAATTCTGTATTCATTGACCATTTTGTAAAAAATCAATCAGCAAGCAGAGGAACTCGGTTTCAAATTTATGAAGCAAAAAGTGAACATCAAATCTCAGCTTTAACATTATAAGTTCATAAACACAACCCAATTGAATGTTCTCCAGCTAGATGACACAATGCAGACTAGGGTAAAGCTCTTGAGATCCCCCTGCTTACCTAATTATAATAAGCAGTTCTAGAACTAGTAAATTATTCATTACCCACTTTATAAATCTATGCATGAGTTTTACCAAATTAAGAGTTTTACAACATTTGTTTGACTTTCCTTGACATACACAAAGAATCTTAGAATGCCAAGCAGAAAAATTAACAAAGCATATTTCAAGTCACTCTAGAGTCCAATCTAAGACTAAACTTGACAGTCTTTGGATCCATCATTCCAAGGAGGACACCGCTTCATGAAGTCATGATAAGATGCAATCAAATGAGTAAAAACAAATACTTCAGAAAACCACATAAAAAAAAAAAACATAACAGTAATTAAAACCATTATTGTTCAGACCTGGAAAACTAAACCAACAATAGTGGTTCCAGTCTTCAAATAAGAAGGGGGTTTAAGACCCTTCTTTTCGAGCATATCATTTCTTCTGCAGAGATCAAAACTGAACCCACCCTTAGGAGGAAGATCCATTGCCTTAGTCATACTGGAAATTCAAATTGACCCTGGAAACAAACTGAGACCAAAAAGATAATAATAATTGTTAATAAAATACATCAAATGCTCAAAAACTGGTAGCACTAAGCAACAAAACACCTTATAGGCATTTTCAAATGGAAAACTTCAAACTACATTTTCATATGCTTCACAACAGTTGTGCAACAAATAAATTAGCATAAATTGATTCAGCACAATGAATAGTAACACAGATTAATGAACATTAAGTAATCATAAACTCGTACAAACATAAAAAGCCTCAATAAAAAACTACTTAACCAAAGAAGGCATGTCCCTATTGCCCCTTAACAAATTAACAAAACTTTTACATGATAAAATATTCTTGAAAAATCATTTAACAACAACAAACTCGAGGCATGTCTTAACATAACCAAAATCTAATAAGAAACAAATCATCTTTACAAAACAAAAATACAACAAAATTTAAAATTTAAGTAAGCATATAAATATAAATCCTTTACAATCTCACGAATCCAGAATTATCCACTATCCAGTAAAAATCGAACCATTTAATATTGAAACATAAACTGAGTAATGTGAAAAATTTAAACTAGACAACAGTCCTATCCATCAGAGAGATTGCATTTTTATCGGATTTGAACAGTGAGAGGATAGTTAGGGTTTTAAATAAAATTGGGGTTTTTTCGTTTTTAAGCATGAACTGAGGATTTTAAGGAAGAAGAAATCTGACACTTGAAGATGAAATTGACCACAACGGATGGAGGAGGTCCGATCTGATGACGTGGCGGCCGGAGATGGTAGCGGTGGGGTTTTGAGGGAAAGAGAGCTTCTTCTCTTAACTTGATGAGAAAGAAAATAATGAAATATGTGTCTGAGTTTGAGGTGTGGCGCGCGTGTATAGGCTACAATAACTGAACCGGGACTAAACCGGGTTCAAACTGTTTCGCAAAAATAAATTGGTTTAACTCAAATGGTTTTGAAAAACCAAACCTTATATTTGGTTTATTATACTATGTTTGGAAACACGTTCCACTACCCTTTCTCAGGTTCCTAGGTAAATAAAATGTGATTTTTTAGAAGAAATTAGAGAGTCGGAGAAAATCAATTAAGTCAAACATAGTTTGAAACTTAATTCGATAGTCAAATTGTTACTTGTTTTATGAATTAAATAAGTTGAACTTGAATTTAAGTTTATTAATTAAATGAGCTAGACTTGAGCTAAATATAGTTTGACTAGTATAGAACCAAAGCGAAAATAAATAATGTTGGAACCAAGTTGGTTTTACTTTTAGAGTTTTGATATTCATAAAAATATTTTATGAGAATAATATATTTGACTTCAAAGAATATGAAAGAAGATTCATGTTTTTGAAGAAAATCTAAAATAAGATTTGATTCAAATTTATAATTGAAGAAAATCTTAAATAAGATTTGATTCAAAATTATAATTGATGAAAATCTAAAATAAGATTTAATTCATAATTGATGAAAATCTTTGACCAAGTTGAAAAGAAAATATTGTCAAGATTTGAAGAATATTTGAAGAAGATTTGATCATGATTTGAAGAATATTTGAAAAATATTTTAATGAAAATTTGAAAAATATTTGATCAACATTTAATGAAGATTTGAAGAATATTTAATCAACATTTAATGAAGATTTGAAGAATATTTGATTTGAAGAATTTACAAAGTCAATCTACACAAAATAGGAATAGAATCAATCTTAAGAATTTACAAACTCAATCTACACAAAATAGGAATAGAATCAATCTGAAGAATTTAGAAACTCAATCTGAACAAGATACAGTTCAGAATTAAACAAAGACTAAATTGAAGTCCAAATTTTCACTATAAATAGACACCAGCTGAAGGAGAAAAGCATCATAAAAAAGTAGAAAAGAGTATAAGAACTCAAGCTCAAGATTTCAAGTTCATCTTAGAGTTCAAAGAGAGAAACACTTGTTCGAATGAGAAATACTTTATGAGTGTTTTTCTCTTAGAGTGTGAGAGTTATTATTATTATTATTATTATCAGCTTTGTTAGAAGCAACTACTCAAGTTCCAATCTTTTATATCCAACCCGACAGTGGTTTAGTTCCTTCTTCAATCTGGGGTTGTCAGGTTGTTAGGAGAAGACTTGGCTTGTAGGGTCAAGGTGGTTAGTTCCTCAAAAGTTTGGGGTTGTCAAGATGTTTGGGAAGACTGGCTTGGAGGGTCAGGTGCTTTGTAATTCAAGGTATTTGAATTAGTGGATTAAAGCCTTCTGAATGAAGGGACTGGATGTAGCCAAGTTAATGGTGAACCAGGATAAAGTTATGTGTCAAATTATTTATGCTTTCATTGTTTGCTGATTCTGAATCTCATTACTTCTTATCTAAGTAATTAATAAAAACCACCCAACCTTCATCAAATTAGCAAAAAGTTATCAACTTTGGCAAACACAACTCAACCCCCCTTCTCGTGTTTGCACCTTCAATTGGCATCAGAGATCGGTCTCAAGACTGAGCACTTTACAGTGTTTGAGGAAAGATCCAAGGGTTCAACATGTCTCGATCTAGTGAATCAACAGATGAAGAAATTGAGGTATTTTCTGAATTTACTCGATCTGAATTAATTACTGCTATAAATGATTTTTTAAATATTAATCACAAATTGTCTTTAAAACTGAAAACACTTAGGAAAGAAAATACAAATCTAATTGAAAATGTTAATGTTTTAAAGAATCAAAGTATTGAATTTAAAACAGAAAATACAAATCTGAAAACTGATATTACTGAACTTAAAATATAGAATACAAATCTGAAAACTGATATTACTAAACTTGAGACAGATAATGCAACTCTGAAAACTGATATTACTGAATTTAAAACAGAAAATACAAATACGAAAACTGATATTACTGAACTTAAAATAGAGAATTCAAATATGAAAACTGATATTACTGAACTTAAGACAAATAATGCAACTCTGAAAACTGATATTATTGAACTTAAAACAGAAAATGCAAATCTGAATATTGATATTGCTGAACATAAGGCTGAAAATCTAACTCTGAAAAGTAATTATAGTTCAACATCAATTGAAAATACCACATGTAACTCTAATGGTGCCTAGTCAATGGATGCTTGCAATATATGAAGGCAAAAAGGTCTATGTTCCAAGCCCTACCAAACAGGAGCCAACTGACTCTAGTGGAAGAAAGACTGGTCAACACAATACTTATCAAAACCAGAACCATATGATGAACCAGAAATATCAGGAAAAAACTGAAGTATCAACAAAATCAAAACTGGCAAAGAAATCACACATATCTACAAAATCAAAGCTGGCAGAGAAATCACATATATCAACAGAACCAAAACTACCAGAAGAATCAAAATTACCATAAGTTCCAAAATTACTAGTGGAACCCGATACATCAGCAAAAACAGAAGTGTCAGATGAACAATCAGAATCAGGAGACTTCTTTGAACACTCCAATCAAATTCATCAAGACTACAAACTTGGATGGGAATTCAAATTCCTTCATCCAGACTCTTTAATTAGAGAATATGCAAACTCAGAATCTGAAAACCAGAAAAAAAGAACTAAGAGGGTTTTCATAGTGAAATTAAAACTGTTGACATATAGGTTATATCTTTCTTTAAATTTAATATTATGTTTATTGTGATAACAAGAAGCTTGATCTTAAAAATTAAAGCTAGATAAGTACTTTGCAGGTTCACAAAAATTTAGAGGAATAAGGAGATCCACATAATCTGAATACTTCAGCAAAAGTAGCATATAAGTTTGGTTTCCAAAAATAAGCAGAAACCAACAAAAACAAAACTGATGTTTTGGTTGTATTGCTTTCATTCTTCAATTTTCTTTTTTTTTTTTATTATGTTATATGAAAAACAGCTTGACCTTAAAAAGTCAAAGCAAGTTGAGGATACTGCAGGTTTACCAGAACTAGAGGAAGCAGATGCAAACAAATCAGAAGATGACAAATCTTCAGATGATGAATCTGATCAAGTTAGAATTAGTCAAGAAAAGTCTGAAGGAAGATCTGGATGGAAGTACAAGATATCTCATCTCATTGGAAGTTCAAGTGATCCTTTGAGGATCAGATCATCATTAAAATATACCACTTTATTTGGCTTTCTCTCATCAATTGAGTCTACCTCTATTGATGAAGCATTGGCAGATTATGGATGGATTCTTGCAATCCAAGAAGCGTTAAATCAATTTAAGAGGAATGATGTTTCCAATCTAGTACCTAGACCAGAGAAGAACATTATTGGAATCAAGTGGGTTTTCAGAATCAAGCTAAACGAAAAAGGTGAAGTGGTCAGAAATAAGGCAAGACTTGTCGCACAAGGCTACAGTCAGCACGAGGGCATTGATTACACTGAGACATTTGCTCTAGTGGCCAAGTTAGAAGCTATTTGTATCCTACTTTCTTTTACTGCAAATAATAACATTACACTATTTCAAATGGATGTTAAAAGTGTTTTTCTAAATGGTTATATAAGTGAAGAAGTCTATGTTAAACAACCCTCAGATTTTGAAAGTTCTGAATTTCCAAATCATGTTTTTAAACTTAGGAAGTCCTTGTATGGTCTAAAACAAGCACTTACGGCGTGGTATGATAGACTTAGTAACTTCTTGCTTAAAGATAACTTTGAAAGAGATAACATTCTTATTATTCAAATTTATGTTGATGACATTATTTTTGGATTTACTAATGGCACTCTTTGTCAAGAATTTTCTAAACTGATGCAGCTTGAATTTCAAATGAGTATGATGGGAGAACTTAAGTTCTTCTTAGGGATACAAATTCAGCAAAATCAAAAAGGTATATACATTCATCAAACTAAATATACAAAAGAGCTTCTTAGGAAGTTTAAGATGAATGATTGCAAACATATGGCTACACCAATTCACCCTACTTGTTCACTTGAAAAAGATGATTCAGGCGAAAAAGTTGACCAAAAAAACCTATAGAGGAATGATAGGATCCCTACTTTACCTTACCGCTTCCAGACCTGACATCATGTTTAGTGTATGTGTATGTGCAAGATTTCAAGCTGACCCTAGGGAATCACATTTAACTGTTGTTAAGAGAATCCTTAGATACATAAAAGGCACTACCAACCTTACCTTGTTCTACAAGAAATCTCCTAAGTACAAACTTAGTGGATACTGTGATTCTGATTATGTTGGAGATAAACTTGAGAGAAAGAGCACCAGTGGCAACTGCATTTTTTTAGGTGACAACTTAATATCTTGGTCAAGTAAGAGACAAAACACCATTGCAATGTCAACAACAGAGGCTGAGTACATTTCAGCAGTTGGCTGCAGTTCTCAACTACTTTGGATGAAACATCAACTTGAAGACTACAACATTCTAGAATCCAACATTCCCATCTATTGTGATAACACTTCTGCCATTTGTCAAACCAAAAACCCTATCTTACATTCTAGAGCTAAACACATAGAGATCAAACACCACTTCATTAGGGACTTTGTTCACAAAGGGGTACTAAACATTCAATTTGTAGACACTAAACACCAACGGACTGACATATTCACCAAACCACTACCTGAAGATAGGTTTGACTTCATCAAGAAAAACCTAAACCTTACATTTATACCTGACTGATGTTGTGATCACTTCAAAGTAGTTTAGTTTTTCACTAGTTATTATATTTTCTTATATTATGTTATATTTATTTTATTCACAAAAAAAGAGAGAAAAACGAAAAAAAGAGAAAACCAAAAAAAAGAAGAAAAAAAAAGCATCATCAAAAAGTAGAAAAGAGTATAAGAACTCAAGCTCAAGATTCCAAATTCATCTTAGAGTTCAAAGAGAGAAACACTTGTTCGAATGAGAAATATTTTCTGAGTGTTCTTCTCTTAGAGTGTGAGAGTTATTATTATTATCAGCTTTGTTAGAAGCAACTACTCAAGTTCCAATCTTTTGTATCCAACCCGACAGTGGTTTAGTTCCTTCTTCAATCTGGGGTTGTCAGGTTGTTAGGAGAAGACTTGGCTTGTAGGTCAAGGTGGTTAGTTCCTCAAAAGTCTGGGGTTGTCAAGCTATTTGGGAAGACTGGCTTGGAGGGATTTTGTTATCATTAAAATCATTTGAGAGAGATTTTGTCTCAACACATACAAGAACATTCTTGCTTTAAGGCAGATTGATGGCTAAGATAAACAAGTACAACCTGGATATAAATGATAAAAGCACTACATCACTGGCACACGTACAAAATAAAAAATCTTGGCACGCAACAGCTGTCAGAAGTTCAAAATCCAGCAAATCACTCAAAACAGAAAACGAAAAACGTTCTTGTTTTCACAGCTTTAATCCAAGAACGTTCTGGTTTACAAAGAACAAAATCTGATGTAATTTAAAATCGATCTGGGCTACGAAAGTACATTTATCTGAAAGTGCAAACACGAGAAAGGGTTGAAGTGTGTTTGCCAAAGTTGATAATTTTTTGATAATTTATATTTCAATAAAAAAAAAAACTAGTTCAATTTTGGTGACTTACTTGATGTAGAAGCAATTGAATTCAAAGGCAGCAAGCAACGAAAGCATAAATAATTTGACACGTAGATTTATCCTGGTTCACCACTAACTTGGCTAGTCTTCCCAAACAGCCTGACAACCTGACCCTCCAAGCCAGTCTTCCCAAACAGCATGACAACCCCAGACTTTTGAGGAACAAACAACCTTGACCCTACAAGCCAAGTCTTCTCCTAACAACCTGACAACCCCAAATTGAAGAAGGAACTAAACCACTATCGGGTTGGATACAAAAGTTTGGAACTTTAAGTGTTTGCTTCTAACAAAGCTGATAATAATAATAACTCTTACACTCTAAGAAAAGAACACTTAGAAATTATTTCTAACCTGAACAAGTGTTTCTCTCTTTGAACTCTAAGATGAATTGGGAATTTTGAGCTTGAGTTCTTCTACACTTTTATGCTTTTCGATGATCTTCTTCTTCAGCCTGGAGTATCTATTTATAGTTAAAATTTGGGCTTCAATTTAGTCCTTGTATAATTCTGAATTGTATCTTGTTCAGATTGAATTTGTAAATTCTTCAGATTGATTCTATTCCTATTTTGTTTAGATTGAGTTTGTAAATTATTCATATTGATTTTGTTCGTATCTTGATCAAATCTTCTTCAAAAATTGATGAAATCTTCTTCAAATCTTAATTAAATCTTCTTCAAATCTTAATTAAATCTTCTTCAAATTTTGATCAAATCTTCTTCAAATCTTAACCATATTTTCTTTTCAACTTGGTCAAAGATTTTCTTCAATCAAATCTTAGTTTAGATTTTCATCAATTATAATTTAGAATCAAATCTTATTTTAGATTTTCTTCAATTTCAAATTTGAATCAACTTTTATTTTAGATTTTCTTCAAAAACATGAATCTTCTTTCATACTCTTTGAAGTCAAATATATTGTTCTCATAAAATATTTTTGTTAACATCAAAACTCTAAATGTAAAACCAACTTGGTTCCAACACTATCTACACTACAAATCATCAGTATTCATTACAAAGGAATTTAATAATCTACACAAGATCGTTTTGGATAGATTCGTTCGTAGAAGATTAACAAAGGCAAAGCAAAACATCAAGATCAATTGCTAAATTGATGAGCTATGAGCAAGGACAGCCATGACAGCAAGGACATTGCTGTTGCAGCTTTTTGCAGAAAGCACATCATGTTTTTGAGACAAATGACTGACATAGACCTATCAAAATGGGCTACCCGACCCATTTATGGCCGGCCCTAACGGGTTGCGGGCTTCTTCGGACCAAGCTAAAAAGCCCTATTTTAATATGGGCTGTTAAAATACTACCCGATCCCGGCCCTAGACGGGCTGTGGGCAAGGCGGGTAGCCCACATATTTTTTTTTATTATATTTTTAATTTTCTTGCGACTCTTTTAATTAAAAAAATTTCTTCATGCCCATTTTAAAACAACTTAGTTCTACATGCCCATTTAAAAACAACTTATATGATATTCTAGATCATTAAAAATACACAATAAAATAACACACAAACTAAGTTCGAAATTCAGATTTTCCAATTAACATAAATTCGATTCAAACAACACATTATCCAAAACAACACATTGTCCAAAAACAACTTAGATTTGTCTATCATGACACAAATGAAAAACTCAAACCAAATTTAAATAGAATGTTAAATAGTTCTAATGTGACTTTGAAATAAATCTTTTTAGACTCCTTGAGCAATGTTCACATTTTCCAAAGTGTTGGATGATTGTCCACTTTGATCATTTTGATTCGTATCATTATCATTGTCATATTCTACAAAATAAAAAAATTGTTTGTTAAAAATATATAACCAACTAAAGATAATATTCTATCACAAAGGATAATATATATATATATATATATATATATGTATATATATATATATATATAACCAAGTAAAGATAATATAAACTTGAAAAACTTAACTTCAAAACCATATATCCAACTACGTGTGCACAAGAGAGCTTGAACTGATTCATCTTTCAATGAACTTCTATACTTGTTCAAAACTCGGGAGCCAATACTAAAAGCAGATTCAGATGCCACCATGGTTATTGGAATACTCAATACATCGCAAGCCATCCTTGCAAGAGTAGTACATCTACGAATTTTTTCTTTCCAATAAGCCAATATATCAAAACTAGTTGATGGAGGCATCATTTGCTCATCTAAATAAGAATCAAGTTCAGATTTTCCAGTATTAGAATTTGCTTGGCTTTCATGTTCTTCAAATTCCTATAAGTTATTTAATCAAGTTACAAATTATTCTAACAAACAATGACAATATTCAATTTTCTAAAAATTATTTAATCAAAAGAAAGAAAGAACAATGAGGTTCACTACTTTCTGTTACCCTTACATAAGTCACACTTTACCTAATTTTATGCAATGCATCACTAACTGTCTTCAATCCATCTTGCACAATTAGGTTCAAGATATGAGCACAACATCTTATATGAAAGAATTCTCAATTAAGCAACAAGCTATTTGACAATCTTAACTGTTCTTTCAAAAAGTTTTGCATACTATCATTTGCAGAAGCATTATCCAAAGTGATGGAAAAAATATTTTTTTCTATGCTCTAATCATTCAACATTTCAAGCACCTTTGATGCTAATTCTTGCTCTGTATGTGGGTGTTCCATGTGAGCAAATGCTAGAATCTTATTTTGCAACTTCCAGTTTACATCTACATAATGAGTAGTTAAAGAAATAAAACCTTCAATCGTGCATGCAGTCCAACAACCAGAAGTCAAGTAAACTCTCCCACAAATTTGAGTCAATTGTGATTTTAGCTTTTGTTTTTCATTCTCGTAAATTTTCAAAACATCTTTGGAAGAAGTATTTCTTGAAACAAAAGAACAATCATCATTCAAAAATTTCTGATATTTTTTGAAAACCCTTCACTCAACCATATTAAATGGTGTACCATGTGTGATCATCATTTCAGCTAAGATTTCACGATTAACCTTAGGGACAAATTTTTTCCTTTTTAATTTTCCTTCAGCACCAATAAACATATCACCCACATCATGATACATATGGATCCTTTTACAATTATCAATATGAAGACATAAATGAGAAGTTCCATTAGCTGAAACACAACTCAATAATTTTTCATACCCCTTACATCTTCATCTTTCTTTTCCATCTATAACACCAACTTTTACAAGATATTTCCAAACTAATGATGCTAGTGTCTTACTTTCTTGGGTTTGTAGTTCATAAGACACTTCATGATTAGTGTCATCATCAATAGCAATTACATTAGGTTGAGTTTGAGCTGATAGTGGTATTGTTTGAGGTTCCTTAGCTTTATTGGCCTCATTATCAAGTATTTCAACACTACCACTACTATTTCCCATTTTGCAAGCAGTCACAAACTAAAATCCCTAAAAATCATAAACTAAAATCAGAACAAACAAACAACATGAAGATAGTAAATCAAAATAATCAAACAACATGAACTAATTCAAAGATCCATGGTAACAAATTTCATAAAGAACAAATACACATATACACATTAAAAAAAGCACAAGTAAAAATATGCCATAGATTGTGCAACAACATAAAAAGACACAAGTAATAATTAAATCGCCATAGCAAGAACATAATCGCAAGGAGAAAAATCTTACATAGCAACAACACAGTCAAATGGAGAAAGTTGAAACACAGTATAACAAAGAGAATCTGAGTAGTAGTAACGATGAGATCGACGATGCAAGGAGATGACACAATGAAGCCGATGCTGAGAAGGAATGATGTTGTGAAGGATGATTGACGATGAGATGGGTGTCGTCGCCTGACTCACTGCTTTGGAGTGAATGTAATTATTTTGGAAACAACTAGAATTAGTCACTGCCGTATGTTGTGCCCGTGGAGTGAGATGAGTGAGACCAAGAGTCTGTATGTGAGAGTGTCGTTACATTTCTCTTCAAAATAAGGTTTGTTGTGTCTTTTTGAATTCTTAAAAAAAATTGGAACCGGCCCAAGTTAATTTTTGTTTGTTCGAGCCTTTTTTTTTAAGACCAATTTTACTATTTTTATTTTTTTTAATTGATTATGCGGGCTGCGGGCTACCCGGTACCCATACGGGCTAACCCTAATGGATTTTTTCGGACCAGGCTCAAAAGCCCTGAAAAATTCGGGCTGAAATTTTTAGGCTTAATCCCTGTGTTTTAGCAGGCTGGGCGGGCCGACCCATTCGGGCTAGCCCATTTTGACAGCTCTAGACTAACATATAATAGCTGTCAAAATCCAGCACTCATACAAAATAAAAATGAATAATGTTCTTGTTTTACAAAAGAACATTCTGGTTATATTCTTTTAAAAGGAAAAATTAAAACAGATAATTTTCCATAGTTTAACCCACATATTAAAAAGTATCAAGACTGCTCAAATCAATGGTGAAATACAGAAACTCGAGTTGAAGGCCCAAAAGAGGAAAATAATCTCAAGATTGATCTCCAAATTTATGAGTTGTGAGCAAGAGCACAAGTACATTGTACTTACAATATTCTACATAAAGTTCTGCATAAATCTAACTTAAAATAGTACCAACTGGCATGTGACAACTCATTCACTCACTCATTCACGTTTTCCATGAGACCCAAAATCAAGAACGTTCTTCGTTTGTCAAGAACGTTCTAGACAGTAATATAAACACATGTTTAATTACTTTAAAATATATCTGACACTTGAGAAGTGTGTCCATTCAAATTCTTTTATCATCTATAAATTAAAGATCAATTGGAAGATGAAGGCAATAGTTCAATTTACAAATCTACCAACACTTGTTCAAGCAAAAACAAGTCAAAAACTCTTCAAGCAAACTCCAGCTCTCTTCACCATATTTGTGGATCATTATTTACTAAGTTTGTCTTTCTTTTATCTCAAACATGTGTTGAGAAGTTTCAAGATCCCAAACACTTTTATCATACACATCATTCGTAACTCAAGTCTATCTTTTATGTTAGATTGAGTGTGTTTGTAAAAATCCTTTCTAAGTTGAAATGTGAAGATTTAATTGATCAAGGTGTGATCAAGAGAAAAGGTGTGAAGGAGAACATTCTTGGTTTTGAAGCGCATAGTGAAAATCTCACGGTTGTGAGGACTGGACGTAACCCACTTTGGGTGAACCAATATATATTCATGTGTGAATTCTCTTTCCCTTATCTCCATTTATTTATCACTCACTTAGCACTGATCACATCGTGAAATTTTTATTGTTATATTACTAACGAAGAACGTTCTCCTTTTATTGTTTATCAAACAAAGATCATTCTTGGGTTAATTTAAATTAAGCACATGAATCAAAATTTTAAAAGGATCACAATTCAAACCCCCCTTTCTTGTAATTGACATTGCTACTTCAATAGATACTTAAGGCTGAAGAAGAAAATCATCGAAAAGCAGAAAAGAGTATAAGAACTAAAACTCAAATTCCAAATTCATCTTAGAGTTCAAATAGAGAAACACTTGTTCAGGTTAGAAATATTCTCTGAGTGTTATTTTCTTAGAGTGTAAGAGTTATTATTATTATCAGCTTTATTAGAAGCAACTACTTAAGTTCCAATCTTTTGTATCCAACCCGATAGTGGTTTAGTTCCTTCTTCAATCTGGGGTTGTCAGGTTGTTAGGAGAAGACTTGGCTTGTAGGGTCAATGTGGTTAGTTCCTCAAAAGTATGGGGTTGTCAGGCTGTTTGGGAAGACTAGCTTGGAGGGTCAGGTGCTTTGTAATTTAAGATAATTAAATTAGTGGATTAAAGCCTTCTAAATGAGGGGACTGGATGTAGCCAAATTAGTGGTGAACCATGATAAATCTATGTGTCAAATTATTTATGCTTTTATTGTTTGCTACCTCTGAATCCAATTGTTTCTTATCCAAGTAATTCATAAAAATCAATTAGTCGTCATCAAATTAGCAAAAAGTTATCAACTTTGTCAAACACAATTCAACCTCCTTCTCGTGTTTGCACCTTCAGTTCTAGACATGCTTGCAAAATATCATTCAAAAATTTAAAAGTTGAATGATATTTCGTTCCACCAAAAACTAAAACAACTTGTAGAATAATTTTGTAAGGACTAAAATATGTGATTTTTATATTTACAAGGACTAAAAACGAAAATTTCAAAATTTTATAGGGACGAAAAACTTATTTAACCCTAATTAATTTTATGTTAAAAATAGAAATTTTTATAGACCTAATTTATATTTATATTTTTTAACTAAGCAATTATTTTATTCAAAAACTACAATTAAATTGATTTATTAAAGATTTATTTTTTATTTTTGAATTATGTGAATTGAGCTAATTAACAAATCTAAATGGGTTGCTAGCTAGCTTTCGAGTTGAGTTCAAGTTAAAATAAAAAATCCATATTGAATTCAAATTAAGTTTCAAGTCATATAAATGTTTAACGAGTTAAGTTAAACTCAATTAAATTCGAGTCATCTTGACTTATTTTCAACCCCTATTTAAAAGGAGAAAACAATCAAACAAAAAAATCTACTAAATAAGGTTACTTTAAATTATACCATAAAAAATGTTACTTTAAACAAATGGTTGAGAAAATTTTAAAATAAAAGATCACATCTTAATACTTGTACCAAAATGGTTAAAGAAATTTTTTAAAAATATTATCATATACTCTCTAAGAAATTGTTGAGATAATCTCAATTAAAAAATTTAAATTTAAAAGTGTGTTCATCTAAAATTGAAATTAAATAAGAGACTCATCTCTATAAAATTATATATACGCTCTATATTTTAATCTACAAACTAATTGTATAAAAATACTAAAAAAAATTACTTTCCTACCCTCTAACTACTAATAATAAATAAACATATTATAAATAACTAAATAAAGATATAAATAGCGGAAAGTTAGAGGTGCACATGTTGGCTTAAGTGTCTAACCTGTAAATCTCTATTCAAACCAAATTAAACCAATTCGATTATTACTAAGTTGGGTTGGATTAGATTAGGTCAGTAGATAATTAAAAAAAAGTATTCTAGAAAATGGTAATTACTACATAGAGTTGCACAAATGAATGTTTGTGTATTAAATCTAAAAGACAATTATTCATTATCTCTCCCACTTAACCAAATCCACGAGCAATATATTTTGAGTATATTATTTATAATTTACATTTATATATTGTTAATTTTAGCAACGAAGAATCAATAGGTTATTATGAGCTGTGAGATAACAGATTTTTGGAAATTTGGTTTCCGGTGTTTTTCCGTAAATTTTGTTGGAGGACATATTTTAATCTAAACTTAATCAAGCATGCTTATTTCTAGCCTTAGATTTGGTTGCATGGTATTTTTTTATAACAAAAGTTAGAGTGTAGAGATATCACATTGTAGAAATTACATATCAATTAAGTTGATACGGAAATTATAATCTATATTTGCAGCATTTTAATAAATAGTATTAATAAAATGAAAAAATAACAAATTTGGGGAACTATGCTAAACGTCAAGAAAATAGACAAAAGGACTAGCACTTGTTTTGTTAAAAACATTATGAAGGAAACTTGAAAGGATAAAACTATAATGAAGGAAAAAGAATGTCATGAAGATGACTCTTGATCACTATCCAAGAATAATAGTGAAAGTAGATTTAAATTTTGAATTATTGAACGTGTTCTTATTAAAAAAAACCTCTAGTAAGATTGCTAGAGTTTTTGAAAAAGATGATAAAAATAACGGAGTTGATGATTTGAAAAAATAACAATACTCAAAAATAATGTTTGTTCCATCATCGGATATGGCTCTAACTACAAGTCCAACTCCTTTGAATCTGAGGGATATATCCCTTTAGATGAATCAATTTGTAATTCCTATGTATAACTTCATGATGAATGCTCTCCAAACTCTTTTTTTATTAGTCAATATGTTGCGTCATTAAAAAAGCATAGAACTGGCATACATGTTCTCCTAATATATAAATCTGCATTGCCATAAAATTCACAACTTCATAACTTAATTGCAATTTAAAGTAGTTACAAACAAACTTGTACATCTTGAGGGATAAATTATTATTTTAATCCTTAAAATTGTAGGCACTATTATTTTAGATCCTGATTCCGAACAAAAATTCAAATTGGTGATTCATTGTCAAAATAGTCCTCGAAAGATACAAGTTATTATCATAAAAGCTTCTAAAGATACTTATTGTCGATATAGTCCCTAACAATTATGATGTCTGAAACTAAGTTGATTTACGTTTTGATAATTCGATAACTAATTTGAATTTTTAGCTAAATCAAGGACTAAAGTAATGGTGTCCTACATTTTCTGAGACTAATGGTGGTTTACCCAAATCTTAAGTGTTCACGTCAAGATATTTATCAATGATCAAACAAATAGTCTAAATTAGTGTCCGAAACAATGACATAGTTTGAAAGGAAGTAAGAGAGTTTCCTAGTAACCGAGCATAGCACATTTCCATGAGGTTGGTAAGAAACCCACGATACAAAATACTAGAAATTTGTACCCTAAATCATATTTTAATTTCAACATGCAAGTATGGAGATAAAGAAAACTTATTTTCTTCGGTCATTCAATTTAAATGGAAAATCTATGTACACCCTAAAGAGGTTTTATAGATGAGTTTCTATGTTGCCTCAAGAAAATATTAGACAAAAAAACTTGATTTCTATCTCTTTCAAGAGTACGACCAAACACTTTTCTTCCACATCTTCTTTCTCTTCTTTCCTTTCTTTCTCTTGAACTAATAAGAAGGTTGTTTAAATGGAGAAGGAATGAGTTAGATTACACGAGTCTCTAGTGTTTGAGGGATTAAAAGAATCGGGTGTTTTCTCGTTTTTCCTTTGGTCTCTCTTGGCTTTCTCTCATGTAACAGTGTGGGAGAAAGTTTTTTGAAATTTGTAGTTGTGAGACCATGTGTTTTAGAGCATCCTCAATAGAATACTCGTGTTTGAGTATTTAAACGAGTCTCACTTCTACACATTACTTATTTTATAATTTTTTAACGACAATCTTTAATAAGCATAAAATCTCTCCAGTTCAACACCTCAAAAAATTTACTAAATAAGTCTCACTAATAACTACATTTCAACAAATCATTTATTTTATATAATTTATTGTATAAGACCCACAGAAAATGAAGAAAAATAATATTTGCATAATCACCCTTCACTGTAAGCATCCAAAAACTTTCTCTACAATAAAGGAGTATTTAACTTGGTGCTAAATAGGTAAATCACCTTTCATTGTGGATTCCCTTAGTGAGCTATGTGTTTTCACTTTAGAATTAGACTTTCTAGCCTATTTCTAAATTCTCTAATGTTTCATCCTTGACCCCAAAAAAATACAAATCATATAAATAAATAAGGATTTCTTAATTACTTTAATCTTTAATAAATTAATTTTTTAACTGTTAAATTTTGTGGTAATTATATTATCTCATCTATAAAAGAAAAAGAATTAATTTTTCAACTAATAAATTATAATTACATATAATTTCATAGGACAAATATTGACACTCATTTTTAGAATTAGAAATAAGAATGATAATGATTATATATACTAATGTTAATAACTTGAGTGTTACCGTTGGAAAATCTATTTATAGAAATCAAGATTTGTATTCCTCAAGAGTCAAAGAAATCTCAAAATAATACAACTTTAGATTTTCGTTGGAATATTTTCGTTTAGGTTGTCATAAATAAGCACCGAAGCTAGGTTGTTTTTAAGTTTTTCCACTATATATATAGTATGATAACAATTGTGGTTTTTCTATAACCAAATTACAGAATTCTCTTTGATTGCAAAAAATGGAGATTTTTCCATTTTTGAGAACTTCTAAAACTATTCTTGCAATTTTGTCCCTTGTTTTGCTTTCCAACATTTCATCTCAGGCACAAGGTTTGAACATTTGCTTTTATTGCTTTTTGAATTAACAATCTTCTTTTAAAAAAAATGCCTTACATGAATAGTAATATACCTTATATAAACACAATTTTGGTAATTTTCACAAACTCTACTCATAAATAACTTATGAAAAGATTGATAAAAAAAAAGTAGGTCGTAAAAATAGCTTATAGTTTATATAAAATAATTTAACTTTATTTAATTTTTTATTTTAAAAATAACTTATAAATAAACATTTTTAAGTTCTAGTTTAAGACCTCAGAGTTATGTGTGAATTCTGGTGGTAATTATACTATTTAAAAAGAAAAAAACACTTATATAATAAACATTTATGCTATAAATTCTTCTAGTTTTTGCTTATTAGCATTGTTAATCATTATAATAAATAAATGTAAAATAAAATATAATGACTTTAAAGTGACGGGGACAATATTAATTTATAGATAAAGTTGAAAAAGATAAATTAATATCACATAGAAAAAACAAAAAAGCGCTTATTGTAGAATATTTTTATATGTTAAAATGATACTTGTTAATGCAAAATAGAATATTTCATCCAAAATAAAATATAAATAAAAAAATAATTAAAAATTAATGTATGTAGTCTTAATTTAAAATTTGAAACATCAATTTTTCAATTATAATTTTTTATTACATTTCATTCCAGATGAACAACCATTTTTAATCACAAAAAACACTTTATTTTGAATTGATGAATGCAAAAGAATCCTTATTAATTGCAAGTAAAGTATGATCTTCATTTTTGAATATGCATTGATTAACGTTTCTCATTACCATTGGTTTTATTGTAACGATGCTCTTATTACAGTTTTAATTCCCAAGCTGAAACTTACTCATCAAGACTTATATGCTTCAAAGGTACTCCTGATTTTTTTTACATAACTTAATATTAAGTCTTAGACATATATATACATTAATCAACGTGAAATTGCTGAATATATAGATCGCAGAAGCAGCTGCAACTAAACCATATGACTTTCTATTGAAATTTATAAATTCCCCAAGTTTTCCGGATCGGACATCATTTCCATCTGAATTTTTATTTGGTACCGGATCTTCTGCGCTTCAGGTACATAGTAAAAAGTAGTAATATATATATATATATAATAGTTTAAAATTACACTGTTTGAATTACCGTTACATTTGTAAAATAAAGTATTCAAAAAAATGTTACTTTTTTTTATTTATTTTTAATACAATTTTAATTAATTGTTTTTTCAAGAAACTAATTTGTATACATACACCATATAATTATTTTTTTACAAATGCATTCAAGCAAATTACTCCATGTAACTTTTGTTGGCGATATTTTGAGAATTAACATAAGAAAGTAACACTATAATGTGTAAAAAATTTAAGAATATATATATAATTACTCTATAATTTAAGAATATATATATATAAATTTAAGAAAGTAACACTATAATTTAAAAAATTGAATATATGTATAAAAAATTTAACATGATAAATGCATAGAAATTAATCTTTTCTTCCAATTGTATTCTCTAAATAATATTATATATATAATTACTCTTAAGTTATTTTTCTCTAGTATTTATGATCAATAAAATACATCAATGACAAATAAAGATAATTTAAGAAAATTATATTTTTTTTCTCTTTTATTTATCATCTTTTTTTAATGTGTGAAATAAATAAATGTTATCGTTCTTTTGAAATAAAAGTAGTATAAGTTAATTGAATACTAACAAGTATTTTGGTAACATTAGATTGAAGGAGGATCTCTTGAAGGAGGAAGAGGACTTGGTCTATGGGATGATATAGTTAATCGTCACAAAGGTTCGAAATATATAATTTTATTTTTATATATTAAAATAAATTTATAGATTTAGTGACAAAGAAAATAATTTATGGATCAATTTATTATATGATATCTCCGATTTCGGTGTGGTTAATTCTATTTTTTCTATCCATCTTGGAATATGTATCTATTAGCTAGTATTTTGATGGCATCAACTTTTAGTCATAATTAGCTTTTCGTCAATTCTAATAATTTATATTTTGTTTTCTCTATAATCAGATGTATACGTAGATACTGATAAATTTTCCACAAAGATCCATCATTACAAACGATATAAGGTGAGTTTACTAACTAACTATATATAAACTATTTTTTTATAACTAGATTTTTTATTCATTATTGATGAATATTATTATAGTTAGTATTATCAACTTCAATCATCAAGCTAACGTTATTACTCCGTTTAGATGTAGATTGAAAAGCACGTCAACCTTATAACTAATGGATATTACATCAAATAGATAGGCAGTGTAATAAAGAAAAATATATATTTTAAATAATGTGTTATTTTTTTGAATTATTTTATACATATTTTAAATAATGTGTTATTTTCTTAATTATTTTATTTGTATTTTTTGTAGGAGGACGTACAACATTTGAAGAAACTTGGAATAAATTCATATAGAATGTCTATTTCTTGGAATAGAATAATGCCAGGTGAAAATTTTGAACTAAATAATCTAACATAATATCTAATTATAGTATCCTAAAGAGGAACTAATTATTGACAAAGTAATGAAAATAGTTAAATATTTAAGGGTTTGCTAAATACATTCACTAATTTTATGAAAGAAAATTTTAGTAACATTATTTTTAGTGAAAACTTGTTAATATTATCTTTCTAAAAAAATGAGTGGGTGCACATTAAAAAAATATCTATAAGATTTGTAAATTAATAGATCACTTACATGTCTTTTAAAAGGAATTTTTAGGAAACTACACATTTGAGTGTGTTTAATTAATATTTTGTTATGACCTACTAATATACTCTAAAAAAATAGGTAGGTGTCAGCAAATTCTAAATATTTAATGTGTATTTTTAATAATTAGAAAATTCCATATGAATTTGGAAAACAGAAAAACATATTGATATTTGTGTTGACTCTAACTATGAGATTAGACGCAACCATAAATTTTTAGCAACAAAAGTGTAAAAATAAAATATAAAATATAAATAATAGAATTTTATATGTACACATATTTGTGTTTTTATATTTCTATTCATCTTACCCTAAACATTTGACAAATTTCAACTTCACACCCTTGTTCAACTTACTCGTAACAACATTGGTACAAGTGATTTTGTTGAGTTGTTACTAAAGAGACTCTGTCACCAAAGCTAAAACATCTTTGTAGATATAATTTTTGGACAATAACATCAAACACCTAGAAATATCTTCTTGTTCCTACTCATCCTTAGCCATAGAAAAATAATAATTTCCCAATGAAGAGAAAAAGAAGAGGGTGGATGGTTGTTGTTGCTGCTAATAAATTATGAACTCTATTCTCATTGATTCGCTTATATTTGTTGGAATAGAAGTCTTAGTATAAGATTCACTACCCAATTTTCCAATGATGATTGGTTCCTTTATCTTTCTCTAGGTAAAAGTCGTGTGACGTAGGACTTTCAATGATGCAAATTTTTTGTTTTTCACATTCTTTGTAAAAAAAAAATTCATTTTAATAGTATTGTTGGACTTTTTTTTTTTTGGCCTATTGGAAGTTATATTTTATTTTTTGAGCATATTGTCCTTCGTATTTAGTGATAATTCACTTGCTTGAGGAAAAATACTAAGTGGGTAACAACGGTTTAATTTTTAGAAGAGTCAAAGACAATATTTTAGAGTTGTGTGCCAAATCAACATAAACATAGGACACACAAGACAAATTAGATGGAACAAACAAAAGGCTAAAAGAAAGAACTAATGTCTAGCATTTGCATCTTAAGGAACTAAAATAGAAAGAAAAAAACTTAAAGAATCAAAGTGAAAGCTAAATATAAGTTAAGTGACTAAAAATATAATTTAGTTTTTTAAAATATAGTACTTTATATATTATATAGAGTTTAATGGATATGCAAAAGTAATTATTCAAACCTCAATCAAATCATATTTCACTATGATGTTGTTTGTTTTAAAAAATAATATGATGAAGTAGTACACATGGCAGCTTACATTGTTGGAAAATATTAATTAAACTCTATTTAATATGCATAACAAATAATGTTACAATATATTCCTTTCTTCCAATATTTAATAATACTAATACACATATTTTCTTTACATTTTCAATTATCAACTCTATAGATGGAACCTTGAAAGGAGATATAAACCAAGAAGGTATCAACTTCTACAACAATTTGATCAATGAGTTGCTCGATAATGGTATGAATTGAAGCATCCAACATTCATTGCAATAATTACACTTAAAGAGAAATTTGTTTAAAAGACATGCAACAATTTATATTTTTGTGTCTTTCATGATCCATTTAAATGTGCAGGTATTGAACCTTTTGTGACTATCCTTCACTTTAACTATCCATTAGCTCTTCAACAAAACCTTGGTGGCTTCTTAAATCGCTCCATTGTGTAAATTTATCTTAATTTCATCTCATCTAAATATTTTATTTTCAATACATTGATTTAACCTTAAAGTTAGTCTCTACAGAAAATTATAAATTTTATCATGCATGCTTATATTGTTTATGTTAAAATCAAATTTCAGTAAACATTACAAAGACTATAGTGAACTCCTATTCAAAACATATGGAGATCGAGTGAAACATTGGACTACAATCAATGAGGCAGAAGTCACAGCTATATTTCAGTACATGTACAACATTGATAACGTTTCTACCGAGGCATGCCAAACTACTAGAATATGCACACAAACATATACTTTACTTCACAACTTCCTCATTGCCCATGCTACAGCATCAAAGTTATACACAACAAAATTCCAAGTAAGACATACTTTGGAAAATTGCATGTTAAAGATATAAAATTAACTCAAAATATAGGTAGATTAATGGTCAAGATTAACTCAAAATATAGGTAGATTAACTCAAATTAAAATTGATATAAAAATTATCATCGTTAATCAAACTAGTTTATAATATACGAAGAATTTTAAAAAGAACAAACAAAACATAGTTATTTTTTATTGAATATTTGATATAGGCAATACAAAGGGGAGAGATTGGACTTTCTATTTCGTCAGGAAGTTATGTTCCCTATAGTTCCAAACTTGAGGATGTGGCTGCTGCTCAAAGACTAACGGATTTCTATTGGGGATGGTTAGTGCATTTTACTTACCCTGTAATCCACACACCTTTATGTGTTTTATCACAAGTTCGGTGTTTTGCTTCTTTAATATTGTAATATCCTTTTTTTAATGGTCAATACGTATACATATTAATTTATTTTTGTTTTGCTACATTTTATTACAATATACAGGGTTTTAGAGCCAGTGTTCAATGGGGATTATCAAAAATAATGAGAGAGTTAGTGGGGAATAGGCTACCCAAATTCACAGAAAAGGAAAAACAAATGTTAAAAGGAAGCACAAACTTTATCGGGGTTAATTATTATACTTCTCACTTTGCTAAATATGAACCAAATAGAACCACAATTGTTGGTGACAGTTTTGATGCATTAGCTCGATCAGAAGGTAAATTTTTTGCTTAACTAAATTATACTTTTTTTTTTAAAATGATAATAAATGGTATACAAATACATCATCACTATAAAAAATGGCCAGTAAAATTGACACCACAAGCTCTACCAATCAAAATCTACTTATTTAATATGTAAGATAATTACAATAAATTACGACGATTAATCGTTGACTAACTCTTGGTAATTCTTTAATAATGGCAGTTTCTAACGCGGAAGGAAAAACACTTGGTTACATGGTGAGAAAATAAAGATAATTATTTGGAACAATGAATTTTTTTTTGAAAAATAACTTAATTATTATATTTTTACTTTTTGTTCAATGTTGATAATTTACAGGATCCATACGGTGGATACTATGTCTATCCTGAAGGGTTACATAATGTCTTACTCTACATCAAGAACAAGTACAGAAATCCCAAAATTTACATCACCGAAAATGGTTGGTGTTGCATTTTGATAACAGTTACATTATAACTAATACCTATATTTTATGCCAAAAAATAGATTGATCAATATATTTTTTGTTAAATCCTCTTAATGTAGGTGTTGGTTCTACCAAAATTCCAAATCCATTGAAGAATGAACACCGAACTGCGTACATTGCTGCACATATAAATGCTACTAAAGCAGCAATTGAGTAAGTCATTTTTTTGCATCCTTAAAATTTCATGGGTAATAAACAAATATTTTGATACAATTGATAATTTTTTGAATTAAACTTATTCATTTCAACTATTAAATAGGTATGCACATTGTATTTATGTATGATATAATGTTGCTTTTCTAAGGTCTATCGCAAACATGTATAATATTTTTACTCAACTAAAGGAGATTTCATAAAATTAAAAATAAAAGAAATTAACTATATTGTATTAGCTGTTTAATATGAATTTTTTCAAGGATACTTTGAAAAGAACAAAATGAAGTTATAACAAGTTAGAATAAAATAGAGTTTATGAGAACAAACATAAAATTTTTATATGCATTAATTCAATCATCTTACTATATTGATATGTTAAAAAGTGAAATAACACATTGACATTGATATTATGATGATATATAATTGAAATATTGTACAAAACATTTTGTTAGACCATAAAATGTAAACTTTTTCTAATAACTATTTATTTTTACTCAAAAATGTGTTGTTCACTTTGAAGGAATTGCGTCATTTAAATATTATAAATGTTGGTTTGAAATATATTAGATATCAAAATATGACCCAATTTAAAGTGATCAAACAAATAAAAGTTAGTATGAAACGCAACTAAATGTGAAATGGTGTGATTCTATAACTTTTTTTCACGAGAAATTAAACAAATCTTTAATATTTTTATATGTTTTCATTGATAGTGATGGTGTAAATGTTTGTGGTTACTTTGAGTGGGCAGCATTTGATACATTTGAATTTCAAGCGGGCTATTCTGAAAATTGGGGACTTTATCACGTCGATTTTAATAATAGTCTCAAACGTATACCAACTGACGCAGCTAAATGGTACAAAGAATATTTGACAAGTAATTTGATTGTACTCAACTAAAAAAGTAAAGAATATCAATAAAAATCGAAAAGGAGAAAAATAATTCCACGTGAAATTTAATTTTTATATTATGTTATTTATTTTCCTTTTTTTGTAAATTTATATATATATATATATATATATATATATATATATATATATATATATTAAAGATTGTATACCGAAATTTGATTTGAGAAAATATATATGACATAGTACATTCATTGTTACCACCGTAATATTATTTATTAATCATAAACATATAAATGGTGTGTGTATATATAGAGTGTGTGTGAAAAATATTTATATTATTATAGCACTACAACTATTAGTTAAGACAATATATCAACTAACTATTTTCTTTAATAAAAAATTGTGATTATTATGATATTGTAATTTATAATAGTGCATTTACTATTATTTTATAGATATAATTTTCAATACAATAATTGCTATTGTATCCAACTTATTAAGATAAATCAAACCCATTTAAAAATGTATTTGATTAATCTCTCTCTTTATATATATATATAGGGTGAAGATTTATTGACTTGAGGAGTAACTCTTTCTTAAGTTACTCCGTTTAATAATTCATTGTAGACATTAAATTTCATGAGTCAAACTGTTAAATTAGTAGCTCTTATTGAGTAGATCAAATATGTAAATTTTTTTTTTGAAAAAATATTAATAGTATTTAATACTTTATTAAGTAAGTTTAATTCAACGTATGATATATTTTTTAAAATACAAGTAAAATATTGACTGTGAGATCCTATAGCTACGTATATTCAATTTTTGTAATTATTAGTATTCATGATTGTTAAGGTAATATAAAAATATGGAACAATTGAATTGATGAAATTTAATATCTACAAAAGAGTTATTAAGTCACGAGAAGTATGGTTGAATTTTTTTTTCCCTTTTAAAATTTTAATCTATGCACCAATATCATCCTCTCATGTTGTCACTACAAGAAAATAGACATACCTACGGAAGTTTATAGTGACAAAATTAAAAACCGTAGGTATAGATAAGCTATACCCACAGATAAACTATTTGTTGTTGGTATAGATGTCTTATACCTTCGGTGACATAAATTTGTCACTAATTGTTATAGTTACACACTTATATCTGTGGCTATAGACATCAAAATTGAAAAATAAATATTTTTTAAAGGAGTCAAAATCTTAATTGTTTGTGAAAATAATTTTGTACAAATTTTTCATAATGTAAGTCCAAAAAATTTCAATGGAGGCAAAATCCTAATTTTTTTAATGCACCCAATTTCAATAGAGCCAAAATCTTAATTTTTTTAATGGAGGCAAAAAAAAAATTTCAATTGAGCCAAAATCCAAATTTTTTCAGTGGTGCCAAAAAAAAAATTAATAGAGTCAAAATGTAAATGAGTACCAACTAAACCCTTCTCCTCAAAACACCTAAAACCCAAAACCCATTAAACTCTTCTTCTCTTTCACCTTCTCCTTCTCCTTCTCGCCGTCGATCCATCCCAATCCGTTGCCTTCTCCTTCTCGCCATCGATCAACCACCTTCTCGCCGTCGATCAATCCCGAGCCCCAATCTGTTGCCTTCTCGCCTTCGTTGAATCTCGAGCTGTGACCGTTGTTCTCGCCATCGCCATGACCGTTCTCGCACCACATCCACTGTTCTCGTCGTCGCCGTCACTGTTCTCGCACCACATCCACTGACCCTGTGACCATTGTTTTCGCACCACCGATAAATTTTGAATTTTTGTACTGTTTATGTATTTTCGCACAACCTGAACGTGTGACCTTAGTTCTTTGTAATTTCTATGTTGTTTTGAATTTTTTGCGAGTTTGATTGAGAGTTAGGGTTCATTTTAGGGATTAATTTGAATTTTCGTGAGTTTGATTGAGAGTTAGGGTTCATACTAGAATTTTTGAGAAAACTCGTTATGTTTCTTAATTTTTTTACTAATAGTTTTGCTTACTCCTTTTTTCTATTCCCTGCTCTATGGAATATTTGGATATTATTTTGTCTGGAGAAAGTTTATTTTCACTTCATTTCATGATTATAATTTTAAATGATAGTAATTGTACTAATTGTTCTTAATCACTACTAAACATCTAGGTTATTTGGATTTTCTATTTTATAACCGAGCATTAAATATATATTCTCTTTAATCTACTATTTTTAGTTTGCACCAATGTCAACGTTTTTATGATTGAGTAGTGACTAAGTAAAAAAACAAATAGTTGTTATGTTTAAATCCTCCCTTTGTACTAGAGTAATCAAATCTTAGATACTAGAGTAATCAATTCTTATATGCATATATTATCTTATTTGTTAGGCATGTCCATATTGTATCATATAAGATTATTGTAGATAATTGAAGCTGAATTTTATCCATGTTAGTTGTTACTTAGAATGACGAAATACAAGTTGCGAGACAAGTATATCATATTTGATTCATCTTCCTATGTAAAATACAAGTTGCTTCATAGGGCCGATTCTGATATTTTTCATACGTAACATCTGTTAGTTTTTGTGATAGGTTCTTATGCTCCTAGTCCAGACACCAATGAAGATAACGAAAATGACATTTAGTTAGTATTAATTAATTCTCACTAAAATTATTAATTTCTTTTGTTTTTTAGGAGTAATATTTTTTATGTTGAATTGAATATTTATTCATTTGTTTTTTTTATTGCTTGTAGGTGAAGATTTAAAATTAATTTGTCGTTGAAGATGAAGTTTTGGCAATTAAGTGGATATTTAATTTTGTTTGGAATTGTTATATAAAATTTTGTATGCCAATTATTTTATCTGTAAGACAGATCTTGTATTATTAGTAAATACTCTAAAGTTAATATGGTTTAGCTATTTTGATATGATTGTAAGAGTTTTTGTTAATTTATAATATATATGACGAGGAACTTTCATTTCATGTTGATTCTTAAATATATTTATTTTATTGTGTATTTTCTTTATAGTTTGATTATTTTTGTAAAATAAAATACTAAATTTAAATACAATCTATATTGAAATAAAATTATTTGCTATCAAAACCTATCCCCATGGAACAAACTATTGGTATAGTAATTGTAAAATATCGTTGAGCCCTATACCAATGGTAAAAAGTCTGTAGCTAAATGTCATGGTCATGTCCAACGGTCAAAAGTCCGTCACTATAACTTATAGCGACGGCAAAAAAAACCGTGGGTATAGATAATTTATATACCACGAAATAAATTTCTGTCGGTATAGGATTTTTGGGCTATACCTACAGTTTTTAGACTTTTAACTACAATTTTTTACTGTTGCTAAAAGTCAAATTTCTTGTAGTGTGTCGTTGAAGTAACGATGATTAGATTTTATTAATAAACAGATGATGGTTAGTTAAAAATAGTATTCCTCTTGTCAAGGATGATTCAAAACGTAATATTATTAGTTTAAAATCAGTTATAGATGTAAAGTAAATAAAGTAAGTTTAAAAAGATTCGCACACAAAAACTTATACTAGTTCACCCAATGTGAGCTACTTTATTTTTCACAACTTTGTGAGATTTTCACTAGTGCTCTAAAACCAGTCTTTTAATATGCATCTTTTCAACTATGTATTTATTATTCTCACCAACCTTACAACTTTGTATTTTACTAACCTCGACAGACTTACACAAATATATTTGAACCAAATTGGTTCAGAAATAATGACCTTTAATTATTTTGATGATAATAAATTATAAAAAGAACAATTTATCTTTTGATGTTTGCTCAATTGTGTAGATTACATATAATCAGACACAATTCAGAAATTGTAAAAGACCATTTGATATGTATTGTTTGATACATGCATTGAATGTTAAATGTATTTGGTTGGTACCAAAAAGGTTGCATAATTTAATATTCATATGGTATTCAACTAAGAGTTTGTATGGTTACTTGTTATGTATGTCTCAAGACTTCATCTGACACTACCAGAAGGAACACGCTAAATGACAATTGTGAAGTAGCAATGTCAATTTACAAGGAAGGGGGTTTGAATTGTAAATTCACCTATTTAAAATTTCCTGTTAAAATCTTAACAAAATAACTCAAGAATGATCTTAGTTATGAAAACAGAAAAAGGATAACGTTCTTGGTTCTGGAAAAAGAAAACGGAGAACGTTCTTGATTAGTTAAAATCACAGTTTTAGTTTATCTATTTAACTTGATAATCAAAATGATTGAAAGTAAATAGAGATAAGGAAGAGATACCACACAAAGATATATTTTGGTTCATCCAACTCGAGCTACGTCTCGTCCTTACAACTGTGAGATTTTCCAATAAGTGTTTAAACGGAGAACATTCTTGGTTTTACAACATTCTAGGTTTTACACGGTTTAAGATCAACCTTGATCTGTAACAACAATTCATTTCCACCCAGAAAGGATTCAATCAAGTCACCTATCAATCTTGAGAGGATTTTCCAATTCACCTTTTAACCATAAAAGGATTTTTACAAAACTACTCAAACTATAAACAACCCTTATAGTTTTGAGTTTACACAATAATGATTTAAAAAGATTGGTAGAATCTAATTATGCTCAACTCGTGTTTGAGAATAGATTCTTGATAAAAGAACTCAGTAATACGATCTGGATATATGAAGATAGATTCAGAACTGATTCTCTTGCAAATGAGAAGCTTTCAAGTATTTAAGTGTGTGTGATTGATGGATTTTCTTAGCACTTGAAGTTCTACATTTTCCTTGAGCTTGAGGCTTCTTTTATAAGCTTCAAGGAGGTTGATGACAGCTATCATGACCGTTGAAAAGGTGCCTTGTTGTCATGTGTCAGACTTGACCCAAGACTAGACTTTTAAACTTTGAATGTTATTGTTTTGAACTTTCTGCGTTTATACTTCTATGTTAATAATGTCTGATCTATAGCATCTCATTCTTGACTATGATGATCCTTTGTTTATGCATACAAACATCTCAGAGATGTGCTTAATCAATTCAGATTAAGACTTCCTTTTGATTCGTACTTGTAACAAGGCTGAAAAAAGGGTGGAGAATGATGTAACAAGGCTGGAGAATGATGGTCAGTAAGTTAGAGAATGTTCGTATCATTCTGGACTGATGTCATCATACTAGAGAATGATGTTGATCATTCTAGAGATAGTTGTTAATCATTCTGGAGAAAGATGTTTGCTGCTGAAGATCATGTGTAACATGTTGGAGAATGTTTATCAATCTGGAGACTGATGTTACACTGCTGGAGAATGATCATTTGTCACTTTTGCTTTGAGTTGTGCTCTATAATCTTTGATCCTTTTGAGTGATTTTTTTGCTCATATGGGAGTTGTATATTCCTAGTATATGAACAGGAAATCCAGTCGCGATTTGCAAGAGCTTTCCTTGCATTAAAAGCTTTTTTGATCTTGCTTGCTGAAAATGACAAAAACGTGGAGAACATTCTTTAGTTTTCCAAATTATGTCAAGAACGTTCTTGGTTCAATCTTGTTCATTTTTAGCACTTTTTTTAAACTAATTTCTCTTGCATTTGCTTTGTACCTATCTTGGATTATTACACTCAAAAGCATATGTTAAATTAACACATAATTTAGAATCATAATTAGAGTCTTTAATTAACTTTTATTTGCTTACATCAAAACATTAATTTGGGATTTTGCCTCAACAAATTGATTGTACAAGGAAATTAGAGTTTTCCAATATAAGAATGACTAATTACATAGTGTTTGGATTTTCTCATGATTTATATAAGCATCAACATTTCTTAAGAAAAATAAGAAGTAAAACACCAAGAGGGTCAACATTTAAGAAAATAGCAATAACTGAGCTTAAAGCTTTTATTCTTTTCTGCTTAAAGTTTTATTTCTTTGTTACTCAAACTTATTTTGAAACTTTTATTCTGGCCTAGCAGTGGTTCCTCGCAAGCTTGTGCGTTCATAAATTGTTTTGAGAATACTAAAGTATATTTAGGCTGGCATAAATATATTTTGGTGTTGTAATCATTTGATTAGAGTAAAAAAATTCTATGGTGAATAGTATAACTATCATATCGTCATCTTTGTATATATAAAGTTTTTAAAAAAATTATTTTTGCCTAGTAGTGGTTGTGTGATTCTTAATAGATTTATGCGTTCATAAGTTGTTTTGAGAATACTAGAGTATATTTATGTTGAGATAAATATACTTTGGTGTTATAGCCAGTTGATTATAGTAAAATCTTTTAGTGGTGAAAGAATTAGACATAGTTATTAGTTTTGTGGTGAACTAGTATAAATCTTCTATGTTCGTCTTTTCCCTCTAAATATTTAAGTTTTTGAATCTAATTTTATTTATTTGTGTGCATTTGAAAAAAAAATAATTCCTTTTCAAAACATTATTTGAAAAAAGTTTTTATGAAACACAATTCAAACCTCACTTTGTTGTCCTTCTCACCACGTCCAATTGGTATCAGAATTCAATTTCTTGGTTAAACACTTAACCGTGTGAGAGTAAAAATCCTATTTTTATATATGGCCTATGATAGTAGTGATAGAGCTTTTGGTGGTTATGTTGACTTTCCACCTTATTTTACTATACTAAACTATTATTACTAGAAAGATAAAGTTATAACCTTTTCATATCCACTCAATTAGAGTTGTGGAAAATGATGGAAAAATGTTATACCACATTTGTTAATGTTGATGATACACTTGTATCAAGAAAAAGATAGATCAATGACTAGAGGAAGGAATATTAATTATAAATCAAAAAGCCATATACTATCTTATTTGTGCTATTATCCAAAAAGAGTATAATAAGTGTGGAAAGAATGCTACAGAAAAAGAAATTTGGGACTCATTGGCCTCAATTGAAATGACTCAAGTCCTATTCATTTAAACTCATCAATATCTTCATATCGAAAATACTAACTTATTAGAAACAATTAACATAAATATACAAAACAAACATATAGGCAAGCACACAACAAATAGGGATGCATGGATATAATACATCCTGATAAACTTAAAGACATGATGTTAGTTGTCTTGTGAGTCTTAATAGGGCACCACGTAATACAAACCAAAGACTACATCATATAAGCCAACTACATAAGCATCATAACTACGAAAAATGATGTGAATGACTCTAATATACCATAAAAAGAGAATTCACACCGGCCAAAAAGTACAAAAAAAGGGACAAGTCCAAATCTGACTGTCTAACGGAACCTGCTCAATGGACATCACCTATAAGTACACTTCACATTCCCCACGTAAGTGGTTATCCCTCTCGGCGCGTCCATTTTTCAGTTATCCTCCACCTCTTATTGAACCACTTTAGATGGAGTATCCCAGAATTGTCACCAAATGCATTAGTACTAATTCATACATCTTCTTCTTATGAGTCTATAAAATAGAGTACAGAGAGCACAAAGATAAACAAAAGGGATTAGATTTATATTCAACCATAAATAAGGGGAAAATATCGTAAGGTATAAGTTAGAAGCATAAATATCATATACATAAAACAACCATTCTTTATATTTATGTCTCTTAGACTAGGTCTTAGCTACTCATGAAAGCATGTCAATATAGACTCAGGCCACTAACGCTATCAAGGACATCCTCCAATATTAGCTCACATGACCTATTTGCCACAACATCCTCTTAATTACAAAGAGCAACACCACCTAACTTCACGTGGAGTTTAGGTGTTATTAGTCGATCATAGCCCAACATGCCCTAGTAACCTAAACCTAGCATTACCTAGTCTAGATAGCTTTACAATAACATCCTTATCGAGATCCAATCATAATCAACCTCATGCACTGAAACACACAACTATGGACTTCACCACAACATAATACAAAAGCATAAGTCTCTTGTTCCTTATTCATCTCATGAGTTGTAAGACTCTCTTATGTTGGGATAATTTTGTCTCTTACTTTACAAAATTATTTTCAAAAACAACTCGTGGTCGTGTGTCAATTTCAAAATTATTTATCCTTGTTGATTCTACCAATTTCGATTAACGAATTTCCCAAATTTGTGACACGTGGTCATGCAAAACCCTGTCTTGACAAGAGGATTCAACACAATTTTGCTCAGCGAAGTTGGATTCACTGAGAAACTTTTAGCATCATTCAGAGCAAATTTGTCTAAGTTAGTCTCACTTTTGGTTAATTACCCAACATGTAAGGTCCTTTAGGGGCCTTTCCAAACTTCGGATTCACTTTGACTCAACACGAAAGTTTCTCCTTATGATATTACGGCTACAATGGTACATATGGCTTTAACATGCAAGTTAGTCATATAAAAGATGGACTGTTACATTAACCTATGATGGCTCTACTCAAGTAAGAAAAACCAAAGAAATTTTATTGGTTAAATAATGTGAAATCTTCAAGATGGAAGACGATAAAAACAAATAAAAAATGTTTGGAAGATTGAAAACATTGGTTCATACCTTGAAGGTTCTCAACAAAAGCTACTCAACTCATGATCATGTAAAGAAGATCTTGATAAGTCTATCAAAGAAATGAAAACCCAAAGTCACTACTACTCAAGAAGCCAAAGATATCAACACCAGTTGGATCTTGAAGCCTTGCTTAGCTCACGCAGGGAATCGTGAGCTAGAATTGAATGAAACTTAGAGGAAGTCAAAGTTGTTAAGGTCAAAATCCTTTATGATATATGTTTTAAGGACAACAATCCTTATGAAGTAAACGTTAAGTTTATGAATGGTGATCTATTATTGATTGCACTTGAGTTTTGTTTAAGGAACAAGAATCACTTACGTGGACAAGCTAGAAGTCACTCATATCAACAAGTGCATTAGATCTACTCAATAATCAAAGAATCAAAGTAGCATCAGAATATTACAATAATTATTTTTGCAAGCTCATGAAGATATTAAAATAGCTCTTTAAAATCATGATCTTGAAAACATTCACATGCATGAAAGCTATACAAGACTATGCTAGATTTATATGATAACTCACAATGAGTTTTTGTACTTTGAGGATATGTTACAACAGTATAAAATCAACTTTAAGAGTTAGCTCTACAAAAGTCTCTCAAGAAAAGAAGGTTAAACATAAAAGGATGGTAAAAAAAATGATGTTGCAATGTTGAATTGTCAACAACAATACAAGTATAGTTACACCTTGCATCTGGAAAGCATACACCAAAGGTTGTACCTTGTCATACCATTGCTTGTTGTGTACTATGTCATCATTGTCACAACAAAGGGCACAACTCAAAGATAATGATGCCTTTGGTTATTTTACACACTACAACAACAAAGAATGATCATACGTGTGACGAGTACATTTTGGCTTATAACGAAGCGTCTCAAAGATAGTCAATAGACAAGAAATAGTGTGTGAAAACACAAATACAAATTGAGGAAAACATTGTTTCAACAAAAGTTTTTTTTTTTAGAATGATTAACCAAGAAGATATTATTCTCTTATATAAAATATATTATTCTCTTATATAAAAGAAATCATTCTCAACTATGATGAAAGAAGGTTCTTGTGATGAACATGCCCATTGCACTTAAAAAAATATTCCTTTTATTTCCACAAAAAGATAAGAATCAAATTTGAAGAAGATATCATTATCATTTATTGAAATAATGTTGTTTCAAAATAAAGATAACGTTCTTTCAGCTAGAAAACAATGACAAAGAATGTTCTGTTGGCTAGAAAAGGATGACAAAGAACATGTACATCTAAAGCCAACACAAGCACCTTAAATACACGGAAATCAACTCCATATTTGATGTTGAAGTCATCGCAAGAATATTGCATTTATGATGTCATTTATGAACAAAAATGATTGAAGAATAATATGAAGAATATTCTCTATGGTACCATGCAAAAATAATCATAAAAGCTTTGTTTGATCCAACAAAGATACCATCACTATTTTTGGATTTTTATTAGGCCAATAAGAGCTCAACAACTCAAGCTTTAACACTTTAAGAATGAGCTATGACTTGAAGATAATATTTTTACCACTTGCAAGTCATTAAAAGATAAATATAGTACAGAAGATAGTTGACACCTTTTGCAAATTCCAAAGCTGCTACATTAATCGTTTCGTTTTAGAGGTGGCAGAGTTTGATATTTTGAAGACAACCTACTTCTCATAAAAAGTAAGAGAATGTTGTGCCTGTAAAGAGAACATTTTGCTCAATTTGCACATAAAATAAATACAAATCATAATGGATTGCTTTATGCATTGATTCATGTCCTTAACAACTCTATTTTTCTACAACAATCTAAAGCCCTCCTCATCTATAAATAGAAGTGGTTGTTGCACTTGAAGGACACAAGCTTAGATCAAGAAACATCATTCACTTATTTTTGTATACATGTTATCAAAGCTCTATGAGAATAATTTAAAGAAAATTAAATTTATTATGGTGACTCATGTGAAAAGATACAGATATTCATGAAAGAGTGCAAATAAACTTTATAAATATTAGTAACTTGATGGAAGTTATTAACTGATTAATGTTTAAGGGTTATGTCTCTTGCATAAAGTTTATCTACCAATTACCATCAAGAATGGATTTTGAGAAATAACGAACAGGAAATAGATAGATTGAGATTTTGGACGATATATTTCTCTGTCTTCATTCCGTGATAGAAGAAGGTATGTCTTTAATGTATTTTTATGTGAGAATTATGTATTCCAAAGTTTTTATAATTATGATGATATTTTTCTAGAATGTAAATATTTATGTGAAAACTTTAATTTACATGTGGTATCAAAGACTTATGGAATTATATGATCCTCCGTGAGTGGATAATAATTTTTGTTACGAATGTTAATTAATTTTCCCCCAAAATTATTATGAATCCTAATTATGAATTTAAATGATTCATTTTTCGGCTGCACTTAATGATGTGTTTCGCCTTATACATATTCCAAAATGAAACATGTATCTAAAATGAATTTTTTTATTACGAACGTGTATGTGTATTAATGTGTTGTCCTACTTGAATGCAAAGCCTTGAATTGAAACGACGCCTATATGTATATACTTTCACCAACAAATGCTTTTGATCGTAAAATTTCTCAATTTTGATTCAATTAATGAAGTTTTTCATTATTATACTATATTAGCGTGAAACAAAAGTTTGGTCTATTTGTGAATCAAAGTTTTGTTGCATGTGATTGTGGAAATGATGCTATTGGCGTGAACCAGTATGGGAAATACTTGTTCTTTGTCGAAATGTGTTACTGTTCACGTTTTCAAACGAGATAACATTACTGTTTGTATGTTATTTGACTAGCAATAGAGCCGTTAATTAAATTTTAAAGTCTAAATTTTTTTTTTTTGAAGTTTCAGTTCATTATTTTTTGAGTCTAAATGAAAGAGTTCACGCGCTCAATGTTTTGTCGATTAATATTTTTTTTTTAATATATTTGAGAATTTCTTTTCCAAAAAAAATATTGAAAAAATTTCTTGAAAAAATCAAAAATTAATTGAAACTTTTTTCACTCAAAAGAATTTTGAGAAAAGAAAAAAATTTCTGAAAACAATTTGAAGAAAATATCGAAAAAAATTAAAATTTTAGAAAAAAAATCAAAAGATGACTTCGAAAATGTAGATCATAAATCCCACTTTGTTCTCATAATTTTAGGGATTTTTTATTGGAGTCTTTATAACTGAATTTTTTTTACCTCTCTATCATATGAACCGAGTTCAATAATTAATGAGTATGATATTGATACATATAATAGCAACTACATGCATATGTATTACACAACACAGACGTGTTTATTAAAGTATCAAACAATGGATTAAATATTACCAAAGTTTGATAATCATATATAAATGCGGTTAAACTTGTAAGTTTATTTAATTTCATTTTTATCACGATTTATTTCGATGGATGCAAAAATTTAGGATTGTATATTTATTCTTTAAAAAATTATTATTTATTTATAGGTAAAATAAATTTTTAGTCCTTATAAATTTTTTTTATTTTATTTTTAGTCTTTATAAAAAATTTCACCAACATTTAGTCTCTTAAAAATTTTCCTTTTCATTTTTTGTTCTTGATATTAAACTAACTATTGTGTATCATTCGAATTTTTTTAATAATTTTTTGCAATAATGTTTAGGATATATTTAACAATTTTTTAACAAATAATGAATTAAATATGAATTTTTAAACATTTTGTGCTTAAAAATTCATATTTAATTTATCGTTTTTTAAAAAACTCTAAATTTTTGTAAAGAAATTTCTTATAATGTCCTAAGCATTACTCGAAAAAATCATTACAGATTTTGAAAGATACATAGTAGTCGGTATAAAATCAAGAACCAAAAATGAAAACGGAAATGTTTTAAGGAATTAAAAGTTGATGAAATTTTTTATAAAGACTAAAAACAAAATAGTAAAATTTTATAAGTTAATTGAAAGCTTATTGTTATAAGACATTTTTCGATCGCGCAAAGGTTAATTAATTATTGTTACAACTAATGGACATGAATGTTCGGAATATGTGCATTATTAGTTTTATTTATATATTATAAGATAATGAACAATTCTGATTAGTGCATGTGTCATGCCAATTAAATGTTAAATTAAGAGCATCATTATGGATAATGTTGTGTGTTAATGGATGTTCAAAAGGAGAATTTTTAGTATACATTGATTGATTGTTGTTTGAATCTGAATTGTATGATTTTTACAACTCAAAGCACTAATGTTAAATATGTGATAATTGCAATATATGGACTTAAGAAAGCTTCCTGTCAATGATATCTCAAATACAACGATACAATTATGTCCATCAAATTTAAAGAAAACATTGTTGATCGGTGTATATATTTGATGGTCAGTGGAATAATATTTATTGTTTTAGTTCTATATATTGATGATGCTTTGCTTGCAACTAACGATTTTAATCTATTATGCGAGACTAATAATTTATAAAAAAAAATCTCTCGAACAACTTTGAAAAGAAACATATGCATGAGACAAGTTATGTGATCAAAAAGGAAATATTATGTGATAGATCACTATGATTGTTAGACTTGTCTCAAAAAATATATATAAATAAAGTTTTAGAGAGATTAAGAAAGTAATAAAGTATTTTCATAGGATCAATATGATCACATGCTTATTTACAAGAGATCTAATCATCTTGAAGTAAATGGATATTCAAATTCGAAATTTGTTGGCTATGTAGATACAAAAAAGTCAACATTTAGCTATGTGTATCTCTTGGCAGGAGGATCGATATCATGGAAGAGTGCGAAGTAGTCTGTCATTGCTGCATCCATTATGAAGGTTGGATTTATGGCATGCCTTAAGACCACAGTTCATGTTAATTGGCTACGGAACTTTATTTCAAGACTAGAACTTGTCGATAGTATTGTCAGGTCACTGAAAATTTATTGTGATAATTACGCGACAATCTTCTTCTCTAAAAATGATAAGTATTCTAAATGTGTCAAACATATGAAATTGAAATACTTTGTCATTAAAGAAGAAGTTCAGACACATAGAGTGTCAAATGAACATATTAACACCAATTTTATGATTGTTGATCCTTTAACGAAAGAGTTACCACCTAAAGCATATGGTGGCCATGTAAAAAATAAAAGCATTATATCGTCTAATGAATGTTTAATGATGAAGTTTAATTTATGTATATTTGACGCTCTAGGCTCATTTATGTAATGTTTCTGATTTTTTTTTTTTTTTCTACTTATGTACTCATGCAATTAGTGATATTGAAAACAACTTATGTTATTGATAATGACTTTATGTTTGAATCCATTATGCACTTATCAACTTAAGATCATATTGAGGAGAAAGACTAATATAGTAGTACATGAAAGGAAATATGTCAATTAACTGATATGTAACTGTCATGACTCTTATTAGTTTATATTCTTAATTATGATGAATGATGGAACAGGTGCACGTAAGGTTTGTTAATGTGCATTATGATTGATCTATGGTTAAGTCGCATGAGTCAAGTGAGAGAATGTAAGAATAATTTAAAAATGATTAAATTCATTATGGTGACCATGTAAATTATACAAATATCCATGAAAGGGTGCAAATAAGCTCTATAAATATTCGTAACTTGATGGAAGTTATCTACTGATGAATGTTTAAGGATTATGTCTCTTCCATAAAAGTTTCTCTCCCAATTACCACTAAGGACAGGTATTGAGAAAGAGATAGATTGGTTTTTGGAGGATAATGGCTTCTCTTTGTCTTCATTCCATGATGGAAGAAGATATGTCGTTTAATGTATCTTTATGTGAGAATCATATATTCCAAGGTCCTTATAATTATGATAGTTTTATAGAATGTAAATATTTATGTAAAAACTTTAACTTACAAGCTCTTCATTTATCATACACACTTCAGATCTTCACTTTAAATTTGTGGCTCATACATTTTAAGTGTGTTGGTACAATTTCTTTTGCTTTTCAAGTTTGTCTTTGAGTTTTAACAAGTAAAGAACCCAAAAATTATATCACATATTGTAAAAAGTTCTTAAGTCTTTCTTTTGTGATTGTTTGAGAGAAATTGTATAAAGTTATTTTAGAATAAGGTTGTAAGTCTGTTGAGGCTTTGATAATATATGTTGTATTAGGTCCATATGTGATCTAAAAAAATTATAAAGTGTGGATAATGTTTGGATCAACAAAATAGTGGAAAATCTCACAAAGTGTGAAGGATTCGATGTAGTCCAAGGTTAAGGGTGAATCAGGATAATTTCTCTTTTTGATTATCTCTAACTTACTCATTTACTTTCAGTATACACTAATCACATTAACCTTACACTTGAGTTATTTTGTTTAATGCATATTTATATTACTAAGTGTATTTAAGAATATTTTCTACAAGGGAAGGTTTTTTAACACCTTGTATGTCTTTCAAGTTCATATTTGAGAAAAAGGTATTTTAAGTGCAGGATTAGTTTTTAAAAGGGTCACAATTAAAACCATTTCTTGTGACTATTTCAAAAGTCTATAGCCTTGAATTCTAACAAGAAAGCTTCTACCTATAAGACTCTCCAAGTATAAACTAGAACAATCAAAGTCTATCACATGGTGATATTAGTGAAGAATTAAACAATGATATGTCCTTCATCTCTAGAAAGATTCAACGCATATGGAATAATAAAGGAAAGCACGAGAAACATTTCTAGTAGAAAGAAACCAGAGACAAGAATGAGAGCAATGATAAAAAAAATTATAAAAAAAATTAAAAAACTAAAAAACATCTACTATGAATGCAAACACCCTTGAAACTTCAAATCAAAATGTCCTAAGTTAAACAAGGAAATACACAAGAAGTGTGGATTCAAAGGAAAAAAGAAAAATATCATGCCTACATGGGATGAGTTCGACTTAGCATTGTCTGATGATGAACATGCCAAAGTGGCACTCAAGACAAGTCTTGCAATAGAAAGTGATCCATCAGATGATGACGTAAATCTTAGTTATTCTTATTTTGAATTACAATTTTACTTTTATGAACTTCTGGGTGAGTCTAACAACCTCTCCATTTCGCATAAATGTTTGAAAAATAAATTTTATGTTTTGTCAAAAGATAATGAAAAACTCAATGAAGAGAACGAGAAACATAGAAAGTAAATCATCATCTGATAAATAAAAGTTCTATCTCACACTAGAAGGTTGAATGTAACTCATAAATAAATATTTGTTAGAGTCAAGATGGTTTGAAGAACAGTTCCTTATCTTGTTTTGATGATAACAAAAGGTATTTTGTGGGAACAATTTAATGCACTAATGATTTAATTAAGTGTACAGATAAAGTGTATTATGTAGGATATTATGTAGGATATTATGTTATATCCTCTGATGATCAGACTATACAAAGGAACACCAAGACTCCACTTATATGCTCTACAATTCTAAGTCTGGTGACATGCCCCTCTAATAAGGTTCTACTACGGTTAGCTCTGTTGGTGCAAGCAATGGTCTGCCACGGTTTTCTCTATTGGTGCAAGCAATGGTATGCTAGTGGTGGCTCTGATGGTGCAAGCAATGGTCTGCTTCGTTGCCTCTAGAGATGTAAGCAAGCGTCTGACTCAATTGTCTCAGTAACTATATCAAGCGTCTCATACGTCTACATATGAATAAAGTCAACGCCTTGAAGAAGTCAACATTCTGGGAAAAAAGTCAATGTCTATAATAAAGTCAACGCCCTAATGAGAGTAAATGATTTAATGGCAGTTAATCCTCCGAGAAGATACAGTTGTGCGCATCCTTTGATAATCACCATGTTCTGATGGTCTGTAAGACAATCCTATGGTTATCCTATCCTTTGACCTCGTATCCTCTACTTCTTCTATTTTTCATACAAGGTACAAGGAGTGATTACAGGGATTGTAATCTAACTTAAGCTCAACGAATAAATTTATCTTCAATGGTACATTGTTGAAATCCATGAAGATACAAGTTATCTTTCTACTATGAAGTACAAATGTCATACTCTAAAGACTCTATAAAAAGAATTCCAAATGAGTATGATGGGAGAATTGAAGTTGTTCTTAGGAATTCATATCCAACAAAATGAAAATGGTGTGTTGATTCATCAGACCAAGTACACTAAAGAACTTCTCAAGAAGTTCAAGATGGATGAATGCAAACCCATAAGTACCCCCAATACATCAAACCTGTCCTATAGGCAAAGATGAATCAGGAAAATGGGTTGACCAGAAAACTTATAGAGGAATGATTGGGTCACTCATTTACTTAACTACTTCCAGACTTAACATTTTACTTAGTGTGTATGTTAGGTTTCAGTTTGATCCTAAATCACTTAACAGCTGTTAAGAGGATCTTTAGATACATGAAAGACACTACTAACCTTGGCCTGTTTTATAAAAAATCTTTTGATTACAAGTTAGTCGTATTATGAGATGTTGATTATGCAGGAGATAAGCTTGAAAGAAAAAGCACCAGTGGAAACTGCACGTATCTTGGTGAAAATTTGATCTTCTGGTCAAGCAAGAGACAAGGCACGATAGCTCTATCCACAACAGAAGCATAATACATTTATGCATCCGAAAGCAGCACCCAGCTTCTATGGATGAAGCTTCAGCTAGAGGATTGCAAACTTTGTGAAAGTTAAATTCCAATTTTTTTGTGATAACACTTCTGCAATTTGTTTAACCAAAAATCCTATTTTACATTATAGAGAAAACATATAGAAATCAAACATCACTTTATAAGAGATTATGTGCAACATGGAATCTTAGATATAAAATTTGTCGACACTAATAATCAGTGGGCATATATTTTTACAAAACCCCTTGGTGTGGACATGTTCAACTTTATTAAAGAAAATATGAAAATTGTTTCCATAGCTGAATGATGCTTTGATCTGTATATGCCTTGCCTATGATAGAATATAATTTTGAAGTTAAATATATATGTTCTCTTATAGTAAATTGACATACTCTGCAGTTTGTGTAAGTCTATTTTAGTAATAATCTGACAGACAATTATTCATTCTTTATTTAATGACAAAAGAGGGAGAATATATTTTGATAACAATTTTAAAAGGTTTTTAAAAACAAATCATCGAATACTCTGATTTAAGACTTTTAAAAAAGGGGAGAATGTTTTTTGAAAAAGTCATAATATTACTCTGCACTGTTACATTTAAATATGCTTAGAGTTAGGGGGAGCCTTGTGAATTATGCTTTACTTTTTTATTATTAAATTGTTCACAAAAGTAGATATTTTGTCATCATCAAAAAAATGGAGATTGTTGAACCAAGATGGTTTGAAGAAAAATTTCTTATCTTGTTTTGATGATAACAAAAGGTATTTTGTGAAAACAATTTAATGCACTAATGATTTAATTAAGTGTACAGATCAAGTGTATTGTGTAGCATATTATGCTATTTCCTCTGATGATCAGACTATACAAAGGAACACCAAGACTCCACTTCTATGCTATACATTTTTATGTCTGGTGACACGCACCTCTAATAAGGTTTTGCTATGGTTAGCTCTATTGGTGCAAGCAATGGTCTGCTACGATTGGCTCTGTTAGTGCAAGCAATGGTCTGCTACTGGTGGCTCTGATGGTGCAAGTAATATTCTACTTCATTGCCTATGGAGATGCAAGCAAGCGTCTGACTCAGTTGCCTCTAATGACTACATCAAGCGTCTGATTCTTTTGCATATGAACAAAGTCAATGTTCTGAAGAAGTCAATATTCTGAAGAAAAAAAGTCAACGTCTTTGATAAAGTCAACGACTATGAAGAAGTCAACACTCTAATGAGAGTAAATGATTTGATGACAGTTAATCTTTATAGAAGACAAAGTTGTGCATATCCTCTAATAATCACCATGCTTTGATGGTCTATAAGACAATACTCTGGTTATCACATCATATGATCCCGTACCCTCTACTTCTTTTGTTTCATACAAGTTACGAAGAGTCATTTCAGGGATTGTGATTTGACTTAAGCTCAACGGATAAATTTATCTTCAATGTTCATTGCTGAAATTCATGAAGATACATGTTGTCTTTCTGCTATGAAAAGACATGCTTCCTTACTTGAGTAAATAAAACAACCAAGATACAACAACGCACGAAATTACACGCAACACAAACAACCATTACAACATTCTACAATCATTCAATAAGGTGCAAACACGAGAAGGGGGGTTGAACTGTTTTTGCCAAAGTTGACAACTTTTTGATAATTTATAAATAATTAAAAAAATTAGTTTGGTTTTGGTGACTTACTTAGAGTAGAAGCAGTCGGATTCAGAGGCAGCAAGCAATGAAAGCATAAATAATTTGACACGTAGATTTATCCTGGTTTACCACTAACTTAGCTACATCTAGTCCCCTCATTCATAATGCTTTAATCCATTAATTCAAAACCCTTGAATTACAACGCACCTGACCCTCTAAGCTAGTCTTCCCGAACAACCTGACAATCTCAGACTTTTGAGGAACTAACCACCTTGACCATACCAATCAAGTCTTCTCCTAACAACCTGACAACCCCAGATTGAAGAAGGAACTAAACCACTATCGAGTTGGATACAAAAGATTGGAACTTGAGTAGTTGCTTCTAACAAAGCTGATAATAATAATAATAATAACTTTCACACTCTAAGAAAAGAATACTCAGAAAATATTTCTAACCTGAACAAGTGTTTCTCTCTTTGAACTCTAAGATGAATTGAGAACTTTGAGCTTGAGTTCTTCTACTATTTTCTGCTTTTCGATGCTTTTCTCCTTCAGCCTTGAGTGTCTATTTATAATGAAAATTTGGGCTTCAATTTAGTCCTTGTTTAATTCTGAATTGTATCTTGTTCAAATTGAGTTTGTAAATTCTTCAAATTGATTCTATTTCTATTTTGTGTAGATTGAGTTTGTAAATTCTTCAGATTGATTCTGTTCCTATTTTGTGTAAATTGAGTTTGTAAATTCTTCAAATAAACTCTTCTTCAAATCATGATCAAATCTTCTTCAAATCTTAATTAAATCTTCTTCAAATGTTGATCAAATATTCTTCAAATCATCTTCAAATCTTGACCATATCTTCTTTTCAACTTGGTCAAAGATTTTCTTCAATTATAAATATTAATCAAATCTTATTTTAGATTTTCATCAATTATAAATTTGAATCAAATCTTATTTTAGATTTTCTTCAATTATAAATTTGAATTAAATCTTATTTTAGATTTTCTTCAATTATAAATTTGAATCAAATCTTATTTTAGATTTTCATCAATTATAATTTGGAATCAAATCTTATTTTAGATTTTCTTCAATTATAAATTTGAATCAAATCTTATTATAGATTTTCTTTAAAAACATAAATCTTCTTTCATACTCTTTGAAGTCAAATATATTGTTCTCATAAAATATTTTTGTTAACATAAAACTCTAAATGTAAAACCAACTTGGTTCCAATAATCTAAGTGTTGAGAAAGAAAAATCTGAAAGTATTACATTGTAAGCAACCTCTTGAGAGAGATTTTTCAGAAAAACCTAAACTCATTCATTTATAACTTAGTCTGGTAGTAGTTGTTTTCCTCAACGGTTTGTAGGTGCAAACTGGAAGTTGAGTAAACTTAACTTGTTGAAGTTAAGTGTTGTAATTCGATTTGAATTATTTGAGAAAATCATTATGGGTGAAGGGACTGGACGTAACTACCAGTTTGGTGGTGAACTAGTATAAATCGTTGTGTGATTTACTTCTTTCCTCTACTTATTTATTATGTGCTTTAATTACCAAGTGTATCCAAGAATTTTTTTAAATAGTAACACACTAGTAAGCATAAGTCAATTAAGCGATAATTGTTATAATATTGTATTTAAACAAAAATGATTTTAAGCTTTGTTTAAGAAGGATGACTCGATACTTTTTACGGGAAAAAGGAAAAACATTTCTAAAATCAATCTTTTTAATTTTTATAAACCAGAAGTCAACTGTTTCATGTCTATCAATGATGAGCGGTGGAATTGGAACAGAAGATTGAGTCATGTCAACTTGAGAATGATCTCAAATTTAAACAAGTTTTATCCTTTGGTCCTACGAGGCTAACATTTGACACGTTTTATTTTTACAAAAAATGAGATTCATTCATTCAAATTGATAAAATATTTCACTCAACAACAAATTCAAAGTTGCTAAAACTAAAACGTTGAATCTACGAACAAACTCACAACATTCAAGTTAATAGCACAAAATGGCAAAATGCCTACAAATATGTCAAATTAAAGTGTTCGGAATACTCCTGTCTCTGAATCTGTAACGTTGACGACGCCAAAGTCAATGATTAAATTTGTAATGAATCAAAATTAATTTATCAGTCTGAACCGAACGAACACCACAACAAGATGTGGTTGTTATTATTATATTTTTTATTCAATTATTATTTTTGAAAAGTATATATGTGTATGACATGATTTATTTAATTTGACTAAATATTTTTGCCAAGTATTTGAAAAAAATGCTTATAATAATGACACGATTTCACTATTTTTAAAAAACAAAAATAATAAAGATATTTTAGATTAGTCAACCGTCCAAATATTCGTTAGTGAGAAAAGTCAGGTTAGCAAAAGGAAAATGAATATTGGATCCTAAATATAGTGCGAGGGAGGGGAAAGAAACATTGTGTAAGGAACTTGCTCCGACTCCGTTCAAATTTTAGCATGTCATATCTACCTTTGAACTTGACTTATTAGTATAATCTATTAATATTTTTACTTTCTCTCTGATTCAATTTGATAAAATCTTTGATTTTGAAATGATGACTTTTTGATACAAAATTTATGTTTGTAAATTAAAATATTGATTTTTATGGTAAAGTTGTTACTAATCAAAACTGATTTTTAGTAAATGGTTTTATGACGATGGATAATTTTGAAAACGGTGTTTGATATTATTATTATTATTATTGTTTAAGAAATCCTTTTTAGTTTAAAACAAAATTGTGACATGCAATTTATTTTCTTAGAAGTGTTCTTAATTTTCTTATGATATTGATATAAAAACCTATTTTGATCCGATATAGAAATCTATGTCAAAAATTAATTTTCATTCAATAGAAGTCGTTATAAAGGTTGAATCGTGTTTTAATCAATAGAAATTGTTATTAGCTACAAACTCAATTTTTTTATTTGGTTAAAATTTTATGTTGTAATAGTTTGATTGTTGGAGAAATTTTTAGAAACCTTATTGATGTTAAAAATAATAATTTTTCCAGAAATAATAAATATGTTGAAAGTTATTGTTATAGTTATTTCTTTTAGAATATTAAAGTTATGATTTTTATGAGACAATTGTATGAAGGTTGTGTTGATTTATAAAATAATAATAATAATAATAATAATAATAATAATAATAATAATAATAATAATAATAATAATAATAATAATAATAATATGGTTGTTTTAAAAGAATTTGTCTAAATCTTAAACTAAACCCAAACTTTATTTGAGTAGGAGTTAGTAGTTGAAAGAAAATTAAATACTAAGTTAATTATTACTAATTTGAAGGTCTGAACCGAGTTAAGCAAGAGTTGTGACACATAATTCTAGAAACAACCTTGGTAACGGTAAGGGCATCACTTCATTCGCTTTCCTACTTGAATTATATGTGATATTATGTATTGGTTATGTTTGTGTGTTATCTTCAAAATATGTGTTATATGAATTACATGTTTTTGAATAATATTATGAGATTAAGTAATTCGCGTATGTTTATTGGTAACGGGTGGTTATTCAAGGTGATGACTTTGTGTCTGAACTAGGTTGGTTTATGACAAGGTTGAAAGGTTTTGGACGCTCTGGTTGAGTGATCTATTTTGTTACTAACTAAGGTGATGACATTCATGCATGCATTGGTGGCCTGGACCTAGTCGCAAATACGTGACGACAGTTCCTTGAAAATGCAACGTGATTCAGAAACATATTCAACGGTGGAATAATGAACATGAAACTCTGAAGAGCATTTGTCCAACAGTGGGACAAGTCCAATGGTGGGACACTGTCCAATGGTGAGACTTTTTGCTCTACAGGGTGGTGATATTCCAAAATCATGCATTAACATATAGTCTAACAAATAGAATTTGTATATTTTGGTTGATTTATATCTTTTGTGCTTTGTGATTTTAACTGTTAAATGAAGTATATGATTTATTTATACTTTTGCTATAACAACTATATATGCATTTTTATTTGCTCTGTGTTTGTTATTTGGAGATGACCTTTACATTTAACAAGACGTCACATATAGCGTTACATGAGTGAATAATGTCGCGGGTCAACCTAGTAGGAGAAATGTGAGGAAGTACAATAACATGCAGTTGGAGGCTCCGAGATACTTTTGAATTGGTGTTAAACTTGTCGGGAAAGTTTTCCACAAGCGTCCATAATTATGACCAACTAGGATTTATTTTTGGATAATAAAACACCAAGAGTTTTGACTTTAAGAATTTCTTTTGTTTAACGTATTAAAACTAGGAGGGGTTTGACCCAAAAATAGACCTAGAGGAGGGGCGACCTCACATCTAGAAATTTTTTAACACACTAAAAAGTATCCATCTCGTCTAAAAGTATAAATTGAAAATGGATAAAATTGTAAAAAAAAATACAAATAAAATATTCCAAAGAACATAAGTAAAAAAAGAAATTCCCTTATTTTTAGACATACTTTTTTATAGCTCAACATATATCACTAGAGCCGAGCAAGATTAGTTGACTCGATCGAAGTCAATCGTTTTACTTAAAACTCTAGGTATAAAAGTTTAATTATTTTAGTGTGAGTTTTTTTGTCTCACTTAGTCTTCATCACCATTATGAAAAATAGACTATTTAATAACAAATTACTTAAACATTGACAAAAATATTGAAAGTTTAATATACTTTTTTAAAAAAAAATGAATTTAAAAATAAAATAAAATAAATTATAAAAAATAAAAATAAAACTCATCACTTAAATTAATCCACGTGCATGACCCACAAATCCGTACTAAACGATACAAAAATCAATCGAAATTGAACTTATAAATCATTGACTTAATTGAACTTATAAATTATAGACTTAGTTTTGAATGGTTTAACAAAATTAGATTCAAATCCACCCATGGCCAAAGTTGAGCCCTACGTACTATAATACATGTCCATCGGGCCAAGCAAACATTTTGACATCATCTCAACAAAAAATAGAGGTATTTTTTAAAGAAAAAAAATATATTTTTGATTTATTTATAAGAAATAAAGTAGAATAAAATAAGCGCGCACTAGAATAATTTTTTTTTAATTTTATTTCCCATTTCATTCTCAGGTTTTGTACTTTACAACAATATTCAAAGTTGCAGCAGAAGCAGGGTTTTATGTTTTCTTTCTTTCTCAATCTCTCAGTTTTCTCTTATGGACATGTTTTCTTTCCACAATTCTTCACTAACACACCAACTTGTATTATTCCAACTCAAATAACCCTCTAACTCACCCTTTTCTTTTATTAACCCTTTTTCCCACTGTAATAAAAAAAAAGCACTTTTCTCACACCACAAAGCTGGGGAAACTATTTTGTGTGTTTTCGTCCATGGGGGTCTCTTCTCAGACTAACCCTTTTAGTTTTAGATCATCTTACTATTGTCCTTCTTGTTTATCCTTTTCTCACTCTTCTTCTCGACCCTTTCGTTTTCCTCTCCCTTCTCTGTCTTTTTTCGCTTCCTATGGTTCACCCCATCACAGGTTTGTTCATTCTTAATCCAAAGTTCTTATCTTTTTTCATTGGGTCTCTTTTTTTCACTTTACCACATGTCTTAAAATCCCCTCATGACATTGGTATATTTTTTGTGATATTATTAAGACTATGATAGAATTTTTACTTGTTTTATGTTTTTTTATTTATATATTTGTACAGTGTTTTTTAGTGATTTTGTTAAATGAACTATGTTGTTAAGCATCTTTTATGATTTGCACGTATATTAAGAAAAATGTAGTGTATTTAATTTGTCTATTTTGTGTATAGTTGTAACTTGTTACTAAAGTACCATTTTCTATAGGGGTGTGTTTAACTTTTTACACTTAGTAGTACTAATTAGGAGTATATTTTTAAATTGATGATAAATGTATTTAGTAATTTGAAATGCGGCTTATATTTAGGGATAATTTTTTGTTTTCAAAATATGCTTATATTTAGAGACAGAGGTAGTAACCTGGTTTCCCGCTGTATTTGAACTGTTGAAATGCTCAACAATGCATTTCTAGGGATGAAATTTGAAATAGAAGTTTGGTTTTGTTTTGGTTTGGTTTTTGTTTTGTGTCTTCTCTCTGGCATTTGGTGAAATTTGTGCTTTATCCTGCTGTTTCTGAAAGATGAAAAAGGGGGTGAGAAAGGCATTGAGTAAAGGTGTGGACAGAGTTCAATTTGCTAGTAAAAGTGAAGAAGAATTTTGCGTGAAGTTTGTGTGTATGTTGTATGTTCAGATGAAAATATCCTGTTGTATTTTTTGGACTTTTCTCATAAGGTCGTCTTTGTAACTGCATAATCATAAATGTTCAGTTTATGGATGGATTGTTCTGATATTGTGATTTGTGAAGGCTTTAACGCGATTTTTCACTTTTAAGGGTATAAAATTGAGAGAAAATAAAAATGAAAAATCAACGGTTTATAGAAATTGTTACTCTGCACACCACAAAACTTAATGCATGAAGTTGGACATTTATATTCATAAGTTTGATTTAAATTTTGCTAGTTGCTTAACTAGTGTTTAAAAAAATTAACAATTCAACATTGAATAGCTAGCTAGGAAGCAAGGCATAAGTTGTAAACCATGAAGTGGCATGTAAATGACTACTGAAGTTCTTTGATAGTCTTCCTATTCCTTTTCTTCTGCAAATTTTTGTTATATATATTGGAAATTAATATTTTGTAGTTTATCCCTAGTTTTAAGATGTTGAGACTGAAATAAATAAGAAGCACCTAACATTTACTGATGAAGTGTTTCTATTTTAATTATTTTTGTTGTTGCTAAAAAGCGCATGCAACTAGTGACATCATATTATCCTGAGCATCAGCGTAACTATTTGCAAATGTCGATCATGGAATAGAGCAGCAGAAATTATATATTTTATTATCATTCATGACATCACGCATTGCTACATAGCCTTGTTTTCCCTTGTTGCTTGTTACTATATAGTCTATATTGCATCTTCAATGAGCTAGAGTGAAAAGTAAATTATGCTATTTCATTCTATTGATTGGTACCTTTTTATTTTTTATGCATGATAGAAGAAAAGTCCAATCAATCCAGATTGCCAACATTGTCCATCTACATAGCAATTTGTCTAGTAACTCTCTTCAATTTAGAGAAGGTTCACACCGTCTAAAGCGAATATCTTTTGGGTTGAATAAATGCAATGACATGGTGTATAGTCGTAACTCTCGAATACATATTTCAGTTATGAAATTTTCAACTGCATCATATAACATGTTGGAGGTAACAAATCAAACAAGACAGGAAGAAGAGCTGAGTTCTTTGAGTTCCTATGACAAACAAGTTAGGCTGATGAAGTGTTTGGGTTCTCGGGGTTACAGATTACCCAAAACCCCTTCTCGTAGAAAATTATCTGGTGATGAAACCGGCTGGGCTGAGGCTAGTTATAAATTGACTCAGAGAAGAATGGAAATGCATGCTCTCGACAAGAGTAGTTCGTATCCGTCCAATACAAATACAATTGCTTTTTCGAATAGTAAAAAACCAACTATATCTGAAAATGAAGGGCACAATTTTATGCTGCAGGATCTACATGAACCTGCCTCATCTTCTGTTCAACATTCTATATTAAACTCGAAGGTATTACCAGACACTGAAAGAGTTGACACTGAGTCAAATGAATCTTCATTAGAGTTCAGTGAAGAGAAAATCGATAGAGTTAATGGCAACCACAGTTTGGCTACAACTGCAAAGGACAAAACTCAAGCAAAATCTGCTGTTGCTATGATACGCAGTGATGAACAATTGAAACGTCAGGACAGGCTATGCAGTATCTATGAAGACATATTGGTTGTTAATAATCTTTCTCATGCGGAGGAAGTAGCTAAGATGCTTACAGTAAATTACAGGCATCTTATTCATGCATGTGATACTGAGGTATAATTGTTGACTAAGTTAACTTTTAATATGGTTGTGGCGTTGTGCCCTAAATGCAACACAGTACATAACTAGATTCCTTTTCTAATATGCATATATGTTGAACATGAGTTCAATGATGTATCCTTTGGTCCTTTTTAACCAATACAAATTGAATATATATTGTTTTCTTTAACCTTTTTTCAATTTAATTTGCATTGGCAATTTTGTCGCTGAGTCTCTTGGCTATTTGTATTTCACAATTTTTGAGCATGTGATATGTTCCAATTTTTAATGTCTTAAAAGGTGTCCAAGATAGATGTCAAACAAGAAACACCTGTAGATCATGGGGAGATAATATGTTTCAGTATTTATTCGGGTCCAGAAGCTGATTTTGGAGGTGGGAAGTCCTGTATCTGGGTAGATGTTCTTGATGGTGGAGGCGAAGAGATTTTAAATAAGTTTGCCAAATTTTTTCAAGATCCATCCATAAAAAAGGTAGCTGCTCTTTCTTATCATTCTTCGTTTTATGTTTTTAATCTTATCGTTATGTGAAGAACCTCTTAAGGGTTTGTATGATTTAAGTTTTGGTGGAATTTATTCAAACAAATTTGATGTAAAAATGTTTTGCATTTGGGAAGGATGTTTTAAAAGTGAGTTTAGAAGAATTGCTTTTGTTTGGATGGTAACGTTAGTAGTTTGACTAGTAGAAGAATTGCTGTTGTTATGCAGTTAGTGTTTAAATAAACGCTTACCTGGTAGAAAATCGTTGGCACGTGTTTTATGTGCGGAACAAAAAACTTGCATCATATTAAAGGAGCGATATTTGATAAATGTGGCTGTTAAGGGCCAATTGACATTCTTATCTCATCGCCTAGTAATATAAACAGGGAAAAGCCCTACCTTTTCACTGTATCACGTATAGTCTCTACCCAACTCTAGTCTCATATATCTAAAGGCGGTTTATATACAATATACCTGACATATTTGTCTTGGTGTTATGTTGTAGTTCCTTCAGAAAATTAAAAATTACACAAGGGGACTATAATATGCCAGGATAATGTACAGATGATCTTGAATAGGGTATTTGCTGGTAAATATATTATATATGAACACCCAAAATAATATAGAAAGGCGATAAATGACCAGTAACAGGCCATTTCGAGGGAACGAACATGGCTCTAGAAACTCTATAAATGGACAAGAATGTCATTTTCTATGTTGCATAATTGCATTATTTACGTTGTGATGTTTACTTCATATATTTAAGTGCTCTATGATTGTAATTTCATTCCGGCCACCTCCAAGCCTAGGATTACAATTATCTGTGTTTTTCCATGTTTTCTTTAATTTTTTGAATATTGCACACCCTTATATATTTTCCCTGTTACGGGCAACCTATAAATTCTCACTTATGTATGTAGTCTTTGACTTCCTCTTTGAACCATATGGGTAAAGTATGATAGTTGTGTTTGGTTTATGCCTTCTGATAGAACACTGCAAATTAAGAGGAATGAGGGCCCAAAGAGTGGGCCCCACTCACCCAAGTCACACACCTCACACACATTAAGTTTCTAAAAGGATGAATGGAGGGAATAAAAGTCAGTTAATAACGTCTCTTATTCTACTGATCTTCCATTAAAGGAATGAGGGAAGGGAAAGTGGGAAAGACATTCAGTTTCAAGAAGGATGAATGGAGGAAATAAAAGCTAGTTAATAACGTCAGAAAATATTGTAAGAAATAATTAGGAGAAATTCCTTCTCTAGTTATGAGCAATTTTGCTCTGTTTAAGAGTTCTTAGAACACTGGTTTAGTTTTTCTTTCTACATTCTCTCCTGATCTCGTCATTGCAAGAGATGCTACTCTGAATTTTAAGAAATAATATACCTTTTTCTTCCATTAAAATTCTGAGTTCTATCATTGGTCCGACCTGTCGGATAGAAATAGAAGCTAGCAAAACCTAATGCCACCGAAATGTCTGAAAAATTTGAGGCTTTGGAGATACGAATGGCTGCTGAGATGGAAGGTTTATCAGCGCCAAACCTTGGATGAATTTCGTCAAGCTATTTTGGCAGAGTTTGCGAAACTGTTGATTCGACCTACACCTGGGGTGTCGCAGACAACTAAGGAGCCAGTTACAGAATACAAGATGGCGGTGAAGGTGGAGCTGGCGTCTTTGATGGCAAGGATCTAGTGGGATGGATCACGGGAGCAGAGACATATTTTGAGGTACAGGGAATATCTGAAGAAGTGAAGGTTCGTTTGGAGAAAATTAGCATGGAGGGAGCAACCATTCATTGGTTTAATTTTCTACCTGAAACAGAGGATGACCTCACGTGGTTAAAGTTGAAGGAAGCGCTGATTGAGAGATATGGACGAAGAAAGAGCGATAATCCATTTGAAGAATTGAAAGATCTTCAACAAACTGGAGATGTGGAAGAGTACATTTCAGATTTCGAATATTTCTCTTCTTAGGTTATGCATCTCCCCAAAGAACAATACCTTGGTATTTTTTGGGTGGCCTCTAGTCAGAGGTACGTTTGCAAGTAAGGACCTTCAACCCTAAGACACGTGTGGAGGCGATGAAATTGGCTCGTGATGTTGAAACAGAGTTACGGGGTGTGTTGAATTATAGAGGAAGTGGAGGTGGAGGTCGTTCACGAAACTGGAAAAGGGGAAGAGAAGGAAGTGTAATGGCTTACAAATAGAAATGGGTACGGATCGAGTCTTTTTCCAGACCCAAACAAGGGAAATGCCAGTTATGGGCCAAGTGGGGGAACCCAATCCAGAAATACCCAAACTGGGTCAAATTCTAACCTGGAATTGATCATGCAAGGATCCAACCTTAATCAGAACCAAACGCGAACAAATGGCGATGAGGAGCGACAGGGGAACCGCGAAAATCGCAGTAAGGGAACCAAGCATCTTCCCTATTCCGAATTAATGGATCATAAGGCGCGAGGCCTCTGTTTTCGATGTGAGGAAAAGTTCCATCCTCTTCATCAGTGTGCCGAAAAACAGTTGTGTTTGGTGATTCTAGGAGATGATGAAGTGACACTCGACGACGGTGAAGTCCTAGCTATCAAACTGATGGAAGGGGAGAAAGACGCTGCAGTGAGATGCAACTCCATGATGCTGTTCAGAATAGAAGAGGAAGGCAGAGCTCGAAATTCGTTCCCTTTTCTTCTACATTTGGAAGGTACCGTGAAGGGCATCATAGGTCACGATGATGGTGGACACTGGTGCTAGTCACAATTTTGCGACTCCTCAAATGGTTGCAGTTCTGCAGCTTCCAGTAAAATAGATCCCAGTTACGAACGTGAAATTTGGAAACGATTCCCGTGTGTCTAACAAAGAAGTGTGGGAAGTTTGACATTCAAGTTGGAAGGTTCTAGACCACTGCTGAAGCTTACATAGTGGAATTACAAGGTGAGGGCATGATTCTGGGAGTGGCTTGGCTGCATAAGCTTGGCAAGGTGTTATTTGATTGGGAAGAAATGGCAATTTGCTTGGATTGGAAAGGGAAAGTTGTGAAGCTGCAGTGTCAAATTCCAGAGAATTGGAGAATCAATCACGAAAAAGAACTTAATGTTGCAATCATGAATATACTAAGGCCAAGAAAAATCATAACCTGGGAAGGGAAGAAGGAAACCATCAGCTGGGAACCTGGAAGTTTGCTACAGAATCAATGTCTTAGTGTTAGCCTTGAGGACAAGGTTCATTTTGAAGGGGGTGGCAATGATAGAACACTGCAAATTAAGAGGAATGAGGGCCCAAAGAGTGGACCCCACTCACCCAAGTCATACACCTCACACACATTTAGTTTCTAGAAGGATGAATGGAGGGAATAAAAGCTAGTTAATAACGTCTCTTATTCTACTGATCTTCTATTAAAGGAATGAGGGAAGGGGAAGTGGGAAAGGCATTCAGTTTCAAGAAGGATGAATGGAGGGAATAAAAGCTAGTTAATAACGTCTCTTATTCTACTGATCTTCTATTAAAGGAATGAGGGAAGGGGAAGTGGGAAAGGCATTCAGTTTCAAGAAGGATGAATGGAGGGAATAAAAGCTAGTTAATAACGTCTCTTATTCTATTGATCTTCCATTAAATGAATGAGGGAATGGGAAGAGGAGAAAGTATTCAGAAAATATTGTAAGAAATAATTAGGAGAATTTCCTTCTCTGGTTAGGAGCAATTTTGCTCTGGTTTAGGAGTTCTTTGAACTCTGGTTTAGTTTTTCTTTCTGCAAGCTACGTACAAGGATTCATATTGATTGGGTTAAGTTTTGTTACTAATCGAGATATGACTCGCAAATTGGTTAAAGAAATGTTGTTCTTTTAGTGGTACCTTTTTGGTCATGTCATTCCTCAATTAATGAAAAAATAATGGCTCATATGTTTGTACTTTCCTAAATAATAAATTATTACTTTTTACATAAGAAAGTCTGAATTTTCAAATAATTGGATCTTAGGTAGAAAAAACCCTCAAATAAAAGTAGTTATGGTGTTTTTCTCAAAATTTAGAAAAAGTATTGTAATAGTGCTTAATTAAAAAGATTATTTAGTTGCATAATTCTTCTAGCTTCATAAACTGATAGTAGCGTTGTATTACTAGGTTTATGTGCCGTAGATTTGAAAATAACAAAGTCACTGGTGCATTCTGTAGGTTTGGCATAATTATAGCTTTGACTGTCATGTTATACAAAACTATGGATTTAAGGTTTCTGGATTTCATGCTGATACAATGCACATGGCACGGCTATGGGATTCATCAAGACGTTGGGTTGGTGGTTATTCTCTTGAAGCACTTTCAGGTGACAAAGAGGTCATGTCTAGGGCTAAGCTGAATCTCGAAAAGGATTTGATTGGTAAGGTGTCGATGACAACTATATTTGGTCAGAAAAAGGCAAAGATAGACGGATCTGCGGGTAAAATGGTTACCATTGCTCCTGTTGAAGTACTGCAAAGAGAAGAGCGTATACCTTGGATATGTTACTCTGCCTTAGACGCTAGAAGCACTCTGAAGCTTTATGAGAGCCTAAAGAGTCATCTGTCAGATTTGCCTTGGAAACTTGATGGAGAACTTTTACACGGAAGCATGTTTGATTTTTACGAGAAATATTGGCAGCCATTTGGCGAGCTTCTTGTCAAAATGGAATCTGAGGGTATGCTAGTCGATCGATTATATCTTCAAGACATAGAAAATGTGGCCAAAGAAGAGCAAGAGGTAGCTGTTAATAGATTTCGAAAATGGGCATCTAAGTATTGTCCTGATGCCAAGCATATGAATGTTGGAAGCGATGCACAGTTGCGCGTCCTGCTTTTTGGTGGCACTACAAACAGGTTCACATTATTTAAATCTTTTGTGTAGCAATTGTTTCGATCTTAATAAATTGATAATTTGGTAGAAAAGTTTCAATTCTATTTATGGAACATATTGTTCTCAGTCATTTAGAATGAAGTGGTTCATATTCACGTATATCATGAAAATAAAGCTTTCATTTTTCCTGCTCCATTATACAGAAAAAACCACAACGAGGCAATTCCAACTGAGCGGATTTTCAAAGTTCCCAATGTTGATAAAGTGCTAGAAGAAGGCAAAAAGACTCCTTTAAAATTACGTGCTATTAAGTTGAATAGCATTGGCTATAACCTGAACGTTGACATGCACACAGCTAGTGGCTGGCCCTCAGTTAGTGGTGCCGCTTTAAAGGCCCTAGCTGGCAAAGTTTCTGCTGAATACGACTTTATTGAGGCTCTTAACATTGATCTTGAGGATGAAGATGGAAAGCCTTCTGAAATTGAAGATGAACCTGTAGAAATAGACAATTCTGCTTATGGAACAGCCTTTGCTGCTTTTCCAACAGAGGAAGAAGGGAGAGAAGCATGTCATGCAATTGCTGCTTTATGTGAAGTCTGTTCAATTGACTCTTTGATCTCTAACTTCATCCTTCCCCTGCAGGTAATTATTCTTTTTCTTTATAGGCTTTGTTTGAGTAAAAATCTTCATTAAGCGCTTATCATTTAAGTGCTTAATGTATAAGCTATTTAGATAACATCAGATAAATTAAATCCAAACTGTTTTTATATAAGCTATGCTGTTTTCATAAGCTATCTTGGAGAGCTTATGGAAATAACCTGAAAACAACTTATTGACATGTCATATAAGCTGTTTGCATAAGCTCTACCAAACAGTCTTACAAGTGCTCATGCTAATAAATAAACTCAAATAAGCCAATCAAAACAGGCCTTTAATAAGTTTATTTTGGACTTTAATTCTGATCAGGTTGTGTCAATGGATTTTCATGTTGCTCTTGTAAACTTTGCTTATCCAGTATGATTGGCATTTATAGTGTTTTTCGTCAATGCATCTGAAACATTTTCATGGTTAGTTTGTATGTTTGAAGAGGATGAGCACATGTTTAAATCCAATGGCTGCATTATTTGTAGTAGGATGTCGGTATATTGTAGATTGTGTGTGTATATATCTATATTGAATTATTGGTTTGTATGTTGTAAGTTTGGAATAATGGTTTGTTTCTGTCTGCTCTATGCTAGCTTAATATGTTTCAATGACAGGGCCATAATATATCTGGAAAGGACCTCCGTGTTCATTGTTCCATAAATATCAACACAGAAACTGGACGCTTGTCGGCAAGAAGGCCAAGTCTGCAGGTTCTTTCAACTTCCATTTTTTTTAGAATTCCATATTAGTTGTTGAATTACATAATTTTTTTAATGCCATACATATTTCTGTCCTTGGTTTCGTCTGTATATGTATATTTACTGATGTAGTATGATTCCATTTTTTTATGATCGATAAATATAAAACTATTTGTGTCTTTTGGTAGAGTTGGTTCTTGATGTGATATCTAAGCCTCTGTGACCAAGTTCTAAGATTTTATCATTGTTGCTGAGTTGCTGCCATTCATTATCTCTATTTGAGTTTACACTGAGTTGTATTGCATTATGAATCTAAATGACATATAATTTGAAAATATTGGTATCACCTGGACCAGATTAATTGTTGGATTTCAAAAAGATGCAGATTTAATCTAACTTGAATAATTCATACATTAGAATCAACCAGCTTTGGAAAAGGACCGATACAAAATCCGTCAAGCATTCATAGCTGCTCCTGGAAATTCTCTTATAGTTGCTGATTATGGACAGGTTTGTATAATTCATACATTAGAATCAACCAGCTTTGGTATTTCATTCTGTTGATGGAGCATTGTGTTCTTACAGTTGGAACTTAGGATTCTTGCACATCTTACTAATTGTAAGAGTATGTTGGAAGCCTTTGAAGCTGGTGGTGATTTCCATTCCAGAACAGCAATGAATATGTACCCTTATATCCGTGAAGCAGTTCATAAAAAGGAAGTGCTTCTTGAATGGCATCCTCAGCCTGGTGAAGATAAACCCCCTGTTCCTCTCCTCAAGGTAAATTGTCTTCTGATCTACTTATAGTTTAATGGTGTTAACCTTGCTTTCCGTGTACAATTAACCACTTCCTTTGTTACTTTTTATCTATCACTTTTGTAGGAATTTTGTTTCAATTTATTTGTCGTTTTCAAAGTTCAATGCAACTTTAACTATTGTTTTGTCAATAATACTCTTAACTATTTATTGCAAAGAGAGAAATAAGTGGAATGAGATAATAAATAGTTAAGGGTATTATAAGAAAAAGACAAACAATATCATCAAAAGCATCAAAATTTATTAGTAAATAACCTAATGTGACAACTAAAAAGGAATGGAAATATTATATTATATCACTGTATCTCTCTTGTTAGCTTGGCATATCTTGTGATTGGTAGTTAACATAAAAAGGAATATATTTTGGTAATTAACCACTGAAGTATTAACATAAAAATTGACCTAACAACCTAAAATATAGACCCTTCAAAGAGAGACAGGAGAAACATTTAATAGGAATTGTGGGAAGGGAATATATTTTGTATCTAATCAAGTTGGTATACGTTCTTAGTTAGCTTCTTTTTGCAGCTTAGCATTATGTCATACCCTTGAAACTCAAGATAGATGTCCCTCATAGTTTTCTAATAGTAGCAACCTATGAGAAAAAACGCACAATACATAATAAATTTAATGTCAAGTTAGGCATAAATATAATCATTGTGATCAGTTAAACTATGCATGTATTGTATCTTACTATTAATTTTCTCTTTTACCTTTTTCAGGATGCTTTTGCTTCTGAAAGAAGAAAAGCGAAAATGCTTAACTTCTCAATTGCATATGGAAAGACTCCACAGGGTCTCTCTAAGGATTGGAAGGTACCATGAATTCATTCTATCACTTATTCTGAGGTGCTTACATGGGTCACAAGTCTCTACGAATTTTGATTTGATCATACAAATATTTCTGTCAGGTTTCTGTTAAAGAAGCTAAGAACACAGTTGACCTCTGGTACAATGATAGAAAAGAAGTTTTAAGATGGCAACAGAAACGTAAAAAAGAAGCTTTTGAATTCGGTTGTGTTTACACATTACTAGGGCGAGCCCGGCAGTTCCCTGAGATAAATCAAGGTCAAAACTACTATAAAGGTCACATTGAACGAGCTGCTATTAATACCCCAGTGCAGGTCCTCAATTCTTTCATATACATTAATGCTATAGTTTTCAACCAACACTCCCTCATGTCTATCACTTTACTCTCAATCATGGTCACTTATTTTTCATTTAAAATATAACATTACTGATTTTTTAGGATAACTGATATATAGGGTTTTTGGTTAGTAACAGATTTATATCCTTGTCACTGCCTCTATCAATTCCCAAAGTTTGAGATCCATCATCACTTTAAGACCCTTCTTTTATGGTTTTTGGATTTGTCAATTGCAACAGGGTAGTGCAGCTGATGTTGCCATGCTTGCCATGTTAGAAATATCCAATAATAAACAGTTGAAGGAGCTTGGATGGAAGTTACTTCTTCAGGTTAAATACATTTATGCAAAGAATTTTCCTGTTTATAATGTACTCACTTCTTGTCAAGTTCCATTCAAGTATTTTCATCCACTTGATTTTTTCGATTTTAATGCATGGATTTTGGGATGATGGACAAAGGGGTAAGTAAGACATGGTTAGTATAGAAAATTGTATCAAATCTTATTGGAAAAAAAATTGTATCAAGAGTTTGCTGTGTCTATGTTAAAGAAAACATCATTCATGTATTATTTGTAAAATTCATGTATTTTCTGTAAAATAGTTTATTTTGATCAGTCAAATAATTTCTCTGAGAAGTGCTAGCAACACATTCTCTAACACACATTCCATATACTCTCTTCTATTAGTTGAAATTCACATGGGTCCCACCAAATTGTGTGGGTCCCATTAAGATTTGTTGGGACCATATAAATTTTAACCAATAAAAGATAGTGTGTTAAAGAGTGTGTTGCTAGCATTTTTCAATCTTCAACTTGCTAGTGGCTGTTGATTGAAGAGTTACACAATTTCACTTGTTGATATGATTCATTGCTAACTTGATTGGTGTATGTTCCTTTCCTCCTAGTTATTTTCCATTCTTCATAGTACTCCATAGTTTATACATTGATTTTTGCTTTTACATTTTTTCTTTTCAATCTCATTTTTTGACCCCAACATTACATTGGTCCAAGTGGAATTGAACTCAAATCCCTTAAGCAAGGTCTTGAGTTCAGGCCTTGTGGATGAAAAAAAACATGATTGGGAGGGGAAAAACCACGAAAAGTGGCCAGCAAGGTTCCCAAGCAGAGATTAGTCATCAGCAAAGCCGATGAATACTTTGCACCAATGACATGGTTACCCAAAAAAAAATTGATATGCGAATATGATGAGCATTCAGCTCTCTTATCATGGCTTTATCTCTATATTCATATTAATGCTGTTTCAGATATGAATGTTTTGGTCCAATTAAAATCTTTAGTTGCATTTTAGCTAAGATTTTACCATAACAATAGGTTCATGATGAAGTCATACTAGAAGGACCAAAAGAGTCAGCTGAGGTTGCAAAGGCCATAGTTATTGAGTGCATGTCAAAACCCTTTAATGGCAAGAATATTCTCAAAGTCGCCCTCTCTGTGGATGCCAACTGTGCACAAAACTGGTACGCCGCAAAATAAACATCACATCAAACCGTTATGCTGTGCTGTTGTGGGGTTGTTTTGCACCCTTGGTTTCATACAAAGGCTATGAATGGATTTGGGAGTGATGTATTCTCATTCAGATTAAGTATTAGCTGCATGGTTTCTTTGGTGACTGTAATCAAAAGAGGGTGCAACCTTAATTTCTAGAGAGATGTGAATGGTTTCATTGTGAATTTTTTGGTGTACAGAATTTTTAATTTTTAACTATGTAGAGGCAGAAGGCCCAAAATCATTAGTGTCAGCAGCATTTGACTGCATTTGTTAGCTTTACTTCCATGGTTGTTAATTTACACACATTATGTCTTCTTGTTTTGTATCATGTACCTATATGGCTCTAGGCTGTGTGCAATTGTGTATCATTATGTGTTTTTGTGTTGTATATAAAATGAAATTTGTCAAATTCTGTCTTATTTGCCAATGTTCATGTCTGTTTGCAAACTATACTACATCATGCATTACGATTCTCGAGAAAATTCAGTTAACAAGGGTTTTTCATTTGACGGGTACTAGGAGGACTACTGAAATTATTAGTCATCTTAACATCGATAATGTGAAGGATTAATTGCAGTTTTAGTCCTTTTATTTTTATTAATTCACGAAATTGATTTTTCTATTTTTATCAATTCCTTAGGTCCCCTCAATTTTTTGAACATAAAAATGATGATTTGTCGTATTTTTAATAATGTGAAATACAATTCCATAATATAGAATCATCTAGATGCATTAATTATTCATACAAATGAATATTAATAATTGTTTCTCCATAATTGTTGATATAATAATTGTGGAGGCTCTTGAAAGGGGGTGGTTATCATCGAAAGCAAGGGGGAAAAAATGCTTTTGAAATTTTAAAAGATTGGGAGGTTCGGCCAAAAATAAATTTTACATTAAAAAATAATTATGAAAAGAAATATACAGATCTTAGTATCTTACTATTTCCTATTAAAATATCTGAAACAGGAATCAAAATGTTAATATTTGATATTTTTGTACCGTCAATAAAAACATTTTTGCAAAACAAACAGGCCTTTGGGAATCCTATGTTTTTCTAATGTGGGTTACCAATTCCAAAGAGTATTCTTGTGAATATCAATAACAGTGTTTCTATATCCTTAACTAACTTTTCACAATTATTATTATTGTTGCTGATTAAAGATCAAACATAAAATTCATGTAAATAACAACGCTACATTAAAACTCATTAATATACAAGTTATAGAGATATAATGCTAAATTAAAATTCGATAACTTTATGGTAAAAATGAATATACCAAACAAATACGTGCATTTACATTAATAAATTTAAAATTAATATCCAACAAAGATTTGAGTTTAGCAAGATTTGGATTTAGCAAAAAAGAATACACTCCCACGACATACCGAACCAAAATTTGAATATGCTATTTAGAAGAGATGTTCACGTTTAATAAACAATAATGTCTCAAATATAATAATTTTCGGTAAAAAAAATATATGAGAAACAAAAACTAATACCTACAACTAATATATTTCATAGTATGTACACAAACAAATTTATATACATATCATTTTAACTATTGGTATATACACAAATTTCTATGACCGAATAGCTACCCATTTTCTTATGTTAACTATTGGTATATACACAAATTTCTATGACCGAATAGCTACCCATTTTCTTATGTTAATGAATATATTATTATATAATTACAAAGAAACATCATTAATCAAACATATTTTGATTTTAAATTATAATAAAAAAGATGAATAATTTTATATTGGCGATATGATATCCCGTGCCAAGCACGGGCTACATACTAGTTCCTGTGAATATGAGAATATCAATAACAGTGTTTCTATATCCAGAATCTTTAATGCATTATCATCTTCAACATTTCAAACTTAAACGAGTGGAAATGGGACAAATGAATCTGGCTAGTCAATAACAGACAACATTTAGTAATTACATGGAAGATTTGTTCATTCATCTCAATTTACACAACGATTTTAAGCATCCTAGTTAGGCACTGACAACCGAAAACACAAACACACACTACCTTAGTAATGTTGATAGCCAAGGGTCAAACATTGCTCTGACTGGTCACCAGATGCAGGAGAAAATGGAGCATCATGAAGTTGTGCCATTGTAATTTTTGCTTGCGGGCCTTAAACCTGAGTAGCATATATATTTCAAATTGTACACAATAAAACTATCAAGGATATCATCCCCAATTCAAAAGTTAAAATGTGGAGGAGTCTTTAGTATCAGCATAGTTTGTTCTTTATGAGCCTATTTGTCATGCTGTTGAAGATCAATTTCCCAGGCTGATGCCAATTGCAATAAAAGTTGATCTGGAGGAACACCTTCCCAGTCCTCAACTGTATCTGAAGCTTCATCTAAATTTTGCAAGAGCATTTTCTTCACTTCCATGGGAATGCCAAAAGTATCAGGGCCATTGTCCAATAACACCTCCACCAACTGAATATTATGATCGCAATTTTAGTATCTTAAGCCTCATATGAAAGATATAAAGCTGGCAAAAAAGGAAGCAAATGCAGCATCGTGTACAATGCAGAATAACCACCAAATGCTAAACAAATTATTGATGGAATATCTGTGAAAAACTGTTAAGTCCAAGGAATTAATATGTTTTTGAATTTGTTATATAACCAATAATTTTCTGAACCACTTTGTTCAATGCATCTTGAAGATATTAAAAGATAAGATTCTATTAATCACAGGACGCAATTCCAAATAAGGTGGTTCTAAACTAAAGTAACAAGGTTATATTGTCCTTTGAATTTTATTAATTAATGGGTTAAAAATACAGCGCAACTTAAATTAAATAATGTTTTAACCATTAATCCAGCTCACTTTAGAGATACACTCACTTCAGAGGAAATTCATCCAAAAAGGAAAACTTGGTTTAAAATCTGGACTATGTACCAGCAAAAAGAAGAACCTGCAAGTCACTAACAGATTGAACACAACTATATTGTATCATACACTTAATTGCTAATCCAGACATGGATGTAATAATTCCAAAGAATAATTTTTCTTTCAGGGACCAAAAATGAACTTTTAAAGTTCTTGTAATTATAACAGAATGACTGCTTAAATAGGGACATCTATGTCATTAGACTAAGTATACTATATGACAGAATTATTGGGCCTAAGACTAGTGAAAGGCCCAAACCTGCAGTGTGGAGAACTTATGTCCGCAAGGGTACAAAAGAGAATAAGCAGTCTATTAATGACAGGGCAGAATTCTAGGGATTTCAGTTACACATAGGGGAATAAATTGAGGAGGGTAGTGGAGTATTGATCATGAATAATTATTACTATCGTTGAATTAGGAGAATACTATTTTCTCTGGAGGAGCTGTGCTCTGGGCTGTTCACTGTATCAGCATTTTCCCTTCTTCTATAAATCAATAAATTCTCATTTTATCTATCATTTTACTGTTCATAGATTCCTATTTATCTGTGATTCTATCATTGGTCCGACCTGCCGGATCTTCGAGAAGTACCAGTGATTTTTTGTACGTTGTACATGCCACCGAAGCTGTCAGATCGAATGGAAGCAGTTGAAGCAAGACTCTCAGCAGTGGAAGACTCTGTTCGCCAAGAGTTGAGGGAATTTCGCGAAACTATGATGAGCGAATTCACGAGGTTGCTACAGCAACAACCGATTGGAACGGAGGAACAATATGCGCATTCTGAGGACTCAGTGACAGAGTATAAGATGGCAGTGAAGAAAGTTGAGTTACCATCATTTGATGGAGACGATCCTGTGGCCTGGATCACGCGAGCTGAAACGTATTTTGAAGTCCAAGGGACGCCGGAGGAGGTGAAGGTCAGATTGGCGAAGCTAAGCATGGAGGGAGCAACAATTCACTGGTTTAATTTGTTGCGTGAGACAGAGGACGATTTGAATTGGGTGAAGTTGAAACGAGCCTTAATTGAAAGATATGGTGGAAGACAAAGTGATAACCCCTTTGAAGAGATGAAAGATTTGCAACAAACGGGAACGGTTGATGAATACATTACCACCTTCGAATATGTGTCGTCACAAGTAGCAAGACTACCGGAGGAGCAGTACCTTGGGTACTTCATGGGAGGACTCAAGAACCACATTCGCTTGAAGGTGCGTACGTTGAATCCACAAACCAGAATGCAAGCGATGAAGATGGCTCGTGATGTCGAAACGGAATTACGTGGGTCTCTGATTTCAAAAGGTGGTAATGTGGGTGGGCTTCGCAATTGGAAGGGAAGTGGGCCAAGTGGATCGGGGCCCAACGGAAAGAAAGGATCTGGATTTCATTATAACCCGGGTTCGACCCGACATGGAAGTGGGTTTAATAATAACTTAACCGGGTCAGTGCACAGCAAAACCGGTTCGATTCAATCTGCCTCAAATGCAAACTCCATCATTTCTCAGAATACAGCGCGATCTGGAAACAATGAGGGGAGAAGAGTCAGCGGCGAGCGCAACTGTGGCCTCAAACATCTGCCGTATTCGGAACTGGTGGAGCGGCGGACACGAGGGTTGTGTTTTCATTGTGGGGAAAAATACCATCCTCTTCACCAGCGTGCTGAAAAGCAGCTCCGATTGATGATTTTGGGAGACGACGAGACGATTAACGAAGAGGGTGAGGTGATCGCCATAGAAGCTATGGAGGATGAGGATGAAGTTCTTGATTGCAATTCCATGGGATTGTTTGGTATTATTGAAGCAAAGAAAAAATTAGATAATACGCCTCCAACCACTTTGCGCCTCAAGGGAAGTCTAAAGGGGGTTTCCATCGTGGTTTTAATCGATAGTGGCGCTAGTCACAATTTCGTTTCATCCCGTGTTGCTACTGCGTTGGGGTTAACAATGGAACAAGGAAGATCGATGGGAGTAAGGTTGGGAGACGGTCACCGTGTGTCCACTAGGGGGAGGTGTAGAAAATTGCAAGTACAATTAGATGATTTCACCACTAATGTTGATGCTTTTGTTTTGGAATTGGGTGATTTGGATATGATTTTGGGGGTGGCTTGGTTGCAAAGACTTGGGAAAGTGACATTTGATTTCGAGAAAATGACCATCAATTTTCAATGGGAAGGAAAAATGGTGGAACTACATGGTCAGTTTTTTACCACAAAAGACTTGGCTAATTCTAAGGCACTTCAAGCACAAACTGAAACATTGTATAGTTTATTGGAAGAGGAATTGGGTCAGACTCCAAATGAAGAATTACAGGAGCTAACTCAAGACCAACAACAAGAGCTTCAAGACTTGTTGGAGAATTTTAAAGGAGTTTTTGAAGAGAATACAGGCCTGCCTCCTGAACGAGATATAACTCATGCAATTGAATTGAAGAAAGATGCAGGTCCTGTGACTGTTAGGCCATATCGTTATCCTCACCACCATAAGGAAGAGATCGAAAAACAAGTTTCAGAGCATGCTGACCCAAGGTATAATTCGAAACAGCTCTAGCGCATTTTCTAGTCCTGTCATTTTAGTCAAAAAGAAAGATGGGGCATGGAGGATGTGTGTTGATTATAGAGAATTGAATAAGGTTACAATGCCAGATAAATATCCAATTCCTGTAGTTGACGAATTATTGGATGAACTACATGGAACGAAATATTTCTCAAAACTTGATTTGAAATCCGGTTATCACCAAATAAGGGTGAAAGAAGGGGATGTGCATAAGACGGCATTTCGAACTATTGAAGGGCACTATGAGTTTCTAGTGATGCCGTTTGGATTGACCAACGCACCAGCCACTTTCCAATCCACCATGAATCAGATTTTCAAGCCACACCTCCGTAAGTTTGTCTTGGTATTTTTTGATGATATCCTAGTATACAGTAAGGGATGGGAAGAACACTTAGCACATTTATATCAAGTGATGGAGATTTTACAATACCACTGTTTTGTCGTTAATAAGAAAAAATGTAATTTTGCTAGTAGGAAAGTGGAATATTTGGGTCACATAATATCGGAACAGGGTGTGGCTGTGGATCCATCTAAGATTAATAGCATTTTGGAGTGGCCAATCCCTCATAATGTCAAAGGAGTGAGGGGATTTTTGGGGCTGACCGGCTATTATCGGAAATTCATTGTTGGCTATGGAAAGATAGCTAAACCATTGACATAACTAACAAAGAAGGAAGGATTTCATTGGGGATCAGAAGAGTTGAAGGCCTTTGAGAATCTTAAAAGGGTTATGGTGCAAGCCCCAGTTTTAACACTACCAGATTTTTCACAACCTTTTGAGATTGAATGTGATGCATCCGAAAGAGGAATAGGTGCAGTTTTAATGCAGAAAAAGAAGCCTATAGCCTACTTCAGCAAAGCTTTGTCCAAGAATAATTTAAGCAAGTCTGCGTATGAGAAAGAATTGATGGCGTTGGTGTTGGCAGTTCAGCATTGGCGTCCGTATTTGTTGGGAAGAAGATTTGTGGTGTACTCCGATCAAAAGAGTTTACGACACTTGCTCGAACAACGCATCACTACGGCTGATCAGCAGAATTGGATAGCAAAATTATTGGGCTATCACTTCGAAGTGGTGTACAAGCTAGGTCCAGATAATAAAGTTGTTAATGTTCTTTCAAGAATGCATGAAGAAGCGGAGTTGAAAGGGATAACTTTTTTTCCCATATGTATGCAAGAGCAACAAATTCAGCAGGAAGTTATGAATGATCCCCAATTGCAGAAGGTGATAACAGAGCTACAACAGGACCCTGCATCCCGACCAGATTTCCAATTTATTAAAGGGATGCTTTTCTACCGTAGCAGACTGGTGTTATCCTCAAATTTAGGTTGTATACCTTTATTGTTGAAAGAATTTCACTCATCTCCAACCGGTGGCCACTCAGGTTTTCTACGCACGTATCAAAGGATGGCAAGAAATCTTTATTGGGTGGGAATGAGAAAGTCAGTTATGGAATTTGTGCAGAGCTGCGACGTGTGTCAACGTTAAAAGTACGTTGCGTCTTCTCCGATGGGTTTATTACAGCCCCTCTCAATTCCGGAGAAAATTTGGGATGATATTTCGATGGATTTTATCACTGGTCTCCCAAAATCAAAGGGGTTTGAAGCTATTTTTGTAGTGGTGGATAGATTATCCAAGTATGGACATTTTATTCCCTTAAAACATCCATATTCTGCGAGGAAGATGGCTGAAATCTTTATTAAAGAGGTGGTGCGTCTTCATGGGGTTCCACAATCCATTGTCAGTGATCGTGATCCATTGTTTGTGAGTTTATTTTGGAAAGAGCTGTTTCGCTTGCAAGGAACGATGCTGAGTATGAGTTCGTCATATCATCCGGAGACGGATGGGCAAACGGAGGTGGTGAATCAGTGCTTAGAAGCATATCTTCGTTGTTTTGCATCGGAGCAACCGAAGGAGTGGTCACAATGGATTCATTGGGCTAAATTGTGGTATAACACCACATTCCATGTGTCTACAGGAACTACACCGTTTGAGGCAGTATATGGAAGAAAACCACCTACTGTGGTTAGGTATTTACAGGGAGAAACAAAGGTAGAAGCGGTAGCAGCTGAATTGGTTGATCGTGATGAGGCCTTACGTCAACTGAAGTATCATTTGAACAGGGCCCAAGAACAGATGAAGAGGTATGCAGACAAGAAAAGGAAAGCATATTCATTTGAAGTGGGTGAGTGGGTATTTCTAAAGCTCCGACCCCATAGGCAGCAGACGGTGACTAGAAGGATCAATCAGAAACTGGCTCCACGGTACTTTGGACCATTTCCTATCCTAAAGAAAATAGGGGCAGTATCCTATAAGTTGAAGTTGCCTGAAGGAAGTAGAGTGCATGCAGTGTTTCACATCTCACAACTCAAGAAAGCTATTGGAGACTATTCTAGTGAACCTCGACTACCAGACGGGTTAGAAATGGAAGCGGAAGAAGGGGAAGAACCGGAGGAATTGCTGGCTGCAAGATCAGTGATGAAAGAAGGACGGCTGGTGCGACAATGGCTGGTGCGATGGTAAGGAAGAGTTGTAGAAGACACAACTTGGGAGGATGAATTATTACTAAAAAGTAAATTTCCATCTCTCAGCCTTGAGGACAAGGCTGCAGTTCCTGATGGTGGTAATAACAGAATTATTGGGCCTAAGACTAGTGAAAGGCCCAAACCTGCAGTGTGGAGAACTTATGTCCGCAAGGGTAAAAAAGAGAATAAGCAGTCTATTAATAACAGGGCAGAATTCTAGAGATTTCAGTTACACATAGGGGAATAAATTGAGGAGGGTAGTGGAGTATTGATCATGAATAATTATTATTATCGTTGAATTAGGAGAATACTATTTTCTCTGGAGGAGCTGTGCTCTGGGCTGTTCACTGTATCAGCATTTTCCCTTCTTCTATAAATCAATAGATTCTCATTTTATCTATCATTTTACTGTTCATAGATTCCTATTTATTTGTGATTCTATCACTATACTATCTAGCTGGTGACTATGCAGAAGAAACAGAATGTATGTCAGTCTTCCAAATAAACATAACAAAACATTAATACATTGCACAGCTTGAGATCTATTATTAAAAATCATCAGGAGATTCAAATTTGAGAAATAAGAATGCCTAGTTGCAAAATTAACTACACAGAGGGTCGTTGAAACCCTTCAATAATTAACTATTCAGGCAATTCAAAACTTCGCTAGTTTTTCCTTTTGATAAAATAACCAAACAAATAGAAATATCATCAATTCATATTATATTTGGGAAGTGGGAAGTGTTATTATGAATAGAAAAACTCGTATAATGAGATAATATACATATTATGACTAATAAAAACAAAATTTGAACAGAAGAGAAGCATACCTGTTGAATCCAAGACAAACAGATGTCCAACACGTTCTGCTCTCGTAAGAATTGTCCAATGGAATGCAAGATCTCACATGCAATCTCACTTGAAAGTTGGTCCATTACAGGGCCAGTTCTATCCATTAGCTTCACAAGCAAAAGATCATCTCCGGTAGACAACACTTCTGCAAAGGCCGAATCTACGTCACCTGCTTGGAAGGCATCCATTGCGTTACACAAAGAAGCCCACATTGCATCCCTCTCTTGTTCAACATTGTCATCCGCCAGAGCTTCTGCAGTCATTTCAGGGATTGCTACTCTTGTTGCTCTAGATGTTCCATTGTCCTCACCAGCAACCCGAATTGCTTCCAAGGTAGCTTCGTCCTTTGAAGCTTGCCAAACACTTCTTGCGGAGGGCCCCTCACCAAGCCGTATGGGCATTGCTGCTCTATCCCAAGCTCTCCTGCTGCCCCCTAGATCACTCTCATGCATTGATTTTGGTGATCTTCCATCAACAGAACTACCACCAAAAGCTCTCCTCAAGGGAATTTGGCTGTTTCTAGAAGCACCATACCCAGAAAAATCCCAACCCTCAGGCATGTCAGATCTCCATGATGGCCCTCTTCCCCTCATCCCCATAGCATTACCATCAGTTTGGGTGAATCTTTCATTATATGGGATGCGTCCATCACCACCTCTTCCATACTTGGCATTGGAATAATCATTAAAACCATTATACTTGCTAGAAGGCCGACTTGATGATCCGTCGAATCTACGGCCTGATGATATAGATAAATCCCGTGACATGTCTTCAACAATTCTCTCAAGACCTCTTACTCTGTTCTCAAGAGTCACCATGCTATCATGAGATCCACCCATGAAATCCTGCAAAATTGTTAAAACATCTATTACTTATGAAGAACATATACCAGAACTCATTTTTTGGGCCGTAAGAAACATACCTGTAGCATGTTCATCAGATGAACCTGTTGTCTTTCAAGCTGCGTTAACTGTCTCTGGATTGCCAACCAGTTTCCTCTGTTATTGGAGAAGGGTACTTCTGATTGACCATCAGTTCTAGAAAAACCTGCATGATTGGTAGAACCCTCCCTCTGATCATTTTCAGTCCTTTCATTTGTATCATTTGCTTTTGTCCTCAGTTCTTTTGCATTCATTCTCCTTTCAGAGTATCTGTCATGGGCAAAGTCGTCACAATTCCTTTGTCTTGAATTTCCATCAATGCCCCTCTCTGAGACATGATATTTATTATTGTCATTAGGGGCATTTCCAAGGGAATTAGTTCTTTCGTTTGAATCTTTAGCAGTTGCCTCTGATTCGTCCTCATTGTTTGAGCTAGAAGAATTGAGGCATCTGCGAGGAACAACCACTTCCACTGGTAAATCATCAGAACCCCTTCTTTCAAGTTTTTGGAAAAAATCTGGATTTAGTACTTTATCATTTAAGACAGGTGCTTTCTTTTTTAATATTACAACTGCCTTCTCTGTCTCTGAGATGCTAGCCGCTTTGGCCTTAGAAGTCGAATCCGTGTCCTTTACTAATGGATCAGTCTTCCTCTCATCAGGATTTACCTTTTTCAGGTCACTTGTTTCCGACAAAACAGCTGGTTCAGGATTCCCACCATCTAAAGCATAAAAAACAAGCATTACAAAGACAAACTAGGACAAAGCGGTTGGTGATTGGATTACTACAAACAAATGAAATATGCCTAGAACAAGACAAGGGGCTTTGAATCATGAGGAGATACATCTCCTTTACCTGCAATCCTTTTCCACAATTGCAATGCCTCTGTCATGCTATCTCTCACAGGTTTTATCTGCAATCAATAACATTTTTTTCCTGAAAATATTAGATGACTAAAAAGCAACAAAAATAGTTCTCCGGTAATGAGGTTTCAACAAATTACAAATCTACCATTTTAGGACAAACAACTCTCGGTCCTGATTCAATGAGAGAATAGTATATGTGATACTCTTGTCATATCACCGGCTAGACTAGTCATGAGAAATATGCTATCAACTTTACGTGGGCACATAATTCATTTAGTGCTCTCTCAATGAGGTACACTAGATTGCAAGCAACTAAGGCAAAGAAAAAAACATTTTATGTGGTCACCTGTTGAGTTAAATCATTATATGAAATGGATCATTTCATGAAAATAAGATTTATATGAAATCATAAAATGATGTAGCATTCGAAACAAGCAATTCAAAAAACAAATATGGCATGGCAAGAAGCTAATTTGGCAAGTTATCAAAAGAAAATTTATGGAAAAAACTACCTTGTCAAACCGGCAAGCCTCAAGCAATGCCAGTGTGGGTGTCGTTTTATCAGTAATCAAACTGCTTGAATGCAAAGCCAGGGAACTTAATGCCTCTGCTGCTGCTTTACGTGTGGCCCAATCACTACTGGAGAGACAGTCATGAATACTAGGTAGCAAATGTTCCAAGCTTTGTGGTGCAATTGCCCCAGCCTGCAATCAATACTCAATTAACTCAATCATTTTCTGTAGGTGTCTTCTATCACAAAATGATAATTTGGCAATGTAATCTATGAAAGACGATAACTAACAACAGCCTCCCAAATTGAACAAACACATTATGAGATTGACAGGACCAAAATCCGTGTTGGCAATCACTGTCACATATTGCGAAAAATAGCAGCTTGTTGAAATTCCGTTACACAATAGTGCTATAGCACCACTATAGCCATTATTTGACATAATTTTGTACTAAATAGCATATCAATTTGTTCAAATTCTGCTACACTATAACACCATAGTGCTACTATAGCGCTATAGCCGCTATTTAACAACACTTACCAAAATAAATTAATATGGATCTCTCTAGTCTCTACCACCATTTAGTCAAGAAGAAATTACTAGAGCCGAATTTTCAACAGCAATAGCTTTGGTCATTAGAACTACCCTTTGCATTTACCAAAACCACTCTCCAAGTTCCAACATCATTCTCATTGCACATGGGCCATGGTCATATCATATTGCATTTTCCAAATGTCATGGCTCTAATATCAACATGTCTAACAAAATCTTAGTCTGCAAAAATCTTAATGAATCTACTATAGTAAATAGAAGCTAAACTTTCAGCCAGCAATCCATCCACCCAAATACAACTTTTAGTCTTTATCTAAACTATTACCAGTTTTGATATCTGTCTAAGGTGGCATTATGCAAACATGAGATTGGTCTTTACACTAGCTACATTCTATATTTAGTGCTTTTTGGAAACTGAACAAAACAGGATTAAAAGAGTGACACATTGTGGTTCTACTAAAACGGAACGAGCCAAGAAAATTGAACTACTTCACTTGGTTCCTGTTCTTTCCATTCATCAAAGGCTACCAAAATATCAAATAGTATGGCCTAAAATAAATATATTTCAAGACAAAATTAAAACTCTTTAAACTTTATAGATTTTAAAAGATATACACCAACATTGTAAGAAAGTCTTACACAGTCATCATATCATATTTTATCATTGTCACTTTGTGATATTAATGAACTAAAGGAACATACATTGTCAATGTAAATTAGTTTTACACTCACACCCAACAAGAACTCACTACTTTGCCACTTAATATTTCAAAATACACTTACATATGAGTGTGATGATGTGGCAAAACAATATACTCTCATTACACAATGATTGAAACCAATGGTGCATGTCCTTTAAACTTTATTTCCTAAAATATCCCAAGTTTCAATAAATGTCTACTTTGTGAGATATGATTGGACAACAGGGTAAAATTGTCAATTGTCAATTGTCAATACATATACAGTAAACTCCCTAGTAAACCATTTAATAATTCATACTCCTATGAAATAAAATATATGCAAAAATTATCTGAAAAATTGATGTATTATTAACTTTTTGAATACCATTTTTTCTTATATTTCATCTTAGAGGGAGTATCAACAATAATCTCATTTCATCCAATAGAGGAAACAAGAACAAACAACATCAACATTTAGCAAACCTGAGACAAAGCAGCAACCACAGGCAAAATAGCAGCCTTAGCAAAGAAATGAGGGTTATTAATAAGCTTGCAGATCCTAGGGCACATCTTCTGAAACGCCGCCACCGGAACCACAGCCACATCACCATCATTCCCAACAGAAGCCGACTCAACCAATTTCGCCATACAAACAGCAGCACCAACCTGAACAGCCTTATACTGTTCCCCCATAGCCTCAAACAATGGCTTCACAAACAACCCAACAAGTGAACCACTGTTCCCATTGTTCTCTCCTCTAAGGTACAGACCCGAAAGAGATCCAATTGAATCACGGCAGGCGTCGCGGGAGGCGGAATCGGCGTCTTTAAGACGGCGGACGATGTGCGAAATGATTTTGGTGAGGTGAGGTGCGGCGGAGTGTTGGTGGGAAGAGCAGACGAATGAGAGGAGACGGAGGGATTCGTTTTTGATTGGGGGTTTAGGGTCTGAAACGGCGTCGTATAAGCAGTTTAGGATCATGGGAATGGCGTCGGATGATAGGGTTTGGATAGTTTTTTCGAGGTCTTCTAGGGCGATTTGGTGTGTGTCTCTGTCGGAGAGTTTTGAGAGGGAGGTTAAGATTTTTTGTTTGAGTTCAACCATTGCTAAGTGGGAGGAGAGTGATGAAGATCTTGAGGAAGTTGGTTGGGTTTGGGTTTGGAGCTTGGTGTTCTTCATTTTGGTTGGAATGTGAGTGTGTTTGGAGGAGTGTGATGTGAGAGAGAATAAGATAGGTGAGGTGAGGTGAGGTTGCTTGTTTTGGGGTGGTGTGTGAAAGAAAAATGTGAACTGATTAAAGTGATGATGATGATGATGATGATGGAAAGGAGTGCTAGATCTGCTGCAGGAGGGAGGGAGTGAGTGAGGGAAAATTAATTTTAAGAATTTCAAGTTTTTTTTTTTACAGAGAAATTCAAAGTTTTGAAAAATGAAAAACTCGCTTTCGCTCGAAAAAGAAAAAAAAAATCCCCCACCTGAATATCACATGTTTTCCATAGATTACCATTATTCTCTTCTACTTTTTTCTTTAAAGGAGAGAGGTGTGATTAGGATGTTTAAAATATACACTTAAATGGATCATAGTAATAAATTAAATTGTATTATATTAAAAAAAATTAAATTAATTAAATAATTTATAAACTGAACTATAAATTTAAAATGCATAATATAAATTTAAAATACATAAGTTAATTAAACTTAATTAAAAAAATCATTTTAACCAAAATCATCGTAAAAGTAAAAAATTCACTAAATTTGTCAAAAATATTAGGCTTAATGCTAATTTGGTCATTTATACTTATTTTAGGTTTTAATTAAGTATCTTACATTTTAAAAGTTTTAATCAATATAAAATAATAATAAATAAACCTAAAATTAAAAACGTAAATTAGGGACAATCTCATTTCATCCCCTTACAACCGCCGTTAAACTTCAATCTGTCTCTCTCACCGTCGTCGCCACACCTTCGCTCTTCCCCAATTCAGTTTCAAAGTCTCAAAACTTTAGTTTACGTTTTTTTTTTTATGTATTTAAGATTTTATGTTTTTAATTCTAGGTTTATTTATTATTATTATTATTTAATATTTTTGTTTTTAAAAACTAATATAATTTTGAAATTTAAAAAAAAATGTTTAAACATTACACATGTCACACATCAACTGGACTTCCGTCAACCACGTGGCCTACAATAAACGAACTTAGTATAAAACTAACAGAAATGACTAACTTTTACAAACGTGAGAGTCCAACTTGAAATTTTTAAAATGTAAGGAACAAAATTGAAACCTAAAATAAATGAAATGAACTAAATAAACAATTAAACCAAAAAATTATTCATTGAACCCTAGTATCTCTCTCCCCCTTCTCTCTCTCAAAAGCTTTTTCATAGGTTCCCAACTTTAATTTCATTGTTGTTATTGTTGAGACAAAATCTCAATTTAATGTTTTGATGAAAACAAACAAAAAGTTAATTAAGAATGTTAATTATGATTCTAAATGTTATGTTAATCTAACTTGTGCTTTTGAGTGAAATAATCCAAGATAAGTACAAAGCAAATGCAAGAGAAATCAGATTAAAGAAAGAGCTAAAAATGAACAAAACTGAACCAAGAACGATCTTGACATAATCTGGAAAACCAAGAATGTTCTCCACGTTTCTGTCATTTTCAACAAGCAATATCAAATCAGTTTTTAATGCAAGGAAAGCTCCTGCAAATCACGAATGAATTTCAAGTTCATATACTAGGAATATACAGCTCTCATATGAGCAAAAGAATCACTCAAAAGGATCAAAGATTAAACAGCACAACTCAAAGGAAAAGTGACAAATGATCATTCTAAACAGCAGTTTGTAAAACGAAGATCAATCCTGCCATATGTCTGTAAAACGAAGATCGATCTTCACTTCCATCAGAATCAAGAATGATCAGTTATGTGTGAAAGATTGCATCCTAGAAGCTTTATTAATCTTATATCTTCATCAAGAATAAGAAAGGATAAATCTAAATCAGAATGAGTCCAGAATTCAAAGAATGAAGACATGCTTCATGAAGAAATATAAAAGCAAGATCATTCATCATGCAAGACAAATGCAAGTACATATGTACAGGCTGTAAAGCACACTGCAATTGTACTTTCAATCAAGACCTGCACACTTGACTTAAAGCTAGCAAATTATCTCAGAAAACTGACAAGATCAAGTACAAGTCAGATCATCTCCAACTAATTTGAAGAACGATCTTGGATGTCAAGAACGTTCCTGGATTCAGCATGAACTCTCTTGCTTTTTGGCTGATCTTATCCATTCACTTTCTCATGACAGCTGACCTTCTTCCAACGGTTAAATGAACTGTCATAAGCCATCTTGAAGCCTATAAATACAGCTTCACGGATTCAGAACAAATCAGAGCTTCAAGTACCTAGAAAATTCATTACTCATTTCAATCATACTTGAATTTCTCTCACTCACATACATTGAATCAATTCTGATTTTTCCCATTCGATTCATAGAATCATTCTCATATATTTCTCTGTCAAAGAATCAGATCTCAAACAAGAGTTGAGACATCTCAGATTCTAACAAAACAATCTCGTCATTATTGTAAAACTCAAACTATAAGAGTTTAGTATAGTTTGGGTATATTGTAAGAAATCCTATCAAGGTTGATAGGTGACCTGATTGAACTCCTTTATGGGTGGAAAGGTTTTAACTTTGTAACAGATCAAGGTTGATATGAGCTAGGTGCTGTAAAACCAAGAAGGTTCTTTGTTTTGAACACTTAGTGGAAAATCTCACGGTTGTGAGGACTGGACGTAACCCGGGTTGGGTGAACCAAGATATATGCTTGAGTGATCTCTCTATCTCTATCTCTATTTATTACATGCATTACAATCAGCTTTTATATTGATAAAATTGATATTGTTGTTTTTCCACTAACCAAGATCGATCTTCGTTATAACCAAGATCAATCTTGAGTAAAACTTTTAGTTTCAAACAGGAATAATTTCAAAAGGGGCAATTGTAATTCAAATCCCCCTTCCTTATAATTGACATTGTTACTTCAGCTATTTTAACATTGAAATTTTTGCGATTTATTTTTTTATCACTCTTGTTCAATTAATACAATCCATTCACGAAATATTACAATGTAATATTTTCGCAGGTTCTTAATTTTAATTTACATTTAATTTCATTGTTGATAGTCTAGCATTGAAATTCTCGCGATTTTTTTTTTCCTCTTGTTCAATTAACACTATATTCGTTCACAAAATATTACAATGTAATATTTTCGTAGGTTTTTAATTTTAATTTACATTTGACTTCATTGTTGCTATTTAAGCATTGAAATTCTAGCAATTTGTTTTTATTCACTCTTATTTAATTAACACTGTATTCGTTCACAAAATATTACAATGTGATGTTTTTATATAAAAGAAACATTTATATATGAAATTAGTAAATAAATAGCTAAATATATTTGGATTTTATCAAACTTATTTACTGTTTTTTACCATGTTTTTTATTGTATAATTTTAACAATATGAATAAGAAGTGAGGTAAATCAACTTCTTTGGAGTTTAACAATTTTTAAAATCAAATTTTTCTAAAAAGAATTGATTTCAAAACCAATTTTTAAAAAATTCACAGACAAATTGGTTTTAAAAATTTACTGAAAAATTGGTTCAAAGTTGGTTCAAAATATTAAACCGGATAATATTTATAAAGTAATTTCAAACCAGTTTGGAAATGAACTAAAACTAGTTCGAAAATTAATCAATTTTTATTAAAGTGGTTTTCAATGATTGAACTAAATCATTAATGTGGTTCAATTTAGTTCAGTGTTTAGACCATGAACACCTCTAAATGTAGCTTGGTTCAGTTTGTTTTTGGGAGAAAATAAATCAAACCAATAAAAAATAATTGGTTTGTTTTGATTTAGTTTTGATAATTTTTACTCATGAAATCCAAACCAAATTAAATCATGAAAAACGAGTTGGTTTTGTTTGGTTCGATCGAGTTGATATTTTAATTATATTTTAAAAAATCTAAAATAAATTAACTTTTATTCAAACACTATAGACATTTTAAACAATTAAAATAAGTATACAAATTACAATGAAAAAAATTACAAAAAAAACATAAATGCAACATATTTTTAAGATAAATCTACTGATACAGTGTGAAATAAGAGAAATAATAATAATAATAATAATAAAATATAATCATTTGATTTGAATTTTGAGTGATTAATTTTGAATGACATGAAATTGATACTCGATCCAATGGAAACCAGACTCGATTAATTTGATGTGGTTTAGACCCAGACAAAGAAAAAATCAAACGGATTTAATTGATTTGATTTGGATCTTCAAGTTCATCGAGTTATTGGTATGATTTTTATGCTCCTAGTCAAGGACGAGTGTCCTCTTATACTTGATTTTTCTTTATTTGAAATTATCCAAATACCCCTTTGATTCTTCTCCATTTTGTTTTCCCCTCTTCTTTTTTGTCAATGGAGATTCAATAAAAGTGGTTTCTTCTCTCACTTTTAATGTTTTCAAAACCTCTAATATGTATCTGAATTGATCAATCAAGAGGTATAGAATATAATTCTGTATTAACTAATTTGAATGTGTATTTTAGAGCTTTTGAGAACATTTGAGACATTAGAATTAATCATAAAGGAAAAACATCCAACAACTCACAACCCAATAGATAAGTACACAATAAACTCCCTCTATGCCGCTACCTCGTCTTCTCCGAAAAAGACATTGACTAAAATGAATTTGTAATGCTGAAAAATGATCGACTTAAAGAATTTGAAACGTTGAATATTTATCAGCAAAAGAATATGATTTTTGTGTTTGATTATCTATATTATGAATAGAAGCTAATATGGGTAGAATATGAAATGTTAACTAAGGCTAGAAAGAATGAAATTGTGTTTAACCATTCAATATATATATATATATATATTGGATAGAAACCAAATGCCAATGAGGCTAATGAATATATAAAATGTCAATTAAGGCTAAACAAAGAATAAAATTTGTAGAATGTCAGTTAAGGCCAAAAGAAAAAAATGAATTTTGTACAATGTCAATTAAGCTAATTATAAAGAAAGAAGAAATATATCACCAAATGTTTGGTGTTCTCGATAAACTTTGACAAATATTTGTCATAGAACTCAATCAACAATGTCACATTGCTCAATCTTGTGTCTTTGGTATTTGTTTATGCTATATTTTGATGTGTAAGTTGAACATTGATTTGAAATGATCCCTCGCATATTTGAATTAGAAAGTTGATGATTGTACTTTCAATAGTGGCAAATTGTATCACCAGAATTGTTTTTGTGACCATAGAATTATAATGTATGCACTTATAATAATTTTTTGAAAACTCACCATCTTTATTTAATGAATTGTAGTATTGATCATTTGATTTTGTCATTATTATTTGTGTTTTGAGAAAATGAATGTTTAATTGGAGATGAAGTATTGAGTGTTGATGAAGAAATATTGTAATCGACGAGGAAAAAATAAAAAATTTATCAACAAAATATTGAGATGAAGAGAATATAGCAATAATTACTCTCTGATACCTTATTAAGATTATTGATTTAAGTCATTGATAAAAGATAAATATAAAAAAAATCAACTGAATGATATTTATAATTGAGATAATTAATTACATCAAATATTACATAAATTTACATAGTTAATTAATTAACTAGCTAGCATAACTAACTAATCAATTTAATTAACTAACAAACTAAGATATCTAATAACTTTAGTTATTCAAATACCCCTTCGAGGCGGCTACCCCTTTTTCTTAGGCCAAGGATTTTGTACACCCACAAATAAACTTTTATCCTATAAATTTTTAAAAAAATTCAATTTTATCCCTTTAATTTTTACTTCTCTCATTGAAAAATTTTGGACCAAATTTTTACCTCTACACCTACAAAATTTATATATTGAATTTTCTGTTTTGAAAATTCATACTAGATTTTTCGAAAAGCAAATTTCTGATATGTATTTATATGTACCAAAAATTTCATTTTAAATTTTTCGGTATGTATTTTGTGGATTTTTCACATACTAATTTTTCGGTATGTCTATTTTACTGGATTTTTCGAAATTTTGAAATTTCTCGTAATCTTTTTTTCGTTTTTTATATATCGCAAATTTCAATTTATTGAAAAATATGGTTTGTATAATTAAAAAAAAACATATTTGTATTTGTTTTAAAACATGTTCAGGGATGAAAAAAGCACAATTATATTTTGACAGAAATATTCACAACCGATCAAATATTTGATTCATGATAAGCTGTCATAGTTTGAATAAGAGACCGAAAAGAGAGGAAATAAGTTAAAATTAATTATCAGTGTGAAAAATATAAGTCAAATAAAGGTAATTCAGAGACTTCAATTAAATTATGTGGTTTTCTGTTTAAACTTAGATAAAAAAAACTATTGTAGAATAGTGATAGATAAATTATTAGCGTAATGTATGGACTTTACAATCATGAGTTATTGGTTACATTTGAGAATACTACATTTGTGGGACACTTAGAATAAGAAGATAAAAATAAAATATCACGTTGCATTGAGTCACATCCTAGAATCGTTGAGATATTTATATAACGAGAACATGACTAATATCTCTCAAATTTATAAGCAACAAAATACTTACGAAAAGAATTTGAAAGATCCCAAAACTGAAATGCATACAGAAACTACTTGAAAAAAAAAATATAAATTGAATTTTGTAGCATTGCGCAATGATTTTAATAATTTTATCTGAACACATAATTTTAATAGTGTCATGTTGATTGAACCAATACAAAATCAATTCGAGTGCGTACTACAAACTAATTGGAGTATACGAGTCACAAAACTTGAATCTAAATGGAAAGCCTTTGTGTTGATAATAAATTGTGTCCCATAGACGTTTTAAATTTAGTTTTTATGATGAATTTGATGTTTTCTTTGTGAAAAAACGTAATCTTTGTATCTCTTTACGTAATAATTAACTTCTAAAATAATAACTTCTTTATGTAGTATTTATTTATTTACTATACTGCGCTTGTTATCAACTTTTAAATAATTTTTTTTATCTAACAGCATAATTTATTTATTATTTTTCTTAAGAAAATTGTATTAGTTAATTAGTTAAAAGAACATATTCTATTATCGATTAAAAGAGCATGCTATATCTATATTGTAATGTAGTATTAATTAATTAGTTATTATAAAACCATGCTCTATACTATACTATATATTAAAATAAATTATATAAGCAGAAAAAAATATAGTTATAATAATTAAAATAAATTTATACTATATAATAAAATAAATTATTTATTTACTGGTTTATCTAATTCGCACTTTAGCTATAATGTGGTGCTTATAATTATTTAGAACAAAATATCATACGATCCTCCAAAAAATAGAGGTTGTTCCTATTTATAAATGTTGTGGGTGCTGCATGTGCTCAAACTCCGATCCATCATAATCTCCCTGCTACTCAAACTCTGTCTGGTAAGAGTGTTCATGGGTACGAGTAAACTTGCAAATTCAATCATCTAAATCAACCAAACTCGCATTTTGGTCAAATCCATTTAAGTTTGGGTCTAATCCGAATCAACCAATTGAAACCCAATTATGTTCGGTTCGGGTAGCGCATTTAACAATTTGAACCCACAAATCCGCGAGCCCAACCATTTGACGTGACATATATATTTTTATTTATTTATATATATTGATGTATAGTTTAAATTTAGCTGTGTGCTATATTTGAGAATTTGTTGTTAATTTAATTAATTTAAGTATTTTGTTGTGTTTGTGATGTATTTCAAATATTGAATGATATGTTGCAATATAGTTTTATTATTTTTTAGATGTTCAGATATTTAAATTTAATTACATTTTTTAAAAAATAAGAAAAATATTTTTTTATTACCCACAGACCCAACCCAGCCTGCTTACGGTGCTTTTGGTCCTTGCAATATGAGACTAATCCAATTTTAGTCCCTATAAATTTATTTTTCAAGATTTTATTCCTATAATTTTATATTCCTTAACTTTTGGTATTTGATGATATCTAACCATCTAAAACAATAATATGACTTATGATTCAACTTTTTTAATCACACGACATCTAAATTATCATTTTGTTATAAAATATTTAAATAAAATTAAAAGTTATTCTATCTCAATCCATTTAATGAATAAGATAAGAATAATTTAATTCTATTATGTCCATGAAATGAATACGTTAGAGAATGACAAGTCAATAAAAAAAAAAAACTTAGTCACTCATACTACATAACATTTTCTGTCCACATAAGAAAAAAATGACAAAGAATCGACTTGAGAGTAATTTCAAATTACAAGGAAAATTGTAAAAGAAAATAATTTTGCAAGGATTAAAACCTAATTTCAAATTACTAGGAAAATTATAAAAGAAAATAATTTTGCAAGGATTAAAACCGACCAAAAACAAAAATTCAAAATCGGGGTATAAGTCAAAATACAAGGGTACAAAATCCTACTTCTTGAAAATATTGGGCCTAAAAGTAGAATTAAACGAGCCAATCCGCTCCGACCCGGCCCGAAAAGCCCGGAAAACACTCGCAGTGGCGCTCAGGTTTAACCATTAGCACCAACACCAACAACAACAGGAGAGAAGCTTTGTCAACAACAAATAAAAAAGAACAAAGAAGTAAAAACCCTTTCTAAAACCCTTCTTCAAAATAAACACTTTTCTGCATTCTCCACTCCAACAATGTCACCCAGCTTCCTCTTCGACCCTCCCAGCGACGAAGAAATCGAACACTCCGAAATAGAAGACGAAGAAGAAAACAACGAAGAAGAAGAAGAATCCGAACCCGAATCGGAATCAGAAGAAGAAGGAGAAGAAGGAGAAGATGGAGAAGAAGGAGAAGAAGGAGAAGAAGGAGAAGGAGAAGAGCCCAAAGAACCGAGAGTTTCAAAGAAGAAAACACAATCTCCATGGGACTTCACCAAATACTCAGAATCAGTTGCAGAAGAACACGCTCGCAGGAGCACAACCTCCGTAGACGACAAAATCTATGCAGTCAGACAACGTTCCAAGCCCGTCGTTGCTTTGCCTGATTCGGATGAAGACAACAGTAGCTCTGACTCTGAACCTGATAAACAAGTAATAATACTGGGGTTTTCGTTTTTCATAAACCTAATATGATCTGTAACATCGACACTTATGGTCCGACTCACGACAACAGCACAATGATTATATATAATTAATTAATTATCTCAAATTAATGTGTCAGAGTCGTGTTCGGTGTACCTGTCGGTATATGTGTTTCACAGCTAATCCGTGCCCTTGTAGCTTCTAACTCATTCATGATGGAAAAAAGTTTTTTTTTAAGGGTTTGTTTAGGAAGGTTATAGAAGTAGTTGTCTAAGATGTTGCATTTTCTTAAATAGAAAAAAGTGCTTGATTGTTTCAATTTTTTATAAAATATTATTTGTTGGGTTTGTATAGGAAGAGTGTTTGACCAACATGTGGTTGGTCTAAGTGGTTTGAGACCCGAGCGCCTTAATAAAGTGTTCAGGGTTAAAGTTTGCTCTTCTGTACGGAGAAAATCTGAATAGGAAGAGATTCTTTGTATGCCTAATGGATTTCCCGAGATAGATTAGTCGATGCGAAATGGTGTGGATACTTGGTATCTATAACAAGATTGTCAAAAAAAGAGTGCTTGAAAAAGTTATTCATGATAGGAAAAGTGCTTATATGTTTCAGAAGTTGTTTTTTTAGAGTTATTTGGTTAGGATGATTATAGAAGAAGTGTATATTTTTCTTAGTTTCAGAACTTGTTTTCTGATTGACGATAGAAAGTTGTGCTTATTTGTTTCAAAGATTGATTATGGTGTTTTTGTGGGATTGGGTTTATTTAGGAAGATTATAAACCGGAAGAAGAAGATGAAGAAGAGGGTAATGCTGGTGACAACAAATCCTTTTTTGCTCCTTCTGAGGGAACCTCTTTCAATGCTGATTCCTTCTTGCAACTCAATTTGTCTCGTCCTTTGCTCCGAGCTTGTGAAACCTTGGGGTATTCTAAACCAACACCAATTCAGGTTCTTTTTTCCCTTGTAACAATTCTTGGCATTATTGGTTCTGTAACTTCATGCTATATAACAATTTACATTGCTTTGCCTTTTGAGTCTTGGCGTTGTTGGAATTGGTTACGTAATTTCATAATCTGTTGGACAATTCAGATTGAAAATTTTACTTAATTGTGAGATTTTGAATCTTGATGTTAGGCTGCTTGTATACCATTAGCATTGACTGGTCGCGATATATGTGGAAGTGCCATTACTGGATCGGGAAAGGTAGTCTTTTTGTTAATTTTATTTTGGTTATTTTAAATTTGTGATACCCTGGTTCTGTATTTTGGTGCCCTAGCTTTATACAACAATGTTTCTTTTAACGCCCTTTGTCCGTATCCTGCTATCATGCAGACAGCTGCGTTTGCACTACCTACTTTAGAGAGGTTGCTGTTCCGTCCAAAACGCATGCATGCAATAAGGGTCCTTATTCTTACTCCAACCAGAGAGTTGGCAGCCCAGTAAGTATCTACTATCATTTTTGGATCATATTTATCAGTTGAAGGCATTCAAATATTTAGTCGTTGTGTCAGGAGAGTAAGGGGCCTATAGATATTGAATTTGATGTGTGATGTGATTGTTCTATTCTATTACTTGGCTGAGTATGAACTATGAAGTATGCCTGCTAGTATGGACCAACATGTACGATGGATTTCTATGGCTTTGCATTCATGCTCTTAGCTCAATTCATGGCTGTACTATGAATAAATCTAGTGTTTGTTTTTGACATATTCAGTGCCTTTTTCTTTCTTTCTTTCTGTTATGTTTTAAATTAATGAAAAAAGATTTCGTTGTAAATTTAAGTAAAAACTTGTCAATGCTCACATTCAAAGTAGGCTTTATTCAAATAAACCTGTTATTGTCATGATTAATCAAGAACTTCCATTGCAAGGTCGATGTAGATTTTTTAAGTAATTCTTTATGCTGATTCATGCTAATTTCATTCCAAATATGTTCTTCCTAATTCCCAATTATTTTTTGCAGAGTTCACAGTATGATAGAGAAGCTTGCTCAATTTACTGATATAAGGTGTTGCTTGATTGTCGGTGGTTTGTCAACAAAGGTTAGGTTACTGTTTCAATTTCATGATACTTTATCTTAAGATATTTTGATGGGTCGGAAGAAGAGAGATATGTTGATAGAAACCAGAATTTTATTGACTGAAATTGATGAGCTTTAGAGCTCTTACAATGGTGGAAATCTGAAAATGCAGAAAAGGAACTAAACCAGAGTTCTGAAAATGCCTTCTATGTTTTATACAGTTCCATCAATAGATCTCCTGTCTGTTTGACATGCATTTTTGGGTTTCAACTGATAATTTTGCTGTCCTACTATGTTACCAAAAGTAGTGTGTTATGCTAATATAAATTTGGCATATTTGGGTATAGTATTATGATATTATGATTTGGGGAACCAATTAGTAAGTGCTTATTCAATCAGCTATTCTAGAAAGCTTAGTCAAGTTTTTATTCATAAGCCATTCTATAGAGCTATTGAAGTAAACTGAAAACAATTTATGGGTATGCCATAAGTTATTTTTGCAAGTGTATCCAAAACTAATGTAAGTGCTTATGTTATGAGATAGGCCCAAATAATCTCTTTCAAACACTCCCTTGGTCTAGATTCTTGGTGATGTTAATTACTGTGGAGAATCGTTTTGCATCAACATGTCGTTTTTTGTGTTTTATCAAATCCCCTACCTTATTGTGTGTGAGTAATGCAGATTGTCTCCTTTGCTATTCCTTTATGTTTTAAAAGTGGTTGTTTCTCATCCTAGGTGCAAGAGGCTGCCTTAAGATCAATGCCAGACATTGTTGTGGCTACTCCAGGACGCATGATAGATCATTTACGTAATTCTATGTCGGTGGATTTGGATGATCTTTCTGTTTTAATCCTCGATGAAGCAGATCGTCTTTTGGAGCTTGGATTTAATGCTGAAATTCAAGAACTTGTAAGTATTACTAACCCTATGATGCAAAAATCATTGTTGTTACATATGCTATTTCGCAATTTATCTCAACATGTTTTTGGAAAACGATGTGAAACTAATTTGATTTTAACAGGTTCGCGTGTGTCCCAAAAAAAGACAGACCATGCTGTTTTCAGCAACAATGACTGAGGAGGTTGATGATCTTATTAAACTTTCCCTGTCAAAACCCCTGCGTCTTTCTGCTGATCCATCTGCAAAACGACCAGCATCCTTGACTGAGGAGTACTTTCCTCACTTTCCCTTTGTATTTTCTGATTTAATCATTCATCTCATGTTATGAAATTTAGCTGTATGTTGTATGAAAAATGATAAAATCACTAATTATGGTGGTATTAACATAAAGGCTTTTTGAGCTTGAAAAACAGATTAAGAAGAGTGTTTTTCATGCATGTGCAGAGCTAATTTTATCCAAAAACCATAATTATGAAAAACTATTATGTTAAGCATTTTGCTGTTTGCTTCGTTTTTGTATCTAGTAAAATCCTTTGAACCCTGTTAACTATTGCTATTTTTTTCTTTCTTCCAGGGTGGTTAGAATAAGAAGAATGCGTGAAGTAAATCAGGAAGCAGTTCTTCTTGCAATGTGCACCAAAACTTTTACTTCTAAAGTGATCATTTTCAGGTTTCATTTCATTACTTATTTACTATGCTTACATGCCGCTTGTGATAGTCAATTTCTTGAGTTATTAGTGAATTCTTTTTTTATAGTTATACCTAGCTATTTGATGAATTTGATTGGTAAGTAGCTATGAGGTTGACTTTACAACGATCTCCATGTTAATGTTAATGCTAATTTTGAATTGGTCATCATATTGATAGTTGTAGATTTCTAGTTAGTTACACAGAACCTTTTTATAATTTTAATGAACTGAAAATCTTTAGTCTTAATATCAGATTTTGAATTTATATTTTAATTTGCACTGCTTATGAATTATTAACTTCTTTTCCACTGTTCTCTAACTTCTTAATAATTTCTCATTTGATATGCAGTGGAACGAAGCAAGCTGCACATAGGTTGAGGATTATATTTGGATTAGCTGGATTGAAAGCTGCTGAGCTTCATGGAAATCTTACTCAGGCCCAACGTCTTGAAGTATGTTACTGTCACATTTTTAGGATACTAAATTGGTGATGCTGATTTGGATTTTAAAATTTTTTTTTTCCTAAAAGGAATTACAATGTTGAATGCTATTGTGGCAATATTTGGTCACTTCTTGTTATTTGTATAGGCTTTGGAACAATTCAGGAAGCAGGAAGTGGATTTTTTGGTTGCAACTGATGTGGCTGCTCGTGTAAGAATTTATTCTAGAAGAATTGGAGTTTATTTTTTCTTTTATCACTTTTATTGTAGTAATAATATTTTTTAGCATATATTCTCAACTATTGTGATTGTGAAACTGGGTTAGCTTAAGTGGAGCTTAAATTTATTAAGGGCGTGTCGGTTTCCAAAGAATAAAGGAATTTAAATGGAAGGGAGGGGAGAGGAAGGTTTGGATGAGATATTGTGTTTGGTTGAGAGAAGGGAGGGATTTTAATGGAGGAAAAATGCTAAATGACCTTTTACACCTTTTTATAATATATCATTTGAAATTTAATACAAAGGATATTTTAGTCAATCATCTAAAATTCTATAAACATGTCTTCTCTCCCATCTAAATCCCTCCAATATTTGAGGGGAGCAAAAATTGAGTCAAGACTCATCCCCTCCACTAAAACAACCAAACAATTAAAGTTTAAAATAATCGCTCTTCTCCAACCAAACTCTATCCAAGTATATGGCCTCCAATTAGCATTTTCTTTTTCCATTTTGAATATAGATTTGACAGTCACTTAATTTTACTTATAGGGTCTTGACATCATTGGTGTTCAAACTGTTATCAATTTTGCATGTCCACGTGATCTTACCAGGTATACTCTATAAAACATAGTTGATAACTGAAATTTTTCTCTTGACGACATATTTTGACGTTAGCAGTTTTGTACTTGTACATCCTGTAGTTGTTGTCACCTTAATTATTATCTCATTCTCTCTGTGCTAACGACTTTCATATATTTATCATCTCTGAAGCTATGTTCATCGAGTGGGTCGTACTGCAAGAGCTGGAAGAGCAGGATCTGCTGTCACATTTGTTACTGATAATGACCGGTCACTTCTAAAATCTATTGTGAGTATCATTTGGAGAGTTGATGTATCTGTTACCAGCGTTCTTTTTGCATTGGCTTTGTCAATTTCGTTGTGCACTTTTCCTTACAAGATAAAAAAAGTCACAATCTGATCTAGATTTTAGGTCTCAGATAAATAGATTCTATCAACAAACATTACTTAACTTTCTCTGTGAGTTATTAAGGTTTGACATTTCACGAGAAGTCTTCTACATCATTTATGGTCTGGATTACATGGACCTTTAATGTTGATTATTTAATGCTGACTATACATACAAACTAAAATAAGAAAAAGAAAGTTGACGTGTTTATTCTGCTAATAATTTGGTTTTCTTATTTGAAAGGTCTATTGATTCTCTGTTAAGGGATATAAGATACAAACTAAAATAAGAAAAAGAAAGTTGACGTGTTAATCAGGCCAGTATATGATTTTTCTTGTGAATATTTTCAATTAATTAGGCAAAGAGGGCCGGTTCAAAGCTGAAAAGCCGCATTGTTGCAGAGCAATCTATACTCAAATGGTCTCAAGTAATTGAGCAAATGGAGGATCAAGTTTCTGAAGTACTTCAAGAAGAGAGGTTTTGATTAAAATTTAGTTGTTAAGGCTTCATTGTTGTTTCTTTTAATTTTATAGTATTGCACTAGATTCTTATTTTTTAAATTCTCCAGGGAAGAAAGGATCCTAAGGAAAGCTGAAATGGAGGCCACAAAGGTATTTATTACAATGTAATTTTGATTGGTTGTTGACATCTTATCTTAAGGAACAGCATTTCCAAAGTAGCATCACTTTGAATATTAAAAGTACTGTGCTGTATTCTGTGAATTTGATTAGTTCAATTTCTCGTCTTTATATGATATTGCAGGCTGAAAACATGATTGCACATAGAGAAGAGATCTTCTCCCGCCCCAAAAGAACCTGGTTTGTTACAGAGAAGGAGAAGAAGCTTTCGGCAAAAGCAGCCAAGGTACGGCGTTGTTTTAATTTGCTGATATTCCCTTAAATGCAGGCATTGGTTCTCCCATTTCACAGTGTATCACTATAGAAGTCTAAGAACAATCTGATTAGCGATCAACATGTCTAGCCAGTCCATCCAAGTTCTTAGTGTTATATATTAGTCAGGGTTAGTGTTAATTCAATGATTCAATCCCAGCCACAGTGCCACACACATATGCTATCCTTAAACTAAGTTAGCTTCTAATCGATTATACCGTATATACATGACATGCTACAGTAAATACCTAACATTTTCTCAACAAGTATTATGCTTTTGAAGAAGGCTGGCTATTTCCCTTCTATGTTGTGCAATCTTTAGCAATGTTGGTGGCATGCAGGCCGAATTAGTAACATTGTTGGTTTCAATTCTCCAAATCTTGGGTAAAATGTAGCCTGATGTTAATGAAAAACCGAAATGACTGTCAACAGGCATCCATGGATAAGGAAAATGGTTCTTCTGGGAAGGAGGTAATGAGTGCTCAGCAAGCTGAAGACCTTAAAATGAAGGAAAAGAGGAAGCGGGAGCGAGAGGTAATAAGTGTTTTTCGATTTTGTTTGTGAATACGGATCAGTTTTTTGATATAAAATGTACACAAGCGTGCTTGCATGCTTTGTTACAACTTACATGTTCACTTGATGCAGAAAAATTTGCCTAGAAAGAAGCGCAGAAAATTGGAAGCAGCAAGAGAGATGTTGGAGGACGAGGAACAAGATCACAAGCCAGTAAAAGTAAGCGCACCATACCCGTTAACTTTCTCTAAATATGGTTAAGGTTGGAATGTATTTCTTGTTCCACACTTTCTGTTACACTGAAAATGAAATGCATGAATAAAATTGCAGGGTAAGGGGGCAGATGAGATAGAAAAGGGAGGAATGTCACTTGTTGATCTTGCATACCGACGTGCCAAAGCAGTGAAGGCCACCAAGAGGGCACTGGATTCTGGAAAGATTGTGAAGAAGCCTCAAAAGAAATCTAATAATAAAAAATCTAGTTCTTCCCGAAAGACTTCTTCTAGAACAGAAGAGATGCGGGAGCTTTTCCAGACTGACATGAAGGATAAAAAGCCAAAATCAAGAGGTCCTGGAGTAGGAAAGAAAGCCAAGAAATCATTCAAAAGCAAGTCAAGGTATGAATTACAAATTCTATCTCATTTTTGAAACTATTATCTGAATTTTTTCCGCATCAATAGAAATATCAGTTTTGTTTCTTTTCTGGGATCGTTCTGGTGGAGTGAGGCTTATGAGATGTCATCATAAAGTATAATGATATGATATAATCAATTGATTTTTTTCCTTCTCATTTTCATTATCTTTGTGATATAATCAAAATGTCTTCCTCTCCCTCTAAGTGGAAAGCAACACATATAATTTCATCTTCTCTCTATCACCATAGTTCACTTCAAAAGTCTCACATTTTCTTATTAACAAGTTTAAATGAACACATATTTTAGAAAATAAAAACAAAAAATGTTTTCACGAAATAACCAAATTGTTTAATTTGTAAAAACACTGTGTTTTTATTTTCTAAAAGATGTGTTCATATTAACTTGATGAGTGACTTTTGAAGTGAGCTATTGTTATGAAGAGAAGATAAAAGCTAGTTAATGAAGATAATATTTCCAAAAATAACGAAAACATTTTTAACATTTTCACTGTTTTTAGAAATGTAGATAATTGTTTACTTCAAAAGTCTTTTACCTCCTTATTAATTAGTAAAATTAACACAAACTTTAGGAAATGAAAATAGGAAATGTTTTCACAAAGTAAATGATCCTTTAATTTTTTATATTGTTTTATTTTCTATTGTTAAAATGTGGTATATCATTGAATGCACTTCTAAAGATACATTCTGTGGTGAAAGCCAAAATAAACACAGTCCAAATTTTCTTGTTTGTCTCTATTTACTACTAACGAGATGCCACAGTTTTCCTTCAATATAAATATTTCCCGTTTTGTTTATTGAAGTGGTTATTTTTGTGGTAAATGAAATAATTGGTTGCAATCAGTTTTTCTTTCATTTATTTTTTGTTCTAAAACATGATGAAATGATTGAGCTGGTGTGATTTTTTGCATCTCAACATTTATTAAAAACTTGTTTATGCAATGCTAATAAAATAAAATGTTATTCAAATTCTCTTTCAGGTACAAGAGGAAGTAGCCTGTGAGGCTAATAGTCCTTGTCATACATTGCATGGAACGTCAGGAAACTTGCAATGAGTGTCCTTATTAATGACCTCACAATCAGATCTTGTTAAATGCTTATGCCATATATATCCACTACATTTTTGGACCATCTTGTGAATTGCACCTCATTCCTCTGCCGGTTTTGATGTGTAATAATCAAAAGGATGGTGCGATGCCAATATTATTAAATTTAAAATTAAATTGTATTGTATAATAATCTTTGCTTTTTATCCCAATTAAATTTATAGTCGATCAATTTTGTAATCCTACAATTGGATTGAGTTCCAAATGTTATCAACAGAAAAATATTTGAAAGAAACTCTTAATTTTGTTTGCTTTTGCATCTTTTGTACATCTGTTGTTTGTTTTTTGGGGTTTGAACCTCCGGTTCTTAGGGGAGGGAGTCATAATAATCAAGAATTTGAATAAGAAATATGTAAAATCTGATAAAAAGTTGTTATAATCAAGATTTAAACTTAGGTTCTTTAATTTAACTTTAAGACTCTCTTAATAAACATAATATGGGAGACTATGTCCCAAATTAATTATTATTATAATAGTTATAATAAATTACAAAATTTGATCTTTGGTTTGAAAGGGTGTGTCAAGTTCGGGTAGTTGTCTAAAGTATGTGCTACACTTGAAGATCTCAATAGTAAGTTATTGCAGAGGACTCTCCTCTCATCAAATTAATTTAACATCAAATTAATTTAATATCATGTATGTCGTTGACTTACGTATCTTATATTAAATTAATAAGAATATATACTACAGATTATGCTTTCTTGCATCCATTAAGTTGCTTTGAAGACTGTCCGATGTTGGACTTCGATGCAACAACATGAAACACATCTTAAGTCGTCATCAATTGTGCAATAAATGAGGAGTATACACTTCTATTTCTTGTTTTTCAATATAAAAATTTGATCATTAACTTACAAAAAGATTCAACATGATACACTAAGGACCATTTTGAAGAATCCAATAAAAAAAACTTTCTTTTTGTCAAGAAAAAAAAAAATCATTAAGCAGTCAAATAATCGATCTACATATATTTAGGTTTTAAAGTAAACTTAGTTAAATTGTATGTTGAAACATTTGCACTCCCTTTTACATGAGTAACCATGGAGTTCTAAAACAAAATTAGAAGATTGCAATAATCAACTATTATTAATCCAAAATAAGAACGATCTTGATTCGAGTCCCGTATTACTTTTATAACAAAGAAAACTTCATGAAACGAAAACATTATATACTTTTTTATATATAGGATAATTGATTCACTTGAATATTTTACAATAGAAAACAATTTATCACTTATTATAAAGAAAATAAGTCAATATGTATATATATCATTCGCAACACCATTCATTTATGCAACTTTTTGCCTTTTTACTCAATATATAAAAAAAAATCTTGAAAAATCGTGTCTTTTTTTTTCTTCTAGCCAGAGGTGATTTGAAAAGTAAATTTTAATGAATTACATTAAACAGTTGATAAAAATATTCAATAATCTCATAAATGACATGCCATGCTTATAAAAATAATTATATTAAATAAAAATATCTGAAATACAGCCATGCTTATAAAAATAATTATATTAAATAAAAATATCTGAAATACAATATCATCAATTTTAAAGATTATCCACAAATATTAATTAATTCGTGTTTACAAGAGTGTCTGCACCACTAAAATAGTAAAGGAATATGACCATTACTAACATATCATTTTCCCACTAATTGTCATACATTTTTTGCAATGACATATATGTGATACTGAATGAGATGGGAATAATGAATGTTTACGATTTCATCTTTTACTTAGTTTACATATCCTTTATAAAATCAAAATTTGACATGGCTAGTTAATTAAGGGTTTTTTATGGTTCAATATAAATCGAGTATTATATTATATAAATATAAAAGTAGTTTAATGTGATGTTGCAATAAAGTGTTTAAAATTTTGATATCATTTAAAACACAATTTAATAAGCTATTTCATGTCATTATAATTGTGAAGATATATACAAGTGACACATGTTAATTGTGTCTAATAATGATTATGCAAGGACAATGCTTATAATATTACTTTTATGCTTGCTTTGTAAACAACAAAATATTGGAGATGTAACATCCCAATTTTTAGAGCGTTAAAATTTGATGAATGATTTATAAAATAGAAGAGTTTCAGTATAAATCGTTAACACAATCTAAACCTGTGAGAAATTATAGCTTTTAAAAGTTACATTACTTTTTTTAAATATGACCAAAAGATAAACTAAAAGGAAAACCAAGCTGATCAATAAGAGTCCCCTAAAATAACTCGACATAATAAATTGTCCACGAATGTAACACAAATTGTAAAGAGCTTGACTACTAATCTGAACCAAATACTTCCAGCGTCAACATCATTTGATCAAATGTCACATTCAACCCAAACAAAAACATGTGCAAGGGTCTGTCATGATCCGAAAACTGTCACCATGACTGGCGCACAAACTAATACTCATAGTCTGGCAAGCCTATCGACCAACTTAACTATTAAGCAATTAAATAGTTCAAAATAGCCGTTACATTGAAAAACAATTTTTATCGAAGTTTCGACTGAGTATCCTCTATAATTTCAATATTTTCAAATATAATAAAAATCCTGTTTAAATATTTAATCCAGTCAATATTTCAAAAGAGCAAATCTAAAAGTTTAATACATTCCACAAGGACTTTCTAGACTCAAAATAGCTGCAAAGTATGTTAGAACCAGGATGGTTTGGAGAACAAATCCTTACCTTGATTTGATGATAACAAAAGGTATTTTGTGGGAGCAATTTAACACACTAATAATTTAATTGAATATACAGAAATAAGCTAGACACGCCCATGATTAGAGGAAATGCTCAGGATTAGAGGAAATGCCTTAGATTAGAGGAATCACGTCCACTAGAGGATACCACAAGAGAAACCAAACAGATCAGAGGAAAAGAAACAATCAAAAGCAAACATATTAGAGGAAAGGAACAATACGCACCCTTCGCTGTGTTGAATTGTGCGTAAGAGGAAGCAACCAAATTAAGAGGAAATTGAATAAAAGGACAAATCAGAGGAAAGGAACAACACACACCCTTTGCTGGCTTCAAAGGAGATGCATCTGCCTTTAAGTAACTGAGTCTAAGGATCTGACTTTGATGATCTACCTCCGCCTTTAAGTAACTGAGTCTAAGGATCTGACTCTGATGATCTGCCTCCAAAGTTTTACATCTGAAGATAAGAATCTAAAGATAAGCTGCCTCCAACAAAGCAACTTAGAGGTAATCATCTGGCTCTGATATACAATGCTAAATCTACCTCTACTAAGTTGCCTTTGGCCAGTAATTCAACACCAGAAGATGATTGAGTCTAACTCTGAGGAAAGTCAATGCCTCTAATGAAAAAGTCAATGACTCTGGAAAAAGTCAACGACTTTGACTATAACAAAAGTCATGACTCTGGAAGTTGACTATGAAGACACACATTCTACACACGACTCAAAAATACAGTATGATGAAGGCTCACTACCTCTGATTCTGATATTGAAGATTCAAATCTCCAAGCGGTTACTTTTATCCACACTTGAATGGATTCAAGTGCCCAACCAATTACATTCTTAATTGCACCGAATTGATCAAATAGAAACAGTCCAATTCAAATTCACGACAACACATATGCACAATCAAAGATAGAACATCCTAAAATCAAAGCAACGATCAAGAATTGAATGTCAGTAACCGTCAAACAACGATTGAGAATTGAATTTTAGCAACCGTCAAACAACGATAAGAAAATTCAAAGCTAAAGAACAAAAAAAAAATTCAAAGCAACAATCGACTAAGCATCTAGACACAAATCAAAGCAACGGTCATTAGAATTTGAATGCAACGAGAAGATTAGAAAATTAAAGTATTAAAAAATCTAAATGTTGGAATCAGAATGTTGGAAGAAGAAGAAGAAACAATTTGAAAAGCTCAAACAGTTGACATCTATAAAAGGTTCTCACCACTTGAGGAACTATAGACGAAGCAAGAAGAACAAAAAAGCTTATACAAGCTAAATATCAATCAATCATAAATTACTTATATTTTATTTAGCACACAATTGTAATAGTATTCTAGTTGTGCTATGTCTGTTAGCAATACTATAACCATTCTCTAGTGACAGTAAACCTAGAAATAGAAATTAAACACTTGCGTAACCTGACCCGATAATTGCTGTAAATCCTCAACGACTTGTGGTTTTCAAGTTGGATGTTGAGAAGACTTAACTGGTGAAAGTTAAGTGGTTGTAATCTATTTTGAATTACTGGATTAAATTCTTCTGGGTGAAGGGATGGACATAGCTATTGGGTTGGTAGTGAACCAGGATAAATTACTGTGTGATCCCTCTTCCCTGTTTACTGCTTTTGATTTTTCTTGTTTTATTTTCACCATTTGTTAGCCCATACATTTCTTAAAAACCGAATACACAATTCAAACCCCAATTTCTTGTGTATTTTCCACCTACAATTGGCATCAAAAGCTCGGTCTCAAGGCCTGAGCACTTTATAGTGTTTGAGAAAAGATCCACCTTTTAAGTATGTCTAACTATGGTGATGATGCAATGGATGAAATGTCAATAGACCACTTCTATTTTATGGGGAGCACTTTGAGTACTGGAAGGACAGACTCATAATTTTCTTCATTTCCCAAGAACCTGAACTTTGTGATTTGATTGAAGATGGGTACACTACTCCTACAAATGTTGATGGTACTAAACTATCAATAAAAGAAATGAACCCTAAGCAAAACAAATAGTATAAGATGCATCATAAAGCTTGAACCTTTATGATAAACTCAATCATGTTCAAAGAGTTTGATAAGTGCACCAACAAGGAAACCGGTAAAAGTATATATGATTGTTTGATTCTAACATATGAAGGAAATAAGTAGGCCCAGGAAGCAAAGGCCAACCTCTTAGTCAAGAAGTATGAGATTTTTCAAATGGAGGAAGATGAAGACATCGATAAGATGTTCTCCAGATTCCAGAATCTCCTCTCAGGGATGAAGGTACTACAAAAGAGCTACATAACAATAGACCATGTAAAAAAGATTCTTAGAAGTCTACCCTACAAGTGGAGACCTAAAGTCACTTTCGTTCAGGACCTGAACAATCTGCCTCTGGAAGAATTGATGAGCTTCCTCCAGTCTCATGAAGTTGAACTATCAGAGGATTAGCCTAAGAAGAAGCAAAAATATTTGGCTCTCAGAACCAAAGACAAGAAAGCTTTACAAGCAGATGAAGAATCATACGATGATTTAGAAAGTGAGAATGATGATTCAGAAGCAAATGAATTATCCTTCATTTCAAGGAGAATTCAACGCATGTGGCACAAAAAGAGATCTTTTTCCAAAAAGGATTTCAAGAAGTACCAAAGTAAAGACAAAGGTATTGACAAGAAGAAACCCACTTGTTTTCAATGCAAGGAACCTGGACATTTCAAAGCATATTGTCTAATGCTTGAGAAAAGGAACTAGAGGAAAGAATCCAAGACCTGGAAGAAAGTTATGATCACATGGGATGACTTTGATGATGAATCCTCTGATGATAAAGAACTGGCAAACTTGGCTTTGATGGCTAACATAGACTCTAACTCTGACTCAAAATACGATGAGGAGGTTGAGGTATTTTCTGATCTAACTCGTAGTGAATTAATAACTGCTTTAAATGATTTTTTGAATGGAAATCAGTCTATCTCTTCAAAACTAACAAACCTAAAGAAAGTTTTCAAGGATTTGACTGAGAAACAAAACTCTCTTCAAACTGATTTTGAAAAATTAAAAAGAGAAAACTTAACTTTGAATGAAAAGTTTTGAAACCATTAGAGGATAAGGTCTACAACTGTGTTCAATATGAATTGGCATTCTAAGATTTCCTAGAAAATGTCATAGATAGAAGCAAGCAAGCTTTAATGATCTATGGAGTGAGTAGAAATGGAAATATAGAAGTTGGGTTTGTAGAATCAACACAAAATGCCAAATTAATTCCATCTGATTCTATGTGTGCATATTGTCATAAAAAAGGCCCTAATAGATTAACTTGTCCTTTGCAAAAAACATGGAAAGACAAGAAGCCTGTTAAGACTAACAAACCAGAACCCATCCATATTTGGGTACCTAAACACAATAATTCCTCTTGCAGATGTCCTTAGCAGCAGAATTAAAACACCAATCATAGTACCTAGATAGTGGCTGACACATGACGAGAGAAAGGTTTATGTTCCAAGACCTAATCACGAAGAATGGAGGAACCGTAAGCTTCAGAGGCAACCAAAAATGAAGGATAATAGGTTCCGATACAATTGGTAATGGGTCTTCACCCTCTATTAGAAATGTTTTATTTGTTAAATGATTGAAGCATAACCTACCGAACATAAGTCAATTGAGCGACAATGGTTATGATGTTGTCTTCAATCAAAAGTCCTGTAGGGCATGATGAGGCTGCTATTTTTACTGGTCAAAAGTAGAATAACTTGTACAACATAAATCTTTTTAATTTAGAAAAACAAGAGGTCAAGTGTCTTATGTTTGTTAATGAGGAACAACTGACTTGACATAAGAGATTAGGCCACGCCAATTTGAGATTAATCCTAAATTGAGCAAACTGGAACTGGTTAAAGGGCTGCCAAATCTCAAGTACAAATTAGAAGTTTTTTGTGAAGCATGCCATATAGGAAAAAAAACCAAAAGTTCTTTTTCTTCAAAACATTTGTTTCCACAACAAGACCCCTTGAGCTTTTACATATAGATTTGTCTGGTCCAGTTAAAACTGTCTTTGTCAATGGTAAAAAATATCGACTTATTATTGTTGATAATTACATTAGATGAACATGAGTAAAATTCCTAAGACACGAGGATGGGTCACATAAGGTATTCACTACCTTCTATGTGTGTAACACCTTAACTTTTAACAGCACGAATGTATTTTTTTTTTAAAACAACTTAATAAAATAATACGTCGTATCACAAAACGACAAGAGTCATAAATAATTACATCATATATACAAACAAACTAAGATAGTTTTTGGGACAATAATCCAAAGTATACATATAGAAAATACACCGGGGCTATGAGACCTATAAGACATCGCTCACACCCCTAGGGTATTCTCGGCAGACACCTGCACAGAAGTACTGCTTCAAGAATGCTATCCCCCCATGGTCACGTCAAAAAAATAGAACATGGACCCACCAAAAAGTCAACTGTCAATGTATGTCATATATACAATCATCCCAAAACAAAACAAGTACAATCACCAAAAGAAAAACACTAAGGCCCTATACAACAAAAAACTAATATGATCATCCACTAACAACTACAATAAAAAGGGAGACCTCCACACATTGCACAAGTTCCTTCTGACGCGGTATCTTTCCTCGAAGTAACTTCTTCCTCCTCATCAGCCATGGAGGGATCAGTCTCCTCAAAGGTCAGGTCCACCCACGAGATAGGTGGCTTCGGCGGTGCTGGAATCTCAAAACAATTCACTACCTCATCTCTCCTACTTATCCCCACCACTCTCCCCGTATATTAAGCCCTGCTTGAGATGGGGTCATATACCTAAGCAGTTGGTGAATGCCGGTCAGGGAAGTCTAACGACGTTTCCGCCGTCAAGGTAACAGTCGGTAGGATGAACTCGGGTATCATAAGAGAGCCAAGCCCGTGTAGTAGTGCAACACATGGGCGACACTTGAGGATCCCAATAGCAAGCTATTGTTGAGGACTCCCCCGTCAACAAATTAATTTAATATCGTGTGAGTCGTTGACCCACGTATCAGATATTAAACTGATAAGAACAAACTGATTAACTTGAATATTTTATGAGAGATATCTATTAATTGTCAATTGATTATATTGAATATAAGCCAATAGTCTGACATGTCTTAGCAACACCGTTCATAATGCATCTTTTTGCTTTTGCACTCAATATATACAAAAGAGAATGTTGAGAAATTTTGAAAATTCGGAATTTATAGTGACATATGTGTTATAGTGGATAAGAGGAGAATTTTTGAAAATTCAGAAATTGTGAATAACGTTTACAACCTGATATTTTAGTTCTATTTTTGAAATTTTTATAGTAACTTAGTAATTTTTATAGTCTTGTATAAATGGAGTATTATAAAAATATACAAATAGTTTAGTGTAATGTTGCAAAAAGGTGTTTGAAATTTTGATATCATTTAAAAAACACAATGCTTAATTTGTTAAACAACCAATTAAATTTATAAAAAGAACCCTTTGTAAAGTCTTATATTGATCACTAGAGCTATTATAATGAGCCCTTTCAATGTCATTATAATCTTGAAGATATACAAAATGCCACATTGTTAAATGTGTCTAATAGAGAATGTTGCAAGGATGATGCTTATAATATTGCTTTTATGTTCGTCTTATAAACAACAAAAAATAGGAGATTGTGTGCCAAATTAATCTTCATTATAATAAAATGAAATATTTGATATTTAGTAGGGTGTGCCAAGCCTGTGTAGTAGTGCACCACATGGGCGACACTTGAGGATCCCAATAGCAAGCTAGTGTTGAGGACTCCCCCGTCAACAAATTAATTTAATATCGTGTGAGTCGTTGACCCACGTATCAGATATTAAACTGATAATAACATATACTACACTTGATCTTAGCCAAAAGGCCGAGAAAGGTATGCTTTGTAACTATGCTTCGTCTAACTTTTATTTCTTCCGTCCAATTTGGTGTTCTGCAGACCATCTGATGTGGGACTTCGAGGCAACAAAGATGAACACTTCATAATCCAAACACTGAGTCATCAATTGTGCTATAGACGTGAGAAGTGTGCACTTCTTGTAACAACCCGATTTTTTTTTTAAAACAAATTCAAATCCATAAATAAATAAGTAAATAAATTAATAAATAGTTTTGGATAAAATATTTAAGTCGTAACACCAAGACATAGTTCAACATTAATTACAAACATCGGAAATAGTTTTTGAAATACCAAACTATACAGCCACCTAATCTGATCATGCTACAAAAAAACTATACACCTCGGGTGGTCTCGGCGCGCTCCACAAAAAGCTCCTGACCTAACTTCGATCAGGCATGAATAACTACCTTCCCCTCTCCACGGTACTAACTGGTAGGATGGTCCTGAATCTCATCTGAGGGCAAAACCCAGATTTCCACAAAATTGTAAAGCGTCACCAACCGAAATTAACAAATACCACATAACATTTAAATTTTAAATGCACAAAATCACCTTTCAACTTAGCATACATCTAGAAAGGGTTTGCATATGCTAAACATGTATACACAGGGTTGAAAACTGATGTTTTTACAAAATTGCACTGTCGTATTCGAATACAACATTATTTCACAAGTCAGTAGCAAAATCAGCACAACTGTAGTCGACTACGAGACATGATGTAGCCGACTACGAGACATGACAATAGCAAAAACAGCACAACTGTATTCGACTACAGCCTCCTTGTATTCGTCTACAGATGCGACAACAGTGAAAAATCCTGGACATTTGTATTCGACTAGAACCTCCTTGTATTCGAATACAAATGCGATGTCAGTGGCAAAACTTTGAGATCTGTATTCGACTACAACCTCCTTGTAGTCGAATACAAGTGCAAATACGCAAGTCAGAGGCAAAAACAATGTATCTGTATTCGACTACAACCATGTTGTATTTGAATACAGCTGGAAATATGACAGATTTTCAGTTTTGAAAACACATCAAAATCATTCAAACACTTTCAACACCAAGTCAATCAATCACAAACTTCAAATACAACACAGTCACACCCAACAATCAAATATGTATATACAACCATCATAATATATCAAACATGACTCGCGTGCCAAGCACCCTAATGCAATGCATATATGCCAATGTATATGATTCCGGAATTTCACCATAACCCTCCTCGAAGGGTGTAAGACCCGTAGTTTTAATTTGTACTTTTTGTTTTTGATGTGTTTTTATGTTGAATTCTGAGGCTTTTTAGCCAATTTTATTGGTATTTTGAATGTTAAATGCCAATGATATTTTTATGAGACCCGTTTAAAATTACTTGGCGAGAAATAATTTATTTATGTTACGAATAATTTATTACCAGACGATTTTCCTAAAAATGTCTCTGGTTGCTGAAAATTTTACCTGTCAATTGAGTTGCGACGAGAGTAGATATTTTTATCAAAATAGTTTGAGATGTGAGTGAAGTGATGTGTGTATAAATATTTAGATATTTGTTGGTTTGGTTTAATTATAATATATATATATATATTATGATTGTAAGTAATAATATATATATATATATATATATATATATTAGTTAGC
>JBBPBQ010000001.1:37095670-37161871 GCA_037974755.1 Cicer yamashitae | reverse complement strand
CTTTCTTAAGTTTTCAAAAAAAAAAAAAAAACCAAAACCCAAAATACAAAACCTCATTTCTCACCTAGATCTAAGCTCCATCTCGCGAAGTGGCAGAAGAGAAAGTTGCTCCTTGCCACGCTACGGTGCTAATGAGCTAATTTTGGAAGCGACGTCGCAAACGAAGTTTTTACCGGAATTAATCGCGGTGCCGTAATCGATTGTTAGAGCTACCGTTGAGGTAAGGGCTCCTTCCAAATTTTTAGTTTGCATTTAGGACCTTATGTGTGAATTTGTGGAAAATAAATTTGATGTGTTTGAGGTTTAGATTTGTGGAAAATGAATTTAATGTGTTTATGGGTGAAAATTTGGAGATTTAAATGGGTGATTTATGGTTGAAAATTTGGAGATTTAAATTGGTGATTTATGGTTGAAAATTTGGAGATTTAATTTGGTGGTTTATGTTTGGAAATGTGGAGTTTTGAATTAATGTGATTAATGTGGTTGATTTTGTTAGTAATGGTTAACAAAAAAGGAAATTGATTTTGACGTGTTTAAGTTACGTAATGAGTTATTTTCAAATAAATGAGTTTGAACTGAAGTTGAAATTTTAAAAAGAAAAAGTTTAGAGTATTTTATTAATTCAAAATTTCAGTTCTTTAATAGTCGAGTGTGCGTATGTATGATTTGGACAATATTTGTTTTATTTAGTTTTAACTAAATAATGTAGATTATTTGGTTGTAAAAGTTTGGAGTGTGAAAAAGATATAATTTTGGGAATTTTGTTGTGGTTGGATAAATTTTAGTTGTGAACAAATTGTTATAAATATTTATGTTTATGTAGTTAGCTCCTTGAGTCTCGAAAGGAATCGAGACCGTTGGCATCGAGTTAGCGGTGGGGTGAACTCTGATATATTAATGTTGTTGTGGTGATTCATGTTTGATGTGATTGGTGTGTTCATAATTAATATTATGAATTTTTGAGATGTATTTAATGTGTAAATTGGTGGAAAATGAATTTAATGTGTTGATGGGTGAAAGTGTGGAAGTTGAAATTAATGTGTTTGAGGTGTGGGTTGTGGTTAAGGCTGTGCATGGTTTGTTTTTTTTTTAAACCAAACCATATCCATTTTAAAACCATTATATGGACTAAGATTTATAACCAAATCCATTTTTTGGTTTAAAACCGGTTATAGAACTGGTTGTAAAATTGGTTATGGTTAAATAACCGGTTTTTAGTTATGCAACCGGTTTCAATAAATTCAATTTTAAAACCGATTTTTTTTTCTAAAATCGGTTAAAATCTAGTTATTTTTAATTGATTTGTGTACTTTTAATTAATTTGAAAATTTGACATTATATACGGAAAACTTAATATAACTTGTTAATTTCTAATGCATTATGAAACTATGATGACAAAACTACGATCAAGCTTGAGCATATTTTTTTCTTCATTACCTTAAAAAAATCCTCACTATATAATCCAATCAATAATGAGTGTATGTAAATTACAATTTATACACCGTATTATACCACAATCAATAACACTTTCCAAATTTGACATTCATCATCAGATAAAATGGAAGACAAAAAAAGATGAGAAATTAATAAATGATTTACAACATGATGAAATATTGAATAAAAAATATAATATATAACATTTATATAAATATGAAAGAAAAAGATGGTTAAACTTATATAAGATGCAAAAAGTAAAACAGAAAAGAAAAGCCTAAGATGAACAAAAAGACTAATTTATACAAAATGAAGTAATTAATAATGAGTCATGTTTTTATGCATTATTTTAAAATTGAAGGTATGAACTTTAGTTTATAAAAAAAGGCAAATATGTTTTTAGGAAATAGGTTTTTTGTTGTGAAAAGATAAGAGTTTATTAAGGTCATGAAAATGGTGAAATTTCTACTAAAAATCAGTGCTACAGGAAGATTAATACAAAACTTAATAATCGTAGAAATGGGGAAAAAAAGTACTATTAAGTTAGAAAGGGATTGAAATGTAGAAAAAGAAAAGGAAGAGATAGATGGAAGAATGAAGTGGAGTTCATGAATGGCTACCTCGTTGTCGTTGAAATTGGAGAACATCTTGCTAATTCAATTTAAATTGTATGTAAATTACAATTTAGAGAATGAAATTAGGATTTCAAGAAAGGATTTAAGGTTCAAATTCAAAAATAAAATATAAGTGGATAAGAACTGGATTAAATCCAAATCCAAAAATAAAACATGAGTGAATATCCAACCGGTTGGTAAATGAATTGGATTATAACCATATTATTTTAACTGGTTATTTAAAATGGATTTGGATCTGGTTATTGATTTTAGTCACATAACCGGATTTTTTGCACAGGTGTTTGCCAAGAGTACCCCAGGGGTATGAGCTACGTTGGATATGTCTCACATCCCCGGTGTATTTTTCTGTTTTAAATTTTTGGATTTTCATTTCAAAACCGTTTCCGCTGCTTGTAATTATTGTTGACTTTTGTCGTTGTGATACAACTTAAATATTTTATCCAAAGGTATTTCTCTCTTTATTATGAATTTGAATTTTTTTTTATTTAAAAAAATTGGGCTGTTACAAAGGGAGTAAATCATAATGGTACCGCCTATCACAGGCCGAAGTACTAATTACCAAGGTGCAGTCGCTCACAGACCAGCACGATTTACTAAAGTGCAATCTCTCACAGATCAGCACGACGCGATAATCCTCGTAAGGATAAGATGAACCAATAATTCACATGGCATCATCCCGTGGCCCATCCGGTCACCACTATCACCATGACCCATCCGGTCACCATGTACTATGAAATGCATGAGCATACTCTGACTCTTAACACCACAACCATTAAGTAAATGCAGCTATTAAAAGATTCCCCATTTTTAATGCTCATTTAACACTAATGATTTCTAAAATTCAACACAGAGAATACTCAAACATTTTTAAGTCATAGTCCCACAATTCACATCAAATCACATCAATTCATTTTTCCACAAATTCCACACATAAAATTGCATTTATTCAAAACCCCACATTTCAAACATAAAGCACATCTCAACATTCATAATATTAATCAAGAATACATCAAACACACCAAACAAAAATCACCACCACCCACACCTCGAAACCCATTAAATTCAATTTCACTATTTCACCCATAAAACGCATTAAATTCATTTCCCACAACACTACACCTCAAACCCACCAAATATATTTTCCCCAAACTCACAAATAAGGTCCTAAATGCAAACTAAAAGTTTGGAAGGAGTCCTTACCTCAACAGTAGCTCGAATAATCGATTACGGCACCGCGATTAAATTCCGGTAAAACTTCGCTCGCGACGTCGCTTCCAAAACTAGCTCCTTAGCACCGCAAAGTGACAAGGAGTAACTTTCTCTTCAGTCACTTCGGGAGAGGAAGCTTAGATCTAGGTGATAAGTGAGGTTTTACGTTTTGTGGTTTTTGGAAAACCAAAAAGAAAAAGAAGATGGAGTAGGCTTTTATATATATATATATATATATTAACTTAATAAAATTATATATATATATATACATATATATAACTAAACAATATATATCTACATATATGTTACTAACTCACCAATTATATCTAAATATATATATATATATATATATTTATATTTATATTTATCCTAAACCAACAAACTTCAAAAACTCTCACACACACTCCAACTATTTTGATAAAAATATCTATTCTCATTGCAACTCAATTGACAGGTAAATTTTTTAGCAACTATAGATATTTTTAATAAAACAGTTCGATAATAAATTCTCTGCAACGTAAATAAATTATTTCTCGCCCAATAATTTTAAAACGGATCTCCACAGATATTTTTTTTTGGCATTTAACATTCAAAATACCAATAAAATTGGCTAAAGAGCCTCATAATTCAACACCAAAATACATCAAAATACAAAAAGTACAAATGAAAATTACGGGTCTTACATTCTACCACCCTAAAATTAGTTTCGTCCTTGAAACTACGCGTCGACAAAAAATTCAGGGTGTTGTTCCCTCATCTTGCTCTCCAATTCCCAAGTCGCATCTCCGGTAGTTGGGTTCCAAATCACTTTGACCAACGAAACATCTTCGTTCCTTAATCGCTTAATCTTCTTGTCATTAATCCTCACAGGTGGTACTTCGAATGACAAGTTATCCTTCAGCTGAATTGTGTCCGGTTCAATCACATGAGACGGATCTGCAAGGTACTTTCTTAACTTCGACATATGAAACACATCGTGAATATTGGACAGTATCGGTGGCAAAGCAATCTGATAAGCTACCGGTCCAATTCGTGCAGAAATCTGATATGGTCCAATAAATTTTGGAATCAATTTCTTCGATTTCAAGGCTCTACCAACTCCAGTCGTAGGCGTGACTCTCAGAAACACATGGTCACCCTGCTCGAATTCTAGAAGCCTACAATGCTTGTCCACATAACTCTTATGACGATCTTGTGAAATCTTCATTTTCTCTTTTATCTTCTTCACCTTATCTGTTGTTTGTTGCACCATCTCAGGTCCTACAATCACACTTTCACCGTCCTTATACCAACACAAAGGCATTTGACACTTGCACCCATATAAAGCCTCATATGGTGCCATCCCAATACTTGCATGAAAACTATTGTTGTAGGTAAACTCAACCAACAGTAGTACATCATCCCAACTTCCTCTATCATCTAGTACTCAAGCTCTCAAAAGATCTTCCAATGACTGATTTGTTCTCTCAGTATGTCTGTCAATTTGCGGATGGTAAGCTGAACTCAACCTTAGTTTTGTTCCCAACGCATCATGCAATGCTCGCCAAAAGTGTGACGTGAATTTCGGATCACGGTCTGATACAATACTCGACGGTACTCCGTGTAATCTCACATTCTCAGCAATGTAGATCTCAGTTAGCTTATCTACCTTATAGGTGGTCTTCATTGGTAAAAAGTGTGCGGATTTAGTCTATCGATCCACTATCACCCATATAGAATCATTCTTTCTCCTTGTTTTCGACAATCCAATTATGAAGTCCATGGAAATGCTGTCCCACTTCCACTCGGGTATATCTAACGGTCGCAACAATCCAGCAGGCCGTTGGTGTTCCACTTTCGCTTTCTGACAAGTTAAACAAGTTGACACATACTCTGCCACATGCCTTTTCCTTCCTGGCCACCAATAATTTTGCCTCAAATCCTGATACATCTTTGTTTCTCCAAGATGAATGCTCAATTTACTCTTATGAGCCTCGTCTAAAATTGTTATCCTCAGATCTGCAACTTCTGGTACACAAATTCTCCCATGACATCTCAAAATTTTATCTGGCCCAATCTTAAATTCAGTCGTCTTCCCTTGCAATATCAGGTTCCTCTTCTCTTGAATTAAAGCGTCATTTTGAAAATTCACAATGTCTTCAAGTAGTCCACTCGAAATCTTAATCATTCTGATCTTCAAAAATCCTGGTGCAAACTCTACGTTCAAGTGTAGGTCTCTGAATGTTTCCCACAACTCTTGTTGTCTAGCCATCACTGTTGAAGACACTGATACACTTCTTCTACTCAACGCATCCGCCACTACATTGGCCTTCCCAGGGTGGTACTGCAACGTGAAATCAAAATCCTTAAGAGTCTCCATCCATCTCCTCTAACGCATGTTCAGTTCCTTCTGATCAAACAAATATTTCAAACTTTTATGGTCACTGAACACTGTGAACGTGCATCCATATAAGTAGTGCCTCCAAATCTTCAACGCAAAAACTACAAAAGCAAGCTGTAAATCATGAGTAGGATAGTTTCTTTTGTGAATCTTCAATTGCCTTGAGGCGTAAGCTACAACTTTCTTGTGTTGCATGAGGACACATCCCAAACCTTGGTGAGACGCATCACAGTAAACCTCATACTGTTTTTCTGGTTGTGGTAAGATCAAAACTGGTGAGGCCGTTAACTTTTTCTTTAGTAACTGAAAATTCTCCTCACACTTCTCCGTCCATGCAAACGGTTGATCTTTTCTACGAGTTCTAAAAGCAGTTTTCTGGATATCTCCTTCTCTTACTCGGATCTGATGGTAACCTGACTTCAAGTCAATCTTTGAAAATACCGCGGCTCCCCACAATTGATCCATCAAATCATCAATACGCGGCAAAGGATAACGATTCTTAATAGTCGCCTTATGAAGTTGCTGATAATCCACACATAAGCGTGAGCTTCCGTCCTTCTTCTTAACTAGCAACACCGGAGCTCCCCAAGGTGATACACTTGGTCTAATAAATTTCTTCTCCTACAAATATTCAATTTGACCTTTGAGCTCATTTAATTTCAATGGCGACATTCGATACGACGCAATCGAAATTTGTCAATTCTTGGGTGCAAATCAATGAAAAATTCCACTTCTCTTACCGGTGGTAATCCTGGAATTTCTGTTGGAAATACGTATGAATACTCCTTGACAAGCACCACGTCTTCTATATCCACCTTTATCTTTGCCTCCACGTTAGCCAAGGACAAAAACTCATGAGTTCCTTCTCTTAGTGACACCCCGAGTTTGTTAGCAGCTAGATACTTAACAACTCCTGGTTTAGGGAAAAGAACCAGTTTGCGAGCACAATCCAAAATCACATAATGATACGACATCCAATCCATACCGAGAATGACCTCGAGTGATTGTAGGGGTAAACAAATCAAATTAACCAAGAAATCTCTATTCTGAATAGTCACTTGACACTGTAAACATGCAGTATTCACTGTCAACGTCTTAGGAGGCGTAAAAACAACCAAATCAAAAGGTAGAGGCGACACAGATAACTTCAAACGATTCACACAATCCATAGCAATGAAGGAATGGGTTGCCCTCGAATCAAAAAGTGCATTTAGTGTGTTACCTGCAATCTCACAGTCACGTTGAATCAGATTGCTAGATGGGTTTCCAGCTTCAGCACCCACGCAATAAACGCGTCCTCTAGCAGCAGGACGAGTAGCCCTAGTTGCATTCACAACCGGTTCCACCTTCGGAGCTTTACAATCCCTCGCAATGTGCCCTGACTTCTTGCAATTGTAGCAAGTAAGTCCCTTAGAGGTGCAAACATTAGCAAAATGTCCCTCTCCACCACATTGGAAACATCGATTTCCTTGTCCCAATTGCCTTCTGAAATTCTGGTTCTTCGGGTGATTCTGACCCCTGTTGTTGTTCTGTGGTCGGTTATAGGGTTTAGCAATTTGTTTACCTCTGTTGCCTTGATAACTCATCCGACTAGGCCCTCTTGAACTAAAGTTCCCTCCACGGTTGGCCCTTCTATTCTTCATATCCTCCACTTCTCTACATTTTTCCACAAGAACTTGGAAACGTTGAATTCCCAAGGGTAAGACAAAATCATGAATCTCGTATTTCAATCCAGCTTGGAAACGATGACACATGAATGGTTCATCAACCTCTTCACGGAAAAACCTGAAATGCCTTGACAAAGACTCAAACTTAGCGGCATATTCGCCCACAGTCATATTCCCCTGATGAAGTTTTAGAAAATCATCACCCAGCTTAGTCCTGGTACTCATCGGGAAGTATTTGTGTAAAAACTTCCTTTTGAATTACTCCCAGTTCACCTCCTCATGAGCCGATCCCATCAAAAGTCTTGTACTCCTCCACCAATACTCAGCATCCCCTAGCAGCAGATAAGTGGCATAGTTGACCTTCACACCTGCCTGATAGTTAATCATTTCAAAGATCTTTTCCAATTCTTGGATCCACTGATCCGCTTTCTCTGCATTCTCATCACCCTTAAACTTGGGAGGATTGTAACGACGAAAGTCCTCTAATCCCCTTGACTCAGCGGCACGGATCTCTCTTTCCCTTTTCTCTAGATCCCGTTGAGTCTTAGCAGTAGTCTGTGCAGCAAAAGAAGCAGCCATGTTATTCATAGCCTCCGCCAGTTGGTCATCCCTATTAACGTTGACCCTTGGAGTGTCATTCCTTCTTCGTGGCATGGTTTCCTACAAAACCAGCATCAAGAAGATATCTCAACACCACTTCGAAAAATTCTAAGAATAACTTCCGACTATACCAACACAAAACTAAACCGAACCCGACAACTCGGGCAAATCACCCCGACGCATGATCAGATAATAACTCCCAACCTACAAGTTGACCTACAACCTATAACCATAAGCTCTGATACCACATTTGTAACAGCCCGATTTTTTTTTTAAAACAAATTCAAATCCATAAATAAATAAGTAAGTAAATGAATAAATACTTTTGGATAAAATATTTAAGTCGTAACACCACGACAAAGGTCAACATTAATTACAAATAGCAGAAATAATTTTTGAAATACAAGTCCAAAGTATTTAAACAGAAAAATACACCGGGGCTATGAGACCTATATGACATAGCTCATATCCCTGGGGTATTCTCTGCAGACACCTGTGCAAAAGCACTGCCCATACATTTTAACTTCTCCACGTTACATCAAAAAAAAATGTTACAAGGACTCATCAAAATAAAAGTCAAGCTGACAATATAAGTATAGGTACAGTCTTCCAAAATAAAATAAATACGACCACAAAAGAAAGATACCTAGTCCCTATACAACCATCTAATCTGATCATGCTACAAAGAAACTATACACCCCGGGTGGTCTCCACGTGCTCCGCAAAAACCTCCTGACCCAGCTTTGACCAGGCATGACTAACTACCTTCCCCTCTCCACGGTACTAATCGGTAGGACGGTCCTGTATCTCATTTCAGGGCAAAACCCAAATTTCCACAAAATTGTAAAGGGTCACCAACCGAAATTAACAAATACCACATAGCATTTACATTTTAAATGCACAAAATCACCTTTCAACTTAGCATACATCTAGAAAGGGTTTGCATATGCTAAACATGCATAAATAGGGTTGAAAAATGAAGTTTTTAACAAAATTGCACTGTCGTATTTGAATACAACATATCTGTATTCGAATACAACATATCTGTATTCGAATACAACATTATTTCACAAGTCAGTAGCAAAATCAGCACAACTGTAGTCGACTACGAGACATGACAGTAGCAAAAACAACACAACTGTATTCGACTACAGCCTCCTTGTAATCGACTACAGATGCGAAAACAGTGAAAAATCGTACACATTTGTATTCGACTACAACCTTCTTGTATTCGAATACAAATGCGAAGTTAGTGGCAAAACTTTGAGATGTGTATTCGACTACAACCTCCTTGTAGTCGAAATCAAGTGCGAATACGCAAGTCAGAGGCAAAAACAACGTATCTGTTTTTCTGTTTCAAATATTTTGGATATTCATTTCAAAACCGTTTCCGCTGCTTGTTGTAACATCCTCTAAAATTATTAATTAAAATAATTTGGATCTATAAATATATATTTTCCAATATGAAATTAGGTGTGGTAATTATTCGCCTGGTTTGACTTATTGTGGTAAAGTTGTTAGTAAGAATTATTTAGTAGATGTATTTTTATTTCTAAGGCAAGAAGAATTTGGGCTAATGGTTGTGACTTGGTATCACACAACCCATTCGAATGAGTAGAAAGTTGGGCTGACAATTTGTGCCTTGTTTTTGATGAAGGTTAACTAATAATAATAATAATAATAATAATAATAATAATAATAATAATAATAATAATAATAATAATAATAATAATAATAATAAAAATATTTTCTCTCTTCTATTCCTTATTCAGGCCCAATACTATCTACCCAATAATATTCACTTTAAATAGAAAGGAATACTGAAACCCTAGCCACAATCACAAACCCTATTTCACAAACCCTTTACAAACAAGATTATGTAAAGAATACCAAAATTCTAGCCGCCATCACCATCACCTCCCCTTCTTCGTGCATCAAAGCTTGGAATTCTTTTCCTTGTGAACAATTTCGTGGGGCTTAGAGATTTGTACTAGGAAGAAAAGCGGCCAAGGTAAGGGCTTTTCCCCACACAAATTATAGTTAGACCGTTGGTTGGATGGCATGAAATTAATAATTGTGATTGCTTGCTTTTTGAAAGGAATAATATGTAGACTAATGAATTAAAATAATGAAACCCCAATCCTTTGTGTTAATTTAATTATATAATGATTTTTAGGGAGTAAAGTATGAATTTCGATGTTATATGTGATGAAGTTTTGATTTTTATGGCGAATATGAAGTAAAGTATGAATTTTATGTTATATGTAAAAAATTTTTAATTTTTATAATGAATATGAAAGAAGGGTTGAATTTGTATGTTATATGTAAAAAAGTTATGATGATGTATGAGTTGGAGTTGAATCTTGTTGTTATATATGTTAACGTGTTAATCTTTATGATGTGTATGATACCAAGTCTTGATTTTTGTGTGTATGTGGTGAAAGTTATGATTTTCATGATTATTTGTTATGGATATGTGATCTTAGTGATATGTGAATAAGATGATGATTTTGAAAAGTGATTTGAATGCTTATGACATGATTCTTAGTGGGCTGTGTGGAAATATATCTTTTTGATAATATATCATCATATCATGTCATGGCATATGCATCTTCGTGGAAGTTGCCTTAGTGGCAGATTTTCCCCATTGGTATGGGTGATTTTTCTGTGTGGAAGTTGCCTTAGTGGCAGGTATATCCGGATCATATAGTTTTAGGAGCATGCATCATGTATATATTTTTGTTATGCTATTTATTGGTTTGTGTATTTTTCTTTTAAATTGGAAGTTTTTACTCTTATATATTTTGTGTTATTCTTCTATATGCTTAACTTTGGTTTGATGTGGATGATGGATAAAATTGACCCTTACAACAACATTTTAGGTACTAATGAGTTCGAGGAGATTCAAGAGTAGTTGATGAGTATTAACGTGCGACGAACGGGGGATAAAAATGGGTTTTCAATACAATTTGTAATGATAGAATTGCCGCGTATTTCTAAGTTTATTTTTAATTTTTGTCACTAACTTTTAAAATGCACTACGATTCTAGAAATACGGAAGTGGTTTCCCTTCCGTTAGGAATTATTGTTTTTCTTGTTATAGCCTTGAATAAACATTTTTTTTAATAAAATTAAATAAACGTGGTTGTTACTAATTATTTGCATGAATAAATGTTAGGTAGTTAGACAAAAAAAATTGTCGTAAAATCTTTCAAATCAATATATTTTTAAGTAACGCTTTGGATCAAAAAAATCCGGGTCGTTACACTTGTAATTATTGTTGACTTTTGTCGTTGTTATACAACTTAAATATTTTATCCAAAGGTATTTCTCTCTTTATTATGAATTTGAATTTGTTTTTTTTTTTTTTAAAAAATCGGGCTGTTACAAAGGGCGTAAATCATAATTGTACCGCCTATCACAGGCCGAAGTACTAATTACCAAGGTGCAGTCGCTCACAGACCAGCACGATTTAGTACTAATTACCAAGGTACAGTCGCTCACAGACCAGCACGATTTACTAAAGTGCAATCTCTCACAGATCAGCACAACGCGATAATCCCCGTAAGGATAAGATGAAGCAATAATTCACATGGCATCATCCCGTGGCCCATCCGGTCACCACTATCACCATGGCCCATCCGGTCACCATGTACTATGAAACGCATGAGCATACTCTGACTCTTAACACCACAACCATTAAGTAAATGCAGCTATTAAAAGATTTCCCATTTTTAATTCTCATTTAACACTAATGATTTCTCAAATTTAACACAGAGCATACTCAAACATTTTTAAGTCATAGTCCCACAATTCACACCAAATCACATCAATTCATTTTCCCACAAATTCCACACATAAAATTGCATTTATTCAAAACCCCACATTTTCAAACATAAACCACATCTCAACATTCATAATATTAATCAAGAATACATCAAACACACCAAACAAAAATCACCACCACCCACACCTCGAAACCCATTAAATTCAATTTCACAATTTCACCCATAAAACGCATTAAATTCATTTCCCACAACACTACACCTCAAACCCACCAAATATATTTCCCCAAACTCACAAATAAGGTCCTAAATGCAAACTAAAAGTTTGGAAGGAGTCCTTACCTCAACGGTAGCTCGAATAATCAATTATGGCACCGCGATTAAATTCCGGTAAAACTTCGCTCGCTAGCACCGCAACGTGACAAGGAGCAACTTTCTCTTCAGTCACTTCGCGAGAGGAAACTTAGATCTAGATGATAAGTGAGGTTTTACGTTTTGTGCTTTTTGGAAAACAAAGAAGAAAAAGAAGATGGAGTAGGCGTACGTGAAACACAGAAAAATGTTTTCTTCTTCCTTTTTCTTTTCTTTCTTCTCTTCCTTCCCTTATATATATATATTAACTTAATAACATTATATATATATACATATATATAACTAAACAACACATATATATATATACGTTACTAACTCACCAATTAATATATATATATATATATATATATATATATATATATATATTTTTTTTTTTTTATTTATCCCAAACAAACAAATTTCAAAAACTCTCAAACACACCCCAACTATTTTAATAAAAATATCTATTCTCATTGCAACTCAATTGACAGGTAAATTATTTAGCAACTATAGATATTTTTAACAAAACAATCCGGTAATAAAATCTCCGCAACGTAAATAAATTATTTCTCGCCCAAGAATTTCCAAACGGATCTCCACAGATATATTTTTTGGCATTTAACATTCAGAATAACAATAAAATTGGCTAAAGAGCCTCAGAATTCAATACCAAAATACATCAAAATACATAAAGAACAACATGATAGATTAGTGAACATTTTGAAGAATCCAGCAAAGAGAACTTCATGTAACTAGAACATACTATACTTTTTTATACATGTGATAACTGATTAACTTGAATATTTTATGAGAGATATCTATTAATTGTCAGTTGATTATATGGAATATAAGCCAATAGTTTTACATGTCTTAGAAACACCGTTAATATATGCATCTTTTTGCTTTTGCACGCAATATATACAAAAAAAATGTTGAGAATTTTTGAAATTTTGGAAGTTATAGTGACATATGTGTTATAGTGAATAGGAGGAGAATTTTTGAAAATTCGGAAGTTGTGAATAACGTTTTCAACCTGATATTTTAGTTATGTTTTTGAAATTTTTATAGTCTTGTAAAAAATGGAATATTATAGAAATATACAAATAGTTTAGTGTGATGTTGCAACAAGGTGTTTGAAATTTTGATATCATTTAAAAAACACAATGCTAAATTTGTTAAACAACCAATTAAATTTATTGAAAAGAACTATTTGTAAAGTCTTATATTGATCTCAAGAGCTATTATAATGAGCCCTTTCAACGTCATTATAATCATGAAGACATACACGATGCCACATTGTTAAATGTGTCTAATAGAGAATTCTGCAAGGACGATGCTTATAATATTGCTTTTATGCTCGTCTTATAAACAACTAAAAATAGGAGATTGTGTGCCATATTAATCGTCATTATAATAAAATGAAATATTTGATATTTAGTAGGGTGTGCAAAGCCCGTGTAGTGGTGCAACACATGGGCGACACTTGAGGATCCCAATAGCAAGCTATTGTTGAGGACTCCCGCGTCAACAAACTAGTTGAATATCATGTTGAAGATCCCAATAGCAAGCTATTGTTGAGGACTCCCTCGTCAACAAACAAGTTTCATATCGCGCGAGTTGTTGACCCACGTATCTGATATTAAACTGATAAGAACATATACTACACTTGATCTTAGCCAAAAGGCCGAGAAAGGTATGCTTTGTAACTATGCTTCGTCTGACTTTTATTTCTTCCGTCCAATTAGTTGCTCTACACACCATCTGATGTGGGACTTCGAGGCAACAAAGATGAACACTTCATAATCCAAACATTGAGTCATCAATTGTGCTATAGACGTGAGAAGTGTGCACTTCTCTTTCTTGTTTCCGAGATATGAATATGAGCATTAAATATCAAAAAAAGTTCAACATGATAGATTAGTGAGCACTTTGAGGAATCCAACAAAGAGAACACATGTAACTAGAACATACTATAGTTTTTTATACATGTGATAACTGATTAACTTGAATATTTTATGAGAGATATCTATTAATTGTCTAATGATTAAATGGAATATAAACCAATAGTTTTATATGTCTTAGCAACACCGTTCATATTCCCATCTTTTTGCTTTTGAACTCAATATATACAAAAAAGAATGTTGAGAACTTTTGAAAATTCGGAAGTTATAGTGACATATGTGTTATAGTGAATAGGAGGAGAACTTTTGAAAATTCGAAAGTTGTGAATAACGTTTACAACCTGATATTTTAGTTATGTTTTTGAAATTTTTATAGTCTTGTTAAAAATGGTATATTATAGATATATACAAATAGTTTAGTGTGATGCTGTTACAAGTTGTTTGAAATTTTGATATCATTTAAAAAACACAATGCTAAATTTGGTAAACAACCAATTAAATTTATTGAAAAGAACTCTTTGTAAAGTCTTATATTGATCTCAAGAGCTATTATAATGAGCCCTTTCAACGTCATTATAATCTTGAAGATAATCAAGAAGCCACATTGTTAAATGTGTCTAATAGAGAATTCTGCAAGGATGATGCTTATAATATTGCTTTTATGCTCGTCTTATAAACAAATAAAAATAGGAGATTGTGTGACAAATACATCGTCATTATAATAAAATGAATTATTTGATATTTAGTAGGGTGTGCCAAGCCCGTGTAGTGGTGCAACACATGGGCGACACTTGAGGATCCCAATAAAAAGCTATTGTTGAGGACTCCCCCGTCAACAAATTAATTTAATATCGTGTGAGTCGTTGCCCCACGTATCAGATATTAAACTGATAAGAACAGATACTACACTTGATCTTAGCCAAAAGGCCGAGAAAGGTATGCTTTGTAACTATGCTTCGTCTGACTTTTATTTCTTCCGTCCAATTAGTTGCTCTGCAGACCATCTGGTGTGGGACTTCGAGGCAACAAAGATGAACACTTCATAATCCAAACATTGAGTCATCAATTGTGCTATAGACGTGAGAAGTGTGCACTTCTCTTTCCTGTTTCCGAGATATGAATATGAGCATTAAATATAAAAAAAAAATTCAACATGATAGATTAGTGAGCACTTTGAAGAATCCAACAAAGAGAACTTCATGTAACTAGAACATACTATACTTTTTTATACATGTGATAACTGATTAACTTGAATATTTTCTGAGAGATATCTATTAATTGTCAATTTATTATATGGAATATAATCCAATAGTTTTACATGTCTTAGCAACACCGTTCATATATGCATCTTTTTGCTTTTGAACTCAATATATACAAAAAAGAATGTTGAGAACTTTTGAAAATTTGAAAGTTATAGTGACATATGTGTTATAGTGAATAGGAGGAGAACTTTTGAAAACTCGGAAGTTGTGAATAACGTTTACTACCTGATATTTTAGTTATGTTTTTAAAATTTTTATAGTCTTGTAAAAAATGGAATATTATAGAAATATACAAATAGTTTAGTGTGATGCTGCAACAAGGTGTTTGAAATTTTGATATCATTTAAAAAACACAATGCTAAATTTGTTAAACAACCAATTAAATTTATTGAAAAGAACTCTTTGTAAAGTCTAATATTGATCTCATGAGCTATTATAATGAGCCCTTTGAACATCATTATAATCTTGAAGATATACAAGATGCCACATTGTTAAATGCGTCTAATAGAGAATTCTGCAAGGATGATGCTTATAATATTGCTTTATGCTCGTCTTATGAACAACTAAAAATAGGGGATTGTGTGCCAAATTAATCATCATTATAATAAAATAAAACATTTGATATTTAGTAGGGTGTGCCAAGCCCGTGAAGTGGTGCAACACATGGGCGACACTTGAGGATCCCAATAGCAAGCTATTGTTGAGGACTCCCCCGTCAACAAATTAATTTAATATCGTGTGAGTCGTTGACCCACGTATCAGATATTAAACTGATAAGAATAGATACTACACTTGATCTTAGCCAAAAGGCCGAGAAAGGTATGCTTTGTAACTATGCTTCGTTTGAGTTTTATTTCTTCCGTCCAATTAGTTGCTCTGCAGACCATCTGATGTGGGACTTCGAGGAAACAAAGATGAACACTTCATAATCCAAACATTGAGTCATCAATTGTGTTATAGACGTGAGATGTGTGCACTTCTCTTTCTTGTTTCCTGTAACGCCCCGGATTTTTTTGATCCAAAATGTTACTTGAAAACATATTGTTTAGAAAGATATACGACAATTGTTTTTTCTTTTTTTTTTCTAACTACCTAACATTTATTCATGCAAATAATTAGTAACAACCACGTTTATTTAATTTTATTAAGAAAATGTTTATTCAAGGCTATAACAAGAAAAACAATATTTCCTATCGGAAGGGAACCCACTTCTGTATTTCTAGAATCCAAGTGCATTTTAAAAGTTGGTGACAAAAGATTGAAAATAAACTTAGAAGTATTGCGACAATCCTATCATTATAAAATTGTATTGAAAACCCATTTTTATCCCCCGTTTGTCGCACGTTAATACTCATCAACTACTCTTGAATCTCCTTGAACTCATGAGTACCTAAAATGTTGTTGTAAGGGTCAGTTTTATCCATCATCTAGATCAAACCAAAGTTAAACATACAGAAGAATAACACAAAATATATAAGAGTAAAAACTTCCAATTTAAAAGAAAAATACACAAACCAATAAATTGCATAACAAAAATTTATACATGATGCATGCTCCTAAAACTATATGATCCGGATATAAACCTGCCACTAAGGCAACTTCGACATAGAAAAATCACCGATACCAATGGGGAAAACCTTCCACTAAGGCAACTTCCACACAAATCACCCATACCAATGGGGAAAACCTGCCACTAAGGCAACTTCCACGAAGATGCATATGCCATGACATGATATGATGATATATTATCAAAGAGATATATTTTTCACACAGCCCACTAAGAATCATGTCATAAGCATTCAAATCACTTTTCAAAATCATCATCTTATTCACATATCACTAAGATCACATATCCATAAACAAATAATCATGAAAATCATAACTTTCACCACATACACACAAAAATCAAGACTTGGTATCATACACGCCATTGAGATTAACACATTAACATATATAACAACAAGATTCATTTCCAACTCATACACCATCATAAAACTTTGTCACATATAACATAAAAATTCAACCCTTCTTTCATATTCATTATAAAAATTAAAACTTTATTACCTATAACATAAAATTCATACTTTATTTCATATTCGCCATAAAAATCACAACTTTATCATATATCACATAAAAATCTATACTTTACCTTATAAAATCATATATTATATAATGAACTTACGCAAAGGATTGGGGTTTCATTATTTTAATTCATTAGTCTACATATTATTCCTTTCAAAAAGCAAGCAATCACAATTATTAATTTCATGCCATCCAACCAACGGTCAAACTAAAATTTGTGTGGGGAAAAGCCCTTACCTTGGCCGCTTTTCTTCCTAGTACAATTCTTTAAGCCCCACGACGTTGTTCACAAGAAAAAAGAAAGTTCCAAGCTTTTGATGCACGAAGAAAAGGAGGTGACGATAATGGTGGCTAGAATTTTGGTATTCTTTACAGAATCTTGTTTGTAAAGGGTTTGTGAAATAGGGTTTGTGATTGTGGCTAGGGTTTCAGTATTCCTTTCTATTTAAAGTGAATATTATTGGGTAGATAGTGTGGGGCCTGAATAAGGAATAGAAGAGATAAAATATTATTATTATTATTATTATTATTGTTATTATTATTATTATTATTATTAGTTAACCTTCATCAAAAACAAGGCACAGACTCCCAGCCCAACTTTCTACTCATACAGATGGATTGTGTGACACCAAGCCACAACCTTTAGCCCAAATTCTTCTTGCCTTAGAGACAAAAATACATCTACTAAATAATTCTTACTAACAACTTTACAACAATAAGTCAAATAAGGCGAATAATTATCACACCTAATTTAATACTGGAAAATATATATTAATAGATCCAAATTATTTTAACTAATAATTTTGGAGGATATTACATTTCCGAGATATGAATATGAGCATTAAATATAAAAAAAAATTCAACATGATAGATTAGTGAGCACTTTGAAGAATCCAACAAAGAGAACTTCATGTAACTAGAACATACTATACTTTTTTATACATGTAATAACTGATTAACTTGAATATTTTATGAGAGATATCTATTAATTGCCAATTGATTATATGGAATATAAGCCAATAGTTTTACATGTCTTAGAAACACTGTTCATATACGCATCTTTTTGCTTTTGAACTCAATATATACAAAAAAGAATGTTGAGAACTTTTGAAAATTCGGAAGTTATAGTGACATATGTGTTATAGTGAATAGGAGGAGAACTTTTGAAAATTCGGAAGTTGTGAATAACGTTTACAACCTGATATTTTAGTTATGTTTTTGAAATTTTTATAGTCTTATAAAAAATGAAATATTATAGAAATATACAAATAGTTTGGTGTGATGGTGCAACAAGGTGTTTGAAATTTTGATATCATTTAAAAAACACAATGCTAAATTTGTTAAACAACCAATTAAATTTATTGAAAAGAAATCTTTGTAAAGTCTTATATTGATCTCAAGAGCTATTATAATGAGCTCTTTCAACGTCGTTATAATCTTGAAGATATACAAGATGCCACATTGTTAAATGTGTCTAATAGAGAATTCTGCAAGGATGATGCTTATAATATTGCTTTTATGCTCGTCTTATAAACAACTAAAAATGGGAGATTGTGTGCCAAATTAATCGTCATTATAATAAAATGAAATATTTGATATTTAGTAGGGTGTGCCAAGCCCGTGTAGTGGTGCAACACATGGGCGACACTTGAGGATCCCAATAGCAAGCTATTGTTGAGGACTCCCCCGTCAACAAATTAATTTAATATCGTGTGAGTCGTTGACCCACGTATCAGGTATTAAACTGATAAGAACAGATACTACAATTGATCTTAGCCAAAAGACCGAGAAAGGTATGCTTTGTAACTATGCTTCGTCTGACTTTTATTTCTTCCGTCCAATTAGTTGCTCTGCAGACCATCTGATGTGGGACTTCGAGGAAACAAAGATGAACACTTCATAATCCAAACATTGAGTCATCAGTTGTGCTATAAACGTGAGAAGTGTGAACTTCTCTTTCTTGTTTCCGAGATATGAATATGAGCATTAAATATAAAAAACAAATTCAACATGATAGATTAGTGAGCACTTTGAAGAATCCAACAAAGAGAACTTCATGTAACTAGAACATACTATACTTTTTTATACATGTGATAACTGATTAACTTGAATATTTTATGAGAGATATCTATTAATTGTCAATTGATTATATGGAATATAAACCAATAGTTTTACATGTCTTAGCAACACCGTTCATATATGCATCTTTTTGCTTATGAACTCAATATATACAAAAAAGAATGTTGAGAACTTTTGAAAATTCGGAAGTTATAGTGACATATGTATGATAGTGAATAGGACAAGAACTTTTGAAAATTCGGAAGTTGTGAATAACGTTTACAACCTGATATTTTAGTTATGTTTTTGAAATTTTTAGTCTTGTAAAAAATGAAATATTATAGAAATATACAAATAGTTTGGTGTGATGTTGCAACAAGGTGTTTGAATTTTTGATATCATTTAAAAAACACAATGCTAAATTTGTTAAACAACCAATTAAATTTATTGAAAAGAAATCTTTGTAAAGTCTTATATTGATCTCAAGAGCTATTATAATGAGCCTTTTCAACGTCGTTATAGTCTTGAAGATATACAAAATGCCACATTGTTAAATGTGTCTAATAGAGAATTTTGCAAGGATGATGCTTATAATATTGATTTTATGCTCGTCTTATAAACAACTAAAAATAGGAGATTGTGTGCCAAATTAATCGTCATTATAATAAAATGAAATATTTGATATTTAGTAGGGTGTGCCAAGCTCGTGTAGTGGTGCAACACATGAGCGACACTTCAGAATCCCAATAGCAAGGTATTGTTGAGGACTCACCCATCAACAAATTAATTTAATATTGTGTGAGTCGTTGACCCACGTATACGATATTAAACTGATAAGAACAGATACTACACTTGATCTTAGCGAAAAGGCCGAGAAAGGTATGCTTCGTCTGACTTTTATTTCTTCCGTCCAATTAGTTGCTCTGCAGACCATGTGATGTGGGACTTCGAGGCAAAAAAGATGAACACTTCATAATCCAAACATTGAGTCATCAATTGTGCTATAGACGTGAGAAGTGTGCACTTCTCTTTCTTGTTTCCGAGATATGAAATTTGAGCATTAAATATAAAAAAAAAAAAATTCAACATTATAGATTAGTGAGCACTTTGAAGAATCCAACAAAGAGAACTTCATGTAACTAAAAAATACTATACTTTTTTATACATGTGATAACAGATTAACTTGAATATTTTATGAGTGATATCTATTAATTGTCAATTGATTATATGGAATAGTTGTGCTGGATATTTTTTTTAACATTGGAAAGGCATGGAATGGAGTTTCATTATCTTAAATTGTTGATACTTAAGTATTTTCTTACATTTTAAAATTTAGTGCATAGTATTATTTTATGGGACTTAGCATGTAAGAATGCAGACACGTTTCGCCATCCATGGGAAGTCAATTGTTAATGGTGACATGGCAAAAGTTTGTTTGACTGATTTGGTCTAAAATTTGGACCAAATATATTGATTTTTTTTATCAACTTTTGTTTATATTTAAGGTCAAAAAGGGAGTAGCTCTTATGAGGTATTGAGGCTATGTGACATAGTTTTGGGCGATTGTACTCCGTCGATAGGATCAAGTAATAGGAAAATAAGAGAAGCTTAGTGAACCTTGAGGAGATTGTTAGACCGCTTTTGCCTTGGGATAGCCTTAAATGCAAGTCGTAGAGAGTATTATTACAGTGAGGTTAAGATGGTCTAAGCCATCATCATGGTCGTTGGCAACCTATTGACAAATTGAGGAACTGATCATCCCCAATCTCTTGTTGATAGTAGACAAAATCATGTTGAATGGAACGGGCGAGTCTTACTGGCTAGGATAATGCGTAAAGTTATTAAGCACCCTATGAAAAGGGATAGACGACACTTTCCTCGCGTAGGCATGACGAAACAAGTTCTGTCATGTGTTATGAGTTTGAGTGCAAACCTAGTGTGGTTATTACTCTTACTTTAAGTTTCGAGGACGAAACTAATTTTAGGGGGGTAGTATTGTAAGACCCTTAGTTTTAAATTTATAATTTTTGTATTTTGATGTGTTTTGGTGTTGAATTATGAGGCTTTTTAGCAAATTTTTATTGGTATTTTGTGTGTTAAATGTCAAAAATATCTTTTGAGACCCGTTTAAAATTATTTGGCGAAAAATAAATTATTTACGTTACGAAGGATTTATTACCGGACGATTTTGTTAAAAATATCTTTGGTTGCTGAAAATTTTATCTGTCAATTGAATAGCGACGAGAATAGATATTTTTATCAAAATACTTTGTGATGTGAGTAAGAGTTTTAATTAATTGTGGGTTTGGTGTAAATATATATATGTGTGTGAGAGAAAGTAAGTGAAGGCAAGTGAAACAGAGCAAGAAAACATTTCCTGCGCTCGCGAGAATTTCCTTTTCTTTCTTCCTCTGTTCTTTCACGAATCCATAGTGTTAGTGGTTTTCAAAACCACCAAACACAAACCCTCACTTCTCACCTAGATCTAAGCTTCCTCTCGCGAAGTGACAGAAAGGAAAGTTTCTTATCTCCACGCTACGCTGCTAGTGAGCTAACTTTGGAAGCGACGACGCGAACAAAGTTTTTACCGGAATTAATTGCGGTCGTCTCCAAATTTTATAGTAAACTATTTTATTATTTAAATAGGATTTTAGATAATTAATTTGGTGTTAAAATTATTTTAGAATATATGTTGATTAGTTTTATGATTAATTTTCTTTATAGGTGCGTTTTCTATGATGTGCTAATCTTGTACATATTTGACCAAATATGTTATATGAATAATAAATGTTATATTTTATTATTTTATATATTTTTCTAAAAATAATAGTATATTAGTGTAAATATTTTAAAGAATAAGATTTTAGTTGATTTTACGTGTATATGTGAGTTGGTAATTAATGTCATATTTTCTTGTATGTTTAACTAATGTTAAATGTGCACGTATTTATATTTTAATTATTTTAAGTATCTCTTATTTTAATTATTTATTTTATAAATAATTATTTGAGATATTAGTAATGTTGTGTTTGATTTCCTTATTTTTATATATGTGTTATGCCATTGTGATTTTATATATAATTATTATGATATAATAACAAATATAAAGTGTGATTTGTTTAGTTTTGATTATTCTCTAATGATGGTAATATTTTAATTTGAGTGTTTTGAAACATAAGTATTATTATGCTGATAGTTTCGAATATAAGAGTTTTGATTATTAATGTGTTTTAAAATATTAATTACTTTATTTTTTGTGTTTAAAAAAGATAGCTTTGGTAATTGTTGGTAAAAAAAAAAAGTAAAATATGACTCATGGGTTAGGCCCATATGGAAGTAAAACCTAATTAAATAGTAATAATAATAATAAAATATAAGGAAGGAGGAGTAGCAAGAGCCGCCTAAGGAATAGAAAACATAAATTAGGATTATCGTTTGGCACCGATCACCGATAACTGTTTCAGAAAAGTTTCTCCATTTTCGCCCAAATATCAGTATGTTGTTTTATTCATTTAGATAGTCAAATAAACATACTTCCTCAGATTTTTAACCATCCCAATTTCTCTCTAAAATACCTGACTTCTCAGTCTATGGAATTCCTTATTTTGCACCGTTCTTCTTCACTGTAAGTCCGATTTGAGTGAAACCAACGCCAAAATGATCGTGTGAAAAGTGGCTATATTATCCACTCATTGGTTTTCTGATTTATGGTAATTTTGCTTGACCGAATTTCTAATTTAGTTTTTAGAGTAGTTTCTCATAATTTATTTTTGACGTTTACCCATAAACTGTCAAGTTAGATCGATTGAAGGATAAAGAGTCAAAGAACAAAGGCTGTTTGCTCGTGGAATCGTATTCGTGTGTGAAAGCGTCGAAATAAGGTAAGGGGTGAGAGAGCGTTTGAATTCAAGGGTGTAATATATTGTGAGATGAACGGGAAAACCGTATTTCCCAACGATTCATCCGGGGCTTGCTACGTACGGCAGTAGCCCTTTGCGGGATAAATTAATTAATGTACAAATATGGAAATTGTGAGATGAAAATATAGAATAGAAATATTGGTAAGATGTTAATTGATTTAATTTCTTTAAATGTGTGGTATTTGATGTTAATGTGATATTGAGTGTGATGATGATGATGTATGAATAATAATTGTGATTTCATAAATTTGTGATAAGTTTATGTGATGAGGTACGATTGATGATAGTGATGCTCTAAATTTGTGATGAGTTATGTAATGATGATGATGTGTGATTTATAATAGCGATGTTATGAATTGGTGATGAAAAGATTGAAGTAACCTCTGATGAAATAATTGTGATTCCAATTTGTGTTTGAGATGACGGTCTTAATGGAGTATCATAGGCCAACGAGGGGAGAAAATAAATATTGAGAATTTGTGAAGTGGAGATTATTTTGTCATCATATAGGTAGGGTCTGACAAGTCTAGCGATTTTCCTTGAAGAATGTTTGTGTAATGATACGGTTTATTTATGATTAATTGTGTGTTCTTCTTACTTATATTATACTATTAACATGATTTCAAAACTCACCTCCTTCGTTGTTTGTGTTTGACTGGCTTGGCCCTGCGTTTGCGAAATCGCATTACAGGTTAATGAGTCTTGAAGTTCAAGTTTGGGAGGAACCCCGCTCTGATAGGTGATACCGGGAATTAAGAGTTGTAATGTGTATTTTACTTATGTAATTACAAATGACTTTTTATATGAAAACCTTAGTACGAGTAAGTCTTGGGAATTAAATCAAGAAACTCTAGTTAAATCAAGTTCATTGAATTTTAATTGAGGAACAAAGTTGAATTGTTACATGTATATTTAGAGAAACGTGATATCCTAAAATAGATATAAAAGTTTTGATTTTCTTGAATAGATTTTCGTCATCCGCCACGAGTTTTCTTAAAATAATTTAGTAAAAATTATTATAAATGTTATTTTTGGGTTTAGGGTGTTACATTCGTGGTATCAGAGTGGGTCGAATGTCGATTCAGTGTTAGTCGAATGTCAGTCGTGTCAATTGTGTTTTCTTGTGTAATAATTATTTTCACTATCATGTTTTTCCTGTTATGTTATTGTGTTAAGTGTTATATGCTTTTGTATAATTATACATATTTTTGAAGTTACTAATTAACTGTTTATTATTTGCTTACCCTGATTGTGTTATGAATTCTAAGTTCTTACCTAAGTGAGTAAATAAACCATGAAATTACTTGTTAAGATTTGAGTTAATTTTAATTGTTGACAAGATTTTGTTGGTTATTTGTTGAATGACCTTGTTGCTTGTTTCTTGTCTACCGAACTATGATTTTGGCACTTTTGTTTTTTGTGAATAGTTGGAAATAATAATTTTGACTGACCACCTGGATGTTTCAAGGTATTAATCTCATTCAAGTAACCTAGTTATCAAATGTCATACCTCACCAGTTATTTGTTTTAAAGTTTCATTTTCACCCTTAATCAATTTAAAATATTTAGTCTTGATATGAATTTGTTTAAAGTGTTTGATCTAATAACTAATTGATTGAAACATTGATTTCCGTATGAACTATATGTTTAAAACTTCAAGTATTGACGTTTACTAGGTACAAATTATTATTATTTTTGTTGAAACTCAATTTAGAGGAAAAAATAAAAGGATGTTTCGTTCTAAAGTTTGAGTTAGATAGGAATTATGTCTCTTATGTTTACCGTTTTAATTTTTACTAAAAAAATTCTTATTTTGATTTTGTGTTGGCTTGCGTGAAGAAATGAATCGATTTTAAATTGTGAATGTTAACTTTAAATTACTTGATAGTGTTGATGGTTGTATCTATATGAGTAGAGTTTTTTGATATTGGTTTTGAAAATAATTTAGAATGATCGTCATGATTTTAAATAGTATGAAATTCATATTATTAGCAATAGTAATTCTTGAATATTAGGGGTTGGTAGAACATAGAATTTTTTTTAAAATGACATTTTGAAGGAGTTAAAATTTACTTATTTTGTAAGATGAAAATAACTTTTATTTGAATTACTCTGGATTATTTTAAAGAAATTAAATTGAGTTGAATTTTTGTTGATTTATAAAATAACAATAATTCTATACTACTGATTTTATTTAATGTTTAAAATAGCTTAAAATTTACAGCATGTTTTATTATGTCTTGTTTTTAAGAAAATAAAATAGAGTTGTTGTTATGTTGGTTACGGGATGGTGTGAATATTGAAATGTGAGCGTGTTGGGATATTTGTTTGAAATTATTGATTTATTGATTATGATATTATGAACTCATTAGAGTTTAAGTTGATGTTAGAGTTTTAGATTTTAAGAACTCATTAGTGATATATAATAGTACTAATTAAAAAGAAAGCGGGTCAAATGATAAAGTTTCTATTAATTGAGAAAGAGAAGAAAAACAAAGTTTTTAAAAGAATTATTTCAATAGTGAAACTCTTTTTGAAAAATTATCTAAATTTTAGATTCTATAATCGATGTATTTTATGAGTAGAATGTTTTTTTTTTTGTAGCATTATAGTTATTGTGTTATCATGGTTGAAATGTATATTTGAGTTTAATATGAGAAAGTGACATGTTGTTTGTACATCTTTTCTTGTTACATGAATTAACCTAACAAAATGGTATGTATCATGTGGATTGGTATGTGTAGAGTGTATCATGTAGATTATGTATCCAGAGACTAAAATTTATTTTACCAATTTTTTTTAACTATATAACTGCAAATTTTTTTATTAGGGACCCAATTTTTAAGATTAGAACATGCCTTCAAAAATCTTTAAAATTGATGGTGTGTTATGCTTTAGACCAATTTTGTGCCTTGATTGAATCTGAGGATCTATCTATAGACATGTTGAGTAGTTGGTGTGAGAGGAGACTGTTATTTTGTAGATTTGCCAATTAGTGTAATTCATTATCATAACCAAGTATGCATTATGCATTGTGTCATGTACACTACTTTAATGTATATAAATATATAATTTTGTTTTTTTGTAAATTTTGAGAAAATAAATTAGAACTATTTTGGAAGTGTTAATTTATTGGAAAACTTTTTATCTATCTATATATATAATTTAAATCTTCTTTCAAAATAAAAGTTGAAAATAATAATTTTTATAATGATTAATTATTTAGAAATGTGTTTTTGACGATTAAAGTACGAGTGATTTTAGAAATCTTATAGATTTTAAAAATACATGTGATTTATTTTATTTTTAATTGTATTTAGAAATATGATTTGTTTTAGTTGTTTTTATTTAGACGTGATTTATTGAAAAGTGATTTAAGGAAATGGTTTGAATTCCCAAGGATTTTTTTTTTGGGTGCTAAATGTGTAACCTTTAAAGTGGTTTATGTACTACTTGATTCAATTTGGTTTGGTAGCGTGTTGTGTCTTCTAGTAAATAATTATTTATCTTATTTGCTACTTGGGAAATCTATGTTTTAGTTTGTTGTAACTTTTAAGTGATGATTAATTCAAAAGAAAATTTGAGCGTGATCAATTTGGAGCAGTTAGCCTTCTATGAGAGTATGTTACATGTGTTTAAATCATCGTTTGAGTTATGAGATGAACGTAAAGTGATGGTGCTAATTTTTGGATTAACTATGTGAATGTGTATGTGATTATGTAAATATTAAATTGTTTGTGTTTTAAGTGTTCTAGTTGTTGGGAATTAGTGTATAGCGTTAGAGTAGTCGAGAGCATCTAAAAGTGAAATAGTTCTATATTTCTACAATCGGATTATTGATTATATGTTGATGTAAGTGTCATTTCTTTTGTTGTTGTAACTAGTTGTAAATTACAAATAAATTATTGTGAATGTGTAATTAAGTAAGTTTTTAACTTGAAGTAAGGAGTAGGAGTTGTGGCGCCGCCTTCGCACTCCTGAACCACATTAAAAATACTTTTAATTACCCATGTTTGAATTTGAATGACTGTAGTTATAGTTACCTTAAGTAGTTGACTACATGAGTAGGAGGGACTAGCTACCCCGATGACTCATCGTTGATAAAAGAGGCAACGATAACCCATTGTTATTATTGTTATAGATACTTATTAATTTTATTTTGGAAATAGTTAGAAACCACGTTCACCACTTATACAACTTTGAGTGATTATGAGTCTTATGTGGCATCAATGTTGAATGTTAATAACTGATTATGTGACGCGAATATTAGGTTGGTGGTGTGTACTTAAATTAAACATTCAATTAAGTATGTTTGATCTTCTAAGTAATTTGCTTAAAATGAATAAGGACATTGTGTTAGTATCTTATTTGTTCTATATTGTCTCCCTTGGTAAGGATCTAGAACTATGGTATGAGTTCTATAAATGAATCTTGTGTATAAGACTTTGAAATTAAGTTATACTTTGAGTGTGTTTGAAACAATATGTGAAAATATTTGTCCTATTTCACTATGATTATACGCTTAAGTGACTGCATGTAATTGAGTTGTTATATGCGTTTTTGTTTGTTATTCTTGAAGGTGTGATATATTTTAAAAGTTTCTGTAGATGTCTAATTTTTTGAAACCTGTAGAGTAATTGTTGTTAGGATTTAGACATTATTTAAAGAGGCCAAAACTAGTAGAATATTGTTTAAGTTGTTAGTTGAACTTGATAGCGTATTTGATATGTGTTAATTGATTTGTTGTGTCATATTACCTCATCATGCTAGGATTCTTGACATATTATGTTTAAGTGAGTAGTAAATGCCGTAAATATGTTTATTATATCATTTGTGACTAAGTTTGAATGTTGAGGGTAGTTAGTAAGACATTAGTTTACTTATTATTCACCAAAAATTTCGAGGACGAAATTTCTTTAACGAGGGAGGAATTGTAACACTCCAAATTTTATAGTAAACTATTTTATTATTTAAATAGGATTTTAGATAATTAATTTCGTGTTAAAATTATTTTAGAATATATGTTGATTAGTTTTATGATTAATTTTCTTTATAGGTGCGTTTTCTATGATGTGCTAATCTTGTACATATTTGACCAAATATGTTATATGAATAATAAATGTTAAATTTTATTATTTTATATATTTTTCTAAAAATAATAGTATATTAGTGTAAATATTTTAAAGAATAAGATTTTAGGTGATTTTACGTGTATATGTGAGTTGGTAATTAATGTCATATTTTCTTGTATGTTTAACTAATGTTAAATGTGCACGTATTTATATTTTAATTATTTTAAGTATCTCTTATTTTAATTATTTATTTTATAAATAATTATTTGAGATATTAGTAATGTTGTGTTTGATTTCCTTATTTTTATATATGTGTTATGCCATTGTGATTTTATATATATTTATTATGATATAATAACAAATATAAAGTGTGATTTGTTTAGTTTTGATTATTCTCTAATGATGGTAATATTTTAATTTGAGTGTTTTGAAACATAAGTATTATTATACTGATAGTTTTGAATATAAGAGTTTTGATTATTAATGTGTTTTAAAATATTAATTACTTTATTTTTTGTGTTTAAAAAAGATAGCTTTGGTAATTGTTGGTAAAAAAAAAAAAAGTAAAATGTGACTCATGGGTTAGGCCCATATGGAAGTAAAACCTAATTAAATAGTAATAATAATAATAAAATATAAGGAAGGAGGAGTAGCACTAGCCGCCTAAGGAATAGAAAACATAAATTAGGATTATCGTTTGGCACCGATCACCGATAACTGTTTCAGAAAAGTTTCTCCATTTTCGCCCAAATTTCAGTATGTTGTTTTATTCATTTAGGTAGTCAAATAAACATACTTCCTCAGATTTTTAACCATCCAAATTTCTCTCTAAAATACCTGACTTCTCCGTCTATGGAATTCCTTATTTTGCACCATTCTTCTTCACCGTAAGTCCGATTTGAGTGAAACCAACGCCAAAACGATCGTGTGAAAAGTGGCTATATTATCGACTCATTGGTTTTCTGATTTATGGTAATTTTCCTTGACCGAATTTCGAATTTAGTTTTTAGAGTAGTTTCTCATAATTTATTTTTGACGTTTACCCATAAACTGTCGAGTTAGATCGATTTAAGGATAAAGAGTCAAAGAACAAAGGCTGTTTGCTCGTGGAATCGTATTAGTGTGTGAAAGCGTCGAAATAAGGTAAGGGGTGAGAGAGCGTTTGAATTCATGGGTGTAATATATTGTGAGATGAACGGGAAAACCATATTTCCCAACGATTCATCCGGGGCTTTCTACGTACGGCAGTAGCCCTTTGCGGGATAAATTAATTAATGTACAAATATGGAAATTGTGAGATAAAAATATAGAATAGAAATATTGGTAAGATGTTGATTGATTTAATTTCTTTAAATGCGTGGTATTTGATGTTATTGTGATATTGAGTGTGATGGTGATGATGTATGAATAATAATTGTGATTTCATAAATTTGTGATAAGTTTATGTGATGAGGTGTGATTGATGATAGTGATGCTCTAAATTTGTGATGAGTTATGTAATGATGATGATATGTGATTTATAATAGTGATGTTATGAATTGGTGATGAAAAGATTGAAGTAACCTCTGATGAAATAATTGTGATTCCAATTTGTGTTTGAGATGACGGTCTTAATGGAGTATCATAGGTTAACGAGGGGAGAAAATAAATATTGAGAATTTGTGAAGTGGAGATTATTTTGTCATCATATAGGTAGGGCCTGACAAGCCTAGCGATTCCGGGGAAGTACAACTAAATTGAGCCTGATCGTGGCGGTCTACTGTTGAGCCTTAAGGCAAGATTGTCAGACCTTGGAGGTATTCGGGTGGGGAATTCCTAGGTGAATTGGTGGTAGCACTCCAAATGTCGGGAGCTACCATGCAACACATGTTTACCTCGACTGTCGCGTAGATGTGTCTCGGGTTGAGTTGAGGGGATCTATGAGGACATGGCCAATTTGAATTGTCCGTCCACCGGGATGGTGGCATAGTATCAGGCCTCCTAACCAAGTACTTCAGAGTTAGAATGGTACCACATTGTGAAGTAGAGTCTAAGCTCATGCATAGCATTGCATTTTTGTGTGATTGTTTGTTGTGATTAATATGTATTGTGTGCGATGATAATTTCTAAGATGATTTGATGTTATAGTGAAATGTATTGATTTTCTTTGATTTTGACTATATAATGTGGTGTTTTTCCTTGAAGAATGTTTATGTAATGATACGGTTTATTTATGATTAATTGTTTTTCTTACTTATATTATACTATTAACATGATTTCAAAACTCACCTCCTTCATTGTTTGTGTTTGACTGGCTTGGCCCTGCGTTTGTGAAATCGCATTACAAGTTAATGAGTCTTGAAGTTCATGTTTGGGAGGAACCCCGCTCTGATAGGTGATACCGGGTAAGAGTTGTAATGTGTATTTTACTTATGTAATTACAAATGACTTTTTATATGAAAACCTTAGTACGAGTAAGTCTTGGGAATTAAATCAAGAAATTCTAGTTAAATCAAGTTCATTGAATTTTAATTGAGGAACAAAGTTGAATTGCTACATGTATATTTAGAGAAACGTGATATCCTAAATTAGATATAAAAGTTTTTATTTTCTTGAACAGATTTTCGTCATCCGCCACGAGTTTTCTTCAAATAATTTAGTATAAATTATTATAAATGTTATTTTTGGGTTTAGGGTGTTACAGCGGTGCCGTAATCGGTTGTTAGAGCTACCGTTGAGGTAAGGGCTCTTCCAAATTTTTTTAGTTTGCATATAGGGACTCTATATGTGTGATTAATGTCGTTGATTTTGTTAGTAATGGTTAACAAGAAAAAAGAAATTGAATTTGACGTGTTTAAGTTACGTAATGAGTTATTTCAAATAAATGAGTTAGAACTGAAGTTGAAATTTTACAAAAAAATTTAGAGTATTTTATTAACTCAAAATTTTGGTGCTTTAATAGTCGAGTGTGCGTATGTGTGATTTGGACAATATTTGTTTTATTTAGTTTCAACTAAATAATGTAGATTATTTGGTTTTAAAATTTTGGTGTGTGAAAAAGATATAATTTTTAATTTTGTTGTGGTTGGATAAATTTTAGTTGTGAACAAATTGTTATAAATATTTATGTTTATGTAGTTAGCTCCTTGAGTCTCGAAAAGGAATCGAGACCATTGGCACCGAGTTAGCGGTGGGGAGAACTCTGATATATTAATGTTGTTGTGGTGATTCAAGTTTGGTGTGGTTTATGTGTTCATAATTAATATTATGAATTTTTGAGATGTGATTTATGTGTGGATTTTGTGGAAAATGAATTGGTGAAATTGGTAGTTTATGTTTGAGAATGTGGAGTTTTAAATTTGGTGATTTATGGTTGAAAAGTTTGGAGATTAAATTTGGTGGTTTATGTGTTCATAATTAATATTATGAATTTTTGAGATGTGATTTATGTGTGGATTTTGTGGAAAATGAATTGATGAAATTGGTAGTTTATGTTTGAGAATGTGGAGTTTTAAATTTGGTGATTTATGGTTGAAAATTTTGGCGATTAAGTTTGGTGGTTTATGTGTTCATAATTAATATTATGAATTTTTGAGATGTGATTTATGTGTGGATTTTGTAGAAAATGAATTGATGAAATTGGTGGTTTATGTTTGGAAATGTGGAGTTTTGAATTAATGTGCTTTATATGTGAATTTCGTGGAAAAAAGGAATTGATGTGATTTGGTGTGAATTGTGGGATTATGAGTAAATATGTTTGAGTATGCTCTGTGTTGAATTTGAAAAATCATTAGTGTTAAATGAGTATTAAAATGGGGAATCTTTTAAGAGCTGCATTTACTTAATGGTTGTGGTTAAAAGAGTCAGAGTATGCTCATGCATTTTCATAGTACATGGTGACCGCGATGGGCCATGGTGATAGTGGTGACCGGATGGGCCACAGGATGATGCCATGTGAATTGTTGGTTCATCTTATCCTTACAAGGGTTATGGTATCGTGCTGATCTGTGAGAGATTGCTCTCTAGAATGTGCTGATTCGTGAGTGATTGCACTCTAGAAAACAGTGTAGGGTCTGTGTTAGGCTACACGTTAGTAAATCGTGCTAGCCTGTGAGAGACTGCACCTTGATAATTTGTACTGGCCTGTGAGAGACCGTACAATTATGATTTACGCCCCTTCGGGGAGGGTTTTGGTTTGGAAATCCGGAATCATGTGCATTGGCATATACACATTGCATTAGGGTGCTTGGCACACAAGTCATGTTTGATATACTTTGATGGTTGTATATACATACTCGGTGGTTGTTTGTAATTGTGTCGTAATTGATGAGTGTGATTGATTGATTTTGTGTGGTAAGTGTTGAATGATTGTGGAACTTTTTCGAAACTGAAATCTGCAAATTTTAGCAGTTGTATTCGGCTACAAGCAGTGTGTAGTCGAATACAGATATTCAATTTTGCTACTGACTTGTGAAATAGCACTGTATTCGAATACAAGGATGTTGTATTCGAATACGAAAGTGCAGTTTTGTTAAAAACTTCATTTTTCAACTTAGATTATGCATGTTTGACATATGAAAACCCTTTATAGATGTATGCTATGTTGAAAGGTTATTTTGTGGATTTGAAATTTAAATGCTATGTGATATTTGTTAATTTCGGTTGGTGACCTTTACAATTATTGTGGAAATCTGGGCTTTCCCTCAGATGAGGATCAGGACCGTCCTACCGATTAGTACCCTGGAGTTGGGAATACAGTTAGTCTTATCTCACCGTGGCTGTGTCAGAAGGATTTTTGCGGAGTGCGTGGGAATCACCCGGGTTGTTAGTTTTTGTGGCATGATCAGATTAGATGGTTGTATAGGGGCTAGACGTCTTTCTTTTGTGGTTGTATTTATTTCATTTTGGAAGACTGTACCTATACGTTATATTGTCAGCTTGAATTTTATTTTGATGGGTCCTTGTACCACTTTTTGATGTGACGTGGGAAAGTTAAAATTCTTGGGGCAGTGCTTTTGTACAGGTGTCTGCAGGGAATACCCCAGGGGTATGAGATATGTCTGATAGGTCTCATAGCCCCGGTGTATTTTTCTGTTTGAAATACTTTGGACTTCCATTTCAAAACTGTTTCCGCTGTTTGTAATTATTGTTGACTTTTGTCGTTGTGATATAACTTAAATATTTTATTCCAAAAGTATTTATTTTCCTTCTTGATTTATGAATTTTAGTTTGTTTAAAAAAAAATGGGTTGTTACAATTTTGGTATCTGAGCTTTGGTTATAGATTGTAGGTCAACCTGTAGGTTGGGAGTCGTTATCTGATCATGCGTCGGGGTAGGTTGTCTGAGTTGTCAGGGCTGGTGAAATGTTGCATCAGGTTGATAAAGGGGTTTATGAGAATTTGAAACATTTGGTTGAGGGAGCTGCAACTGATGTAGGAACTAGAGATAGCTTGGGTGAAAAGGTTGGTGTATGTGTTGAAGATGGTACTTCAGAAGAGATGTGCAATGATCTTGGACTCAATGAGGAGCTAAAGGAGAGAGTTTTAGAAGTTAAGGGTCGGAACGTTGGTGGTGATCCAAGAGAAATCGATGATTAATTGCACGGCGCTGATCAAGGGACTTGTTATAATTCAAGTAATTTGGGTAATGAGGAAACACTTGAGACATGTGTTGTAATAGATTTTTCAGCTCGTGTCGCGTGTCTCAATGGAGATAATAGAAAATTGGTAGCTAAAATTAATGAATCGGGGTTGAGCAAGTTATCGATTAAAGAACCAAAAGGGGTGTCTAAGATTGATAAAAAATTTGTGTGTGATTGATATGAACTTTGGTTGAATACTTACTGTTCCGTTTTGCAGCTTTTGTGCTGAGCGAAAATCTTTGGAAGATGGAAAAAGGGTTCATTCCATTATCGTTTCCAACGGTATTCCAATTAAAGAGGCTTTAGGTGAAAAAAACTAGTCTTCATGTATGTAAATTTTGGTGATTTGGTTAAAGGGAGAGAAATATTTGATGAGATTCTCAATGATAAGGTTTTCTTTGGAATCTTATGATGTCGGAATATGCAAAGATTGGTAATTATAGGGAAAGTTTGGGTCTTTTTATGAAAATGCAGAGATTGGGAATTGCAGGGGATTCCTATACATTTACTTGTGTATTGAAGTGTTTTGCTGCATTGGGAAATGTAAAGGAATGTAAAAGGGTTCATGGCTATGTTTTAAAATTAGGTTTGGTTCTAATACTGGTGTTGTTAACTCTCTAATTGCAACTTATTTTAAATTTGGTAAAGCTGACAGTGCACTAAATCTGTTTGATGAATTGAGTGGCCGAGATGTAGTTTCCTGAAATTCTATGATAAATGGTTGGGTTGTGAATGGTTTTTCCAGAAATGGACTTGAGATTTTCATTCAGATGTTGATTTTGGGGGGTTGGTGTGGATTTTACCACATTGGTTAGTGTACTTGTTGCTTGTGCAAATATTGGAAACCTTTCACTTGGTAGAGCTCTTCATGCTTTTGGAGTGAAAGCTTCTTTTAGTGGAGAAGTTGTGTTTAACAATACCTTACTAGCCATGTATTCAAAATGTGGTAATTTAAATGGTGCAACTGAAGTTTTTGGGAAGATGGGTGAAACAACTATTGTTTCTTGGACTTCAATCATTGCCGCTTATGTATGAGAAGGTCTATACGATGATGCTATCGGATTATTTGATGAAATGCAAAGCAAGGGTGTTAGACCAGATATCTATACTGTCACAAACATTGTTCCTGCTTGTGCCTGTAGCAACTCTTTGGATAAAGGAAGGGATGTACACAGTTATATTATAAAGAATAGCTTGGTGTCGAATTGCCGATTGCTAACGTTCTCATGAATATGTACGCAAAATGTGGAAGCATGAAAGAAGCTCGTTTAGTTTTCTCTCAAATTCTAGCTAAGGACATTGTCTCGTGGAATACGATGATCGGAGGCTATTCGCAAAATTCACTTCCCAATGGAGCTTTGGAATTTTTTCCAGATATGGTAAAACAGTTAAAGCCTGATGACATTACAATGGCTTGTGTCCTGATTACATAAGCTTGTTGGTTTAAGCTTTCCATTTCATCTTGGCTTTCGAATATGGAACAGTAGCGCTGGATTTTTTTTTAACATTCAAAAGGCATGGAATGGAGTTTCATTATCTTAAATTGTTGATACTTAAGTATTTTCTTACATTTCGGAATTTAGTGCATAGTATTATTTTATGGGACTTAGCATGTAAGAATGCAGACACGTTTCGCCATCCATGGGAAGTCAATTGTTAATGGTGACATGGCTAAATAGCAAAAGTTTGTTTGACTTATTTGGTCTAAAATTTGGACCAAATATAGTGAATTTTTTTATCAACTTTTGTTTATATTTAAGGTCAAACAGGGAGTAGCTCTTATGAGGTATTGAGGCTATGTGACATAGTTTTGGGCGAATGTACTCCGTCGATAGGATCAAGTAATAGGAAAATAAGAGAAGCTTAGTGAACCTTGAGGAGATTGTTAGACCGCTTTTGCCTTGGGATAGCCTTAATCGCAAGTCGTAGATAGTATTATTACAGTTAGGTTAAGATGGTCTAAGCCATCATCATGGTCGTTGGCTACCTATTGACAAATTGAGGAACTGATCATCCCCAATCTCTTGTTGATAGTAGACAAAATCATGTTGAATGGAACGGGCGAGTCTTACCGGCAAGGATAATGCGTAAAGTTATTAAGCACCCTATGAAAAGGGATAGACGATACTTTCCTCGCGTAGCAACACCGTTCACATATGCATATATTTGCTTTTGCACTCAATATATACAAAAAAGAATGTTGAGAATTTTTGAAAATTCGGCAGTTGTGAATAATGTTTACATCTGATATTTTAGTTATGTTTTTGAAATTTTTATAGTAACCTAGTAATTTTTATAGTCTTGTATAAATGGAGTATTATAAAAATATAAAAATAGTTTAGTGTGATGTTGCAACAAGGTGTTTGAAATTTTGATATCATTTAAAAAACATAATGCTTAATTTGTTAAAAAACCAATTAAATTTATTGAAAAGAACACTTTGTAAAGGATGATGCTAATAATATTGCTTTTATGATCCTCTTATAAACAACAAAGAACAGGAGTCGTTGACCCACATATCAGATATTAAATTGATAAGAATAGATACTACACTTGATCTTAGAAAAAAGGCCGAGAAAGGTATGATTTGTAACTATGTTTTGTCTGAATTTTATTTATTCCGTCCAATTAGTTGCCCTGCAGACTATCTGATGTGGGACTTCGAGGCAACAAAGATGAACACTTCATAATCCAAACATTGTAACAGCCCGATTTTTTTTTTAAAAAGAAATTCGAATCCATAAATAAATAAGTAAATAAATAAATAAATACTTTTGGATAAAATGTTTAAGTTTTATCACGACGACAAAAGCCATTTATATTTATAGATAGCGGAAATAGTTTTTGAAATACAAGTCCAAAGTATATAAACAGAAAAATACACCGGGGCTATGAGACCTATTAGACATAACTCATATCCCTGGGGTATTCTCTACTGGCACCTGTACAAGCATTTTAACTTCTCCAAGTCACTTGAAAAAAATTTTACAAGGACCCATCAAAAAGAAAGTCAAGCTGACAATATAGGTATAGGTACAGTCTTCCCAAAATAAATAAATACAACCACCAAAAGAAAGACACCTAGTCCCTATAAAACCACATAATCTAATCATGCTACAAAAAGCTATGCAGCCCGGGTGATCTCCACGCGCCCAACACAAAACTCCTGACACAGCTCCGATGAGGCATGACTAACTACCTTCCCCTCTCTAGGGTACTAACCGGTAGGACGATCCTGAATCTCATCTGAGGGCAAAGCCCAGATTTCCACAAAAGTTGTAAAGGGTCACCAACCGAAATTAACAATTACCACATAGCATTTAAATTTTAAATGCATAAAATCACCCTTCAACTTAGCATGCATCTAGAAAGGGTTTGCATATGCTAAACATGCATAAACAAGGTTGAAAAATGAAGTTTCGGACAAAACTGCATTGTTGTATTCGAATACAGATGCGAAAACAGCAGAAAAACAACAAAAACAGCAAAACAACACAAACAGCACCATTGTATTCGACTACAACCTCTGTGTAGTCGAATACACTTTCGAAAACAGTGAAAAATCCTGCAGATTTTGTATTCGATTACAACCCCCTTGTATTCGAATACAATTGTGAAGTCAGTAACAAAATCCATTCAACTGTATTCGACTACAACCTTGTTGTATTCGAATAAAACTGTAAAAATGACAGATTTTCAGTTTTGAAACATTTCAAAATCATTCTAACACTTTCAACACTCAATCAATTAATCACCATCATCAAATACAACTCAATCACACACCACAATCAAGTACGCATAAACAACCATCACAGTATATCAAGCATGACTCGCGTGCCAAACACCCTAATGCAATGCGTATATGCCAATGCACATGATTCCGGAATATCATCAAAACCCTCCTCGAAGAGGCGTAAATCATAATTCTACAGTCTCTCACAGGCCAATACTAATTACCGAGGTGCAGTCTCTCACAGGCTAGCACGATTTACTATAGTGCAATCTCTCACAGATTAGCTCGACGCGATAATCCCTGTAAGGGTAAGATGAACCAACAATGCACATGGAATCATCCCCCGTACGGATAAGATGAACCAACAATTCACATGGAATCATCTCGTGGCCCATCCGGTCACCACTATCACCGACGCGATAATCCCAGCAAGGATAAGATGAACCAACAATTCACATTGAATCATCCCGTGGCCCATCCGGTCACCACTATCACTACTATGAAATGCATGAGCATACTCTGACTCTCGACACCACAATCATTAAGTAAATGCAGCTATTAAAAGATTCCCCATTTTTAATGCTCATTTAACACTAATGATTCTCAAATTTAAAACAGAGCTTACTCAACGCATACAATCCTCAAATCACATGAAATGGAATTCACAAATCATATTGAATTCAAATCACCACATACACAATCTCATCAATTCATTTGACACCAAATCAAAATTCACACATAAATTGCATTTATTCAAAACCCCACATCTTCAAACATAGGGCATATCTCAACATTCATAATATTACCCTTAAACATATCAACCATACCAAGCAAAAATCACCCATACCTCAAAACTATTTGAATTCAAATTCACCATTTCACCCACAAAACATTAATTTCATTTGTCACAACATTACACCTCAAACCCACCAAATTTATTTTCCCCAAGCTCACAAATAAGGTCCTAAATGCAAACTAAAAGTTTGGAAGGAGCCCTTACCTCGACGGTAGCTCGAACGACCGATTAAGGTACCGCGATTAAATTCCGGTAAAATTTCGCTTCGCATGACGCTTCGAAAATTAGTTCACTAGCACCGCAAAGTGACGAGGAGCAACTTTCTCTTCAGTCACCTCGCGAGATGAAACTTAAATCTAGGTGATATGTGAGGTTTTCCGATTGGGGTTTTTGAAAACAAAGAATGAGAAGAAGATAATGATGATGGCGTGCGTGAACAGAGGGAAATGTTTATCTTCCTTCTTTTCCTTTCCTTTTCTTATATATATATACTAACTCATAAAGTAATATATATATATATATATATTTATCCTAAACCAACCAATCTCAAACACTCTCACACACACCCCAACAATTTTGATAAAAATATCTATTCTCATTGCAACTCAATTGACAAGTAAATTTTTTAGCCACTATAGATATTTTTAACGAAATAGTCCAGTAATAAATTTTCCGCAACGTAATTAAATTATTTCCCGCCAAATAATTTAAAACGGAAGTCACAAAATATTTATGGCATTTAAACATTCAAAATACCAATAAAACTGGCTAAAAAGCCTCAGAATTCAACATATACGCATCAAGAATACAAAAGGTACATTTTAAAATTAAGGGTATTATAAAATGAAATATTTGATATTTAGTAGGGTGTGCCAAGTCCGTGTAGTAGTGCAACACATGGGTGACACTTGAGGATCCCAATAGCAAGCTATTGTTAAGGACTCCCCCGTCAACAAATTAATTTAATATCGTGTGAGTCGTTGACCCACGTATCAGATATTAAACTGATAAGAACAGATACTACACTTGATCTTAGCCAAAAGGCCGAGAAAGGTATGATTTGTAACTATGCTTCGTCTGAATTTTATTGATTCCGTCCAATTAGTTGCTCTGCTGACCATCTGATGTGGGACTTCGAGGCAACAAATATGAACACTTCATAATCCAAACATTGAGTCATCAATTGTGCTATAGACGTGAGAAGTGTGCACTACTCTTTCTTGTTTTCGAGATATGAATATGAGCATTAAATATAAAAAAAGTTCAACATGATAGATTAGTGAGAACTTTGTAGAATCCAGAGAACTTCATGTAACTAGAACATACTATACTTGTTTATACATGGGATAATTAATTAAATTGAATATTTTATGAGAGATATTGGTTAATTGTCAATTGATTATATGGAATATAAGCCAATAGTTTTACATATCTTAGCAACACTGTTCATATATGCATATATTTGCTTTTGCACTCAATATATACAAAAAAGAATGTTGAGAATTTTTGAAAATTCGGAAGTTACAGTGACATGTGTTAAAGTGAATAGGAGGAGAATTTTTGAAAATTACGAAGTTGTGAATAACGTTTACAACCTGATATTTTAGTTATGTTTTTGAAATTTTTATAGTAACTTAGTAATTTTTATAGTCTTGTATAAATGGAGTATTATAGAAATATACAAATAGTTTAGTGTGATGTTGCATCAAGGTGTTTGAATTTTTGATATCATTTAAAAAACACAATGCTTAATTTGTTAAACAACCAATTAAATTTCTTGAAAAGAACTCTTTGAAAAGTCTTAAATTGATCTCAAGAGCTATTATAATGAGCCCGTTCATCGTCATTATAATCTTGAAGATATACAAAATGCCACATTGTTAAATGTGTCTAATAGAGAATGCTGTAAGGATGATGCTTATAATATTACTTTTATGCTCCTCTTATAAACAACAAAAAATAGGAGATTGTGTGCCATATTAATCGTCATTATAATAAAATGAAATATTTGATATTTAGTAGGGTGTGTCAAGTTAACAGCGCGAGTGTATTTTCTTTTTTATAAATAAATTGATAAAAATACCAAGTTAAATCCATAAATGAAGAAAATACCTTTGGATAAAATATTTAAGTCGTATTCGAATACTGCATAACTGTATTCGAATATAGTGTTATTTTGCAAGTCAGAAGCAAAAATGTAAGACCCTTAATTTCGAACTCTAATTTATGCACTTTTAGTATATTTGGTGTTGAATTGCTGAGGCATTTAGCCCAATTTTAATTCATTTTGCGAATTAAATACCAAAAGCATATTTTATTAGAGTTTGTTTTATGTTCTTTATATATATATATATATATATATATATATATATATATATATTTAGATCTGGTTAAAATTATTCTTCAAAGAATAATTTAATTATGTTGCGAAGAATTTAATACCGGACAGTTTTGTTAAAAATATCTCTGGTTGCTGAAAATTTTATTTGTCAATTGAGTTGCAACAGGAATAAATATTTTTATCAAATTAATTTGAGATGTGTGTATGTGTATGTTGATATTTTTGGGTTGGTTTAATTTTAATATGTATATATTTATATGTATATATATATGTATATATATATATATGTATATATATATATATATATATATATATATATATATATATATATATATATATATATATATATATTAATGTGTGGGTGGTTTCAAAACCACCAAACGTAAACCTCCACTTTTCTTCGACTTCTGAGCTCCATCTCGCAAAGTGACAAATAGGAAAATTGCTCCTTGCCATTCTACGGTGTCAGTGAGCCAACTTTGGAAGCGACGTCGCGAGCGAAGTTTTTACCGGAATTAATCGCGGTGCCGTATCGGCTGTTAAAGCTTTTAGTTGAGGTAAGGGCTCCTTCCAAACTTTTAGTTTGCATTTATGACCTTGTATGTGATTCTGTGGAGAATAAATTTCATGTGTTTGAGGTGTAGATTTGTGGAAAATGAATTTAATGTGTTTATGGGTAAAATTGTGGAGTTTCTAAATTGGTGTTTATGGTTGAAAATTTGGAGATTTAAATTGGTGATTTATGGTTGACGATTTGGAGATTTAATTTGGTGATTATTGGTTGAAAATTGGAGATTTAATTTGGTGGTTTATGTTTAACAATTTGGAGTTTAATTTGGTGTGTTATGGTTGAAAATTTTGGAAAATAAATTTGATGTGTGAGGTGTAGTTTTGTGAAAAATGAATTTAATGTGTTATGGGTGAAATTGTGGAAGTCGATTTTGATGTATTTGAGGTGTGGGTTGTGGTGATTTTTGTAACATCCCAATTTTTATAATAAACTATTTTCTTAATAAAATAGGACTTTAAATAATTAATTTGGTGTTAAAATTATCTTAGAATATATGTTGATTAATTTTATGATTATTTTTCTTTATAAGTGTGCTAATCTTGTACATATTTGACCAAATAAGTTATATGAATAATAAATGTTATATTTTATTATTTTATATATTTTTCTAAAAATAATAGTATATTAGTGTAAATATTTTAAAGAATAAGATATACCCGATTTTATCAATATATGTGAGTTGGTAATTAATGGGATATTTTCTTTTGTGTTTGACTAATATTAAATGTACACTTAATTAATTATATTTAATTATGTCTGAATATATCTTATTTTAATTATTTGTTTTATAAATAATTATCTTGAGATAGTAGTACTATTGTGTTTGATTTCCTTTATTTTTATATACTTGTTATGACATTGTGATTTTATATATATTTATTATAATTTAGTAATTAATATAAAGTGTTGATGTTATATTTATTTATTTATTTTATAATTTTGACTATTCTCCAATGATTATAATATTTTAATTTGAGTATTTGGAAAAATAAGTATTATTATAGTGATTATTTGGAATATGAAAGTTCTGATAATTAACGTATTTTAAAGATTAATTACTTTAATGACCTTATTTTATAAAATATTAGTTATGAAATTATTAGTAATATTTTAGTAATTGAATTGTGTTTAAAAAAAAGTGTTAAAAAAATAGTTTTAGTAATTGTTAGTTTTGTTTAAAAATAAATAAATAAACAAAATAAAAAAATAGACAGCTAAATCGCAACAAACCCTTTTTCTCTCAAATTCTCTTCCACCAATTCCTTCCCGTTTGAATTAATCCCAACCTCTATCCCACACAAAATCGGCCACTGAATCAATTTTTGGCATCAATTTTATCAATCATTGCTCCGTTTCTTCAGAAACAGCTCTGTTTCTTTCCTTGGGTGAGCTATTTTTGCCCGATTCCGATCACCACGTTTGTCGTCTAAAAAAATGGCATCGTTTTTGAATTCCTCTCATCGAAACCTTCAAGAAGCACTACTCATTTGTATTTTTCGGTGAAGTTGACGTCGAACCCTTCTGGCGCTCCGACGAGTTGGTGAGATCTTTTCTGCAGTTTTTTCTCGTCGTTTTGACTTCATTTTTGCTCCAAAAAATATTATTAATTTTTTAACATTGATTTTTATGCTCCGCATAATTTATCAGTCACGTCTCGACGTTTTTGTCAACTCGCCGTTTATTCAGATTTGCTCGACGTACGTTGTCGATCTGCAGTTGTTGTTGAAAACTTCCGTTGATTTCTGTGTTTGAGAAAGCATCTAAATAAGGTAAGGGGTGAGAGAGCGTTTGAATTCATGAGTATAATATATTGTGAGATGAACGGGAAAACCGTATTTCCCAACGATTCATCCGGGGCTCGCTACGTACGGCAGTAGCCCTTTGAGTGATAAATGAATTAATGTGCAAATATGGAAATTGTGAGATTAAAATGTGGAATAGAAATATTTATAAGGTGCTAATTGATTTAATTTCGTTAAATGTGTGGTATTTGATACTATTGTGATATTTGATTTCAAATGAATTTGGTGCATATGTTTGATTATATGAGTTTATGTGAAGTGATAATAAAATATGAATTCAGTGTACGATGTAAGTTTATTTGATGATGATGTGTGATTTATGATATGAATCTATGATAAGTTTATGTGAAGATGTTTGATTGATGATAGTGATGTTGTAAATTTGTGATGAGTTTATATGATGACAATGGTTATGTATGATTTATGATGTTATAAAATTGTGATGAGAATATTGAAGTAACCCCATAGTTGATGAAATAATGATGATACTAATTTGTGTTTGAGATGACGGTCTTAATGGACTATCATAGGCCAACGAGGGGAGAAAATAAATATTGAGAATTTGTGAAGTGGAGATTATTTTGTCATCATATAGGTAGGGCCTGACAAACTTAGTGATTTCGGGGAAGTACAACTGAATTGAGCCTGATCGTGGCGGTCTACTGTTGAGCCTTAAGGCAAGATTGTTAGACCTTGGAGGTATTCGGATGGGGAATTCCTAGGTGACTTGGAGATAGCACTCCAAATGTCAGGAGCTACCATGCAACACACGTTTACCTCGATTGTCGCGTATATGTGTCTCAGGTTGAGTTGAGGGGATCTATGAGGAAAGGCCAATTTGAATTGTCCGTCCACCGGGATGGTGGCATAGTATCAAGCCTCCTAACCAAGTACTTAAGAGTTATAATGGTACCACATTGTGAAGTAGAGTCTAAGCTCATGCGTAACATTGCATTTTCTTGTGATTGTATTGTTGTGATTAATATGTGTCGTGTGCGATAATAATTTTTCTTAGATAATTTGATGTTATAGTGAAATGTCTTGATTTTCCTTGAGTGGTTTTGACTTTATAATGTTATGTTTTTCCTTGAAGAATGTTTGTCTAATGATACGGTTTATTTATGATTAATTGCATGTTCTCCTTACTTATATTATACTATTAACATGATTTCAAAACTCACCTCCTTCATTGTTTGTGTTTGACTGGCTTGGCCCTGCGTTTGCGAAATCACAGTTATTACAGGTTAATGAGTCTTGAAGTTCAAGTTTGGGAGAACCCCGCTTTGATAGGTGATACCGGGAATAGGAGTCATAAGTTGTATTTTTATTTGTTTAATTAGAAACAACTTTTTGTATGAAACCTTATAACTAGTAAATTTTTGGAATTAAATTAAGAAATTCTAGTTAAATCAAAGTTTAAAGTGTTCATTTTGAATTTGAGGAATGTGATATCTCAAATTAATTATAAAAGTTTTTATTCCCTTGAAAATATATTTGCTTTATCTACTACGAATTAAATTAAAAATTTTATTATAAATTATTATATATTATTTTGGGGTTTAGAGTGTCACAATTTTTGCTTGGTGTGATTGATGTGTTAATGGGTAATATTATGAATGTTGGAATTTGCATTATATTTGAAGATGTGGGGTTTTGAATAAATGCAATTTGTGTGTGGTTGTTGTGTAAAATAAATTGATGAGATTGGTTTATATGGTGATTTGAATTCAATATGAATTGTGATTTCAATTTCATGTGATTTGAGGATTATATGTGTTGAGTATACTCTGTGTTAAATTTGAAAATCATTAGTGTTAAATGAGCATTAAAAATGGGGAATCTTTTAATAGCTGCATTTACTTAATGATTGTGGTGTTACGAGTCAGAGTATGCTCATGCATTTCATAGTACATGGTGACCAGATGGGCCATGGTGATAGTGGTGACCGAATGGGCCACGGGATGATTATGCTCATGCATTTCATAGTACTTGGTGACCGGATGGGCCTTGGTGATAGTGGTGACCAGATGGGCCACGGGATGATTATGCTCACGCGTTTCATAGTACATGGTGACCGGATGGGTCATGGTGATAGTGGTCACCGGATGGGCCATAGGATGATGTCATGTGCATTGCCATATACGCATTGCATTAGGGTGCTTGGCACGCGAGTCATGTTTGATATATTATGGTGGTGGTGTGTACATACTTGATTGTTGTGTGTGACTGTGTTGTATTTGATGCTGGTGATTGATTGATTTGGTGTTGAAGGTGTTAGAATGATTTTGAAGTGTTTTCAAAACAGAAAATCTGTTATTTTTCCAGCTGTTTTCGAATACAACAGGGTTGTAGTCGAATACAGATACGTTGTTTTTGCCTCTAACTTGCGTATTCGCACTTGTATTCGACTACGAGGAGGTTGTAGTCGAATACAGATCTCAAAGTTTTGCCATTGACTTCGCATTTGTATTCGAATACAAGGAGGTTGTAATCGAATACAACAAGTGCAGGATTTTTAACTGTTTTTGCATTTGTATTCGAATACAAGGAGGCTGTATTCAAATACAGTTGTGCTGTTTGTGCTGATTGTGCTGTTTGTGCTGTTTTTGGCTGTTTTCGCATCTATATTCGAATACAAGGAGGCTGTATTCGAATACAGTTGTGTTTGTGCCGTTTTTGCTGTTTTCGCATTTGTATTCGAATACAGTCATGCTGTATTCGAGTACAACAGTGCAGTTTTGTCTGAAAATTCATTTTTCAACTTTGTTTATGCATGTTTAACATATGCAAACCCTTTCTAGATGCATGCTAGGTTGAAAGGTTATTTTGTGCATTTAAAATTTAAATGTTATGTGGTATTTGTTAATTTCGATTGGTGACCCTTTACAATTTTGTGGAAATCTGGGCTTTGCCCTCAGATGAGAACCAAGGCCGTTTAAGGCGTGGCACAATAATGGATTGGTTTTGTGACTGGAAGTATTGGGGCTTGATGTCGCTCGTGGATTCTCAGTACCCAGTCACCCTTAGTTAGATTAATGATCAGCTTAGGGTTCTATTTAAGAATTTATTTATTTTCCCTTTCTTATTTCAAAGTTGTTGTTGTAAAAAAAAAGGAACTTATGTATTTGAAACAAATTATTTTAGTCGATGTATTTTATATTTGGATACTTTGGATTTTCGTTCCAAGAACTATTTCCGCTGTTTGTAATTAATTATGACTTTGTCGTTTGTGTTACGACTTAAAATATTTTACCTAAAATATTTTACGACTTAAAAAGGGGTGTTACAAAAAACAGCAGAAACAACACAATTGTATTTGAAGACAGACCTGTGGTATTCGAATACGGATGCGAAAACAGCAAAAAAACAGCACCAACAACACACACAACACAAACTGTATTCGATTACAGCCTCCTTGTATTCGAATACATATGTGAAAACAGCAAAAAACAACACAAACAACACAACTGTATTCGAATACAGCCTATTTGTATTCGAATACAAATGCGAAAATAGTGAAAAATCCTGCATATTTTGTATTCGACTACAACATCCCCGTAGCCGAATACAAGTGCGAATTCACGAGTCAGTAGCAAATACAGCATAACTGTATTCGACTGCGACCCTGATGTATTAGAATACAACTGTAAAAATGGCAGATTTTCAGTTTCGAAAACGTTTCGCAATCATTCAATACTTACCACACAAGGTCAATGAAGCACACTCATAAATTACGGCACAAATACAAATAACAATCGAGTATGTATATACAATCATCACAGTATATCAAGCATGACTCGCGTGTCAAGCACCCTAATGCAATGCGTATATGTCAAAATGCATGATTCCGAAATTCCAAACCAAAACCCTCCTCGAAGGGGCGTAAATCATAATTGTACCGCCTATCACAGACCAATACTAATTAACGAGGTGCCACCTATCACGGGTTAGCACGATTTACTAAAAAGCGTAAATCGTAAATGTACTGCCTATCACAGACCAGTACAGTTTACCGAGGTGCCACCTATCACGGGTCAGCACGATTTACAAAAATGTACAGTCTATCACGGACCTACACGACGCAAAAATCCCCGCAAGGATAAGATGAACCAACAGATCACATGACATCATCTCGTGGCCCATCACGGTCGCCACTATCACCATGGCCCCATCGCGATCACCATGTACTATGAAATGCATGAGCATACTCTGACTCTTTTCACCACAACCATTAAGTAAATGCAGCTATTAAAAGATTCCCCATTTTTAATGCTCATTTAACACAATGATTTTTCAATTCAACACAGAGCATACTCAAACATATTTAACTCATAATTCCACAATTCACACCAAATCATATCAATTCATTCTTTAACTAAATCCACACATAAAACACATCAATTACCCCAAACATGAAGCACCACAACCATTACGTAAATGCAGCTCAAAATTCATATTATTAATTATGAATACATCAATTAGCCCAAACATGAAGCACCACAACCATTACGTAAATGCAGCTATTAATAGATTCCCCTTTTTAATACTCATTTAACAATAATGGTTGTTCAAACATTTCACAGAGTACCTTCAAAACAGATTTTTCCTCAAACCCCCATTAAATTTAATCCACCATTCTCATTAAAGTTAATTCACCATAAATACCAAATTTCACCCATTCATTTTCCCAAAACCACACATAAATCACATTAATTCAAAACTTCACATTTCCAAACATAACCCACCTATATTAAATCTCCAAAATTTTCAACCATAAATCACCAAATTCAAAACTCCACATTTCCAAACATAACCCACCTATATATATATATATATATAATATATATAATGAACATATAACAAACTCTAATAAAATATGGCTTTGGTACTTAATTCACAAAATGAATTAAAATTTGGCTAAATGCCTCAGCAATTTAACACCAAATATACTAAAATTGCATAATATAGAGTTTAAAATTAAGGGTCTTACATGCGATACTTGAGGATCCCAATAGCTGTCGATACTTAAGGGTCTTCAGACATGTTATTTCAAAGGAAGGTACCGCTGTCGACCCAACTAAAGTAGAAGCTGTGGTGGCATGGAAACAACCACAGACCGTTACAGAGATTTGAAGTTTTCTAGGGTTGGTTGGATACTATAGAAGATTCATTGAGGGTTTTGCTAAGATTGCAGCGTCGTTGACACAACTCACAAAGAAGAATCATACATATGCATGGACGGAGGAATGTGAGAGGAGTTTTCAGCTGATGAAAGAGAAACTAACTACATCACCGGTGTTGGTGTTGCCATAACCAGAAGAACCATATGAAGTTTATTGTGATGCTTCTTTACAAGGATTGGGTTGTGTACTTATGCAGAACAAACAAGTGGTAGCATATGCTTCAAGACAGTTGAAGGTGCATGAGAAGCATTATCCCACGCATGACATGGAGTTGGCTGCAATAGTTTTTGCACTAAAGATTTGGAGGCACTATTTGTATGGGTGCAATTTTGATGTATACAACGACCATAAAAGTTTGAAATACTTGTTCGACGACAAGGAGCTTAATATCCGACAAGGAGATGGATGGAGTTCATCAAGGATTATGAGTTCACGTTGCATTACCACCCAGGAAAAGCAAATGTGGTGGCTGATGCCTTGAGTAGAAAGTGAGCCCATTTGTCATCCATAACATTGAAAGGATAAGAGTTGTTAGAGAATTTTCGTGACTTGGATCTTAATCTGGATTCCTTGTCGGGAAAAGTACAATGTGGAATGATCATCGTAGATAACAAACTGATGAATGAGATAAAAACCCTTCAAGCAACCGATGAGGCTATTTAGGGGAGACGAAAATTGGTTGAGACTGGCAAGGCTCCCGAATTTGAAACAGGTCCAGATAACTTTTTGTGGTGTAATAAACGTATTTGTGTGCCCGATAATGCTGAGTTGAGAAAGACTATTTTAGATGAGGCCCACAAGAGCAAACTGAGTATTCACCCTGGTACTACGAAGATGTATAAAGACCTGAGGCAGAGATTTTGGTGGCCAAGAATGAAGAAACAAGTGGCGGAATATGTGGCGTCTTGCCTGACTTGCAAGAAAGCTAAGGTTGAACACCAAAAACCTATTGGATTGCTGCAGTCATTAGATGTACCGGTGTGGAAATGGGATAGCATATCTATGGACTTTGTGGTGGCATTACCTAAGACTTAGAAGAAATTTGACTCCATTTGGGTGATTATTGACAGGCTCACAAAATCTGCCCATTTCATATTTGTAAGGACTACTTACAATGTATCTAAGCTTGCAGAGATCTACGTTGCTGAGATTGTTAGATTACACGGGATACCATCCAGCATTGTGTCTGATAGAGATCCAAAGTTCACTTCTCGTTTGTGGGAAGCATTGCATGAGGCATTGGGTACTAGATTGAGATTGAGTTCCGCCTACCACCCTCAAACTGATGGTCAAACTGAAAGGACTATTCAAACATTAGAGGATTTGCTAAGAGCTTGTGCATTAGATAACCGAGGAAGTTGGGATGATCTATTGCCTCTTGTTGAATTTACCTATAACAATAGCTATCATGCAAGCATCGGGATGGCACCATACGAGGCCTTGTATGGGCGCAAGTGCCAAACTCCCTTATGTTGGTATTAGGATGGTGGAAACTTGATCGTAGGGCCAAAGTTGGTGCAACAGACTACAGAGAAGGTGCGTTAGATCCAAGAGCGGATGAGAACAGCACAGAGCAGGCAGAAGAGTTATGCTGATCGACATAGGAGACCTCTGGAGTTTCAGGAGGATGAACATGTATTCTTGAGAGTGACACCTACTACTGGAGTTGGTAGGCCATTGAAGTCTAAGAAGCTTACTCCGAAGTTTATTGGACCATACCAAATTCTTCGACATGTGGGTCTAGTGGCCTATCAGATTGCTTTACCACCGAATTTGGCCAATGTGTTCCATGTGTCACAACTGAGGAAGTACATGGCAGATCTATCCCATATTATCGTGCCCAATGATATTCAATTGAAGGAGAACCTTTCCTTGGAGGTCCCACCGATAAGCATCACAGACATAACTACCAAGCGTATGAGAGGAAAGGAAATCCCTTTGGTTAAGGTGATTTGGAACCAGACATAACTACCACTTTTCTTCGACTTCTGAGCTTCATCTCGCGAAGCGACAAAAGGGAAAGTTACTCACCTCCACGCCACGGTGCTAGTGGGCCAACTTTGGAAGCGTCGTGCGAAGTGATGTTTTACCGAAATTTAATCGCGGTGCCGTAATCGGCCGTTAAAGCTACAACGAAGGTAAGGGCTCCTTCCAAATTTTTAGCTTGCATATAGGACTCTATATATGTATTTGTGGAGTTTGATTTTGATGGGGTTTATGTGTGAATTGTGGAAAAGGAATTTAATGGGTTTTGTGTGAGTTGTGGAAAAGAAATTTGGTGGTTTATGCTTAACAATTTGGAGTTTTGATTTGATGTGTTATGGTTGAAAATTTTGGAAAATGAATTTGATGGGTTTAAGGTGTAATGTTGTGGGAAATGAATAGCTGCATTTACTTAATGATTGTGGTGTTACGAGTCAGAGTATGCTCATGCATTTCATAGTACATGGTGACCGGATAGGCCATGGTGATAGTGGTGACCGGATGGGCCACGGGATGATTCCATGTGAGTTGTTGGTTCATCTTATCATCACGGGGATTATCGCGTCTTGTTAATATGTGAGAGATTGCACTTTAGTAAATCGTGCTAGCCTGTGAGAGACTGCACCTCGGTAATTAGTATTGGCCTGTGAGAGACCCTACAATTATGGTTTACGCCCCTTCGAGGAGGGTTTTGGTGATATTCCGGAATCATATGCATTGGCATATACGCATTGCATTAGGGCGCTTGGCGCGCGAGTCATGTTTGATAATATTATGATGGTGGTGAATACATACTTGATTGTTGTGTGTGACTGTGTTGTATTTGATGTTGGTGATTGATTGATTTGGTGTTGGAAGTGTTAGAATAATTTAGAAGTGTTTCAAAACTGAAAATCTGTTGTTTTTCCAGCTGTATTCGAATACAATAGGGTTGTAGTCGAATACAGATACGTTGTTTTTGCCTCTGACTTGCGTATTCGCACTTGTTTTTGACTACAAGGAGGTTGTAGTCGAATACAGATATCAAATTTTTGCCACCGACTTCGCATTTGTATTCGAATACAAGGGGGTTGTAATCGAATACAAAACGTGCATGATTTTTCACTGTTTTTGCATCTGTATTCGACTACATGGAGGCTGTAGTCGAATACAGTTGTATTGTTTGTGCTGTTTCTGCTGTTTTCTGCTGTTTTCGCATCTGTATTTGAATACAGATATGCTGTATTCGAATACGACAGTGCAGTTTGGTCCAAAACTTCATTTTTCAACCTTATTTATGCATGTTTAGCATATGCAAACCCTTTCTAGATGCATGCTAAGTTAAAAGGTGATTTTGTGCATTTAAAATTTAAATGCTATGTGGTATTTGTTAATTTCAGTTGGTGACCCTTTACAATTTTATGGAAATCTGGGCTTTGCCCTCAGATTAGAACCAGGGTCGTTCTAAGGCGTGGCACAACGATGGGTTGGTTTTGTGACTGAAAGCATTAGGGCTTGATGCCGCTCGTGGAATCTCAGTACCTAGTCACCCTCAGATAGATTAATGATCAGCTTAGGGTTCTATTTAAGAATTTTATTTATTTCCCTTTCTTATTTCAAGGTTGTTATTGTAAAAAGGAAACTTATGTATTTGAAACATATAATTTTATCCGAGGTCTTATATATTTGGATATTTTGGATTTTTGTTCCAAAAAACTATTTCCACTGTTTGTAAGGATTGTTGACTTTGTCGTTGTGTTACGACTTAAATATTTTATCCAAAAGTATTTCTCTATTTATGGATTTGGTTTTAGCAATTTATTTTTGAAAAAAAAATAAATACACTCGCGCTGTAAAAAATCGGGGTATTACACTTATAATATTGCTTTTATGCTCCTTTTATAAACAACAAAAAATAGGAGATTTGTGTAAGACCCTTAGTTTTAATTTGTAATTTTTGTATTTTCGTGTATTTTTATGTTGAATTGTGAGACTTTTTAGCCAATTTTATTGGTATTTTGTGTGTTAAATGCCAAAAATATCTTTTTGAGACCCGTTTAAAATTATTTGGCGAGAAATAATTTATTTACGTTACAAAGAATTTATTACCTGACAGTTTTGTTAAAAATATCTCTGGTTGCTGAAAACTTTATCTATCTATTAAGTTGCAATGAGAGTAGATATTGTTATCAAAATAGTTGAGATGCGAGTGAAGTGTTGTGTGTAAGAATATTTAGATATGTGTTGGTTTGGTTTAAATAATTATATATATATTTGGTGAGTTATATATATATATATATATATATATATATATATATATATATATATATATATATATATATATATATATATATATATATATATATATATATATATATATATATATATATATATATATATATATATATATATATATGTATGTATAAGTGAAGGAAGGAATTAGAAACAGAGAAAGCAAAACATTTTCCCTCCCTGCCTCGTGACTTCATTTCTTTTTCTTCTTCCTCTATTCGTGAAAGAAAACCAAGTGTTAGTGGTTTTCAAAACCACCAAACACAAACCTCCACTTTTCATCGACTTCTGAGCTCCATCTCGGGAAGTGACAGAACGGAAAGTTGCTCATCTCCACGCTACGGTGCTAGTCAACCAACTTTGGAAGTGACGCTGCGAACAAAGTTTCATGGCTTGTGGTGACTGCGATGGGCCACAGTGGCAGTGGTGACTGCGATGTGCCACGAAGTTAAGTGGTGTCCGTGATGGGCCACGGGATGGTTCCATGCGATATTTGGTCCATCTTATCCTTTCCAGGATTTAACTTGAAGTGTAAGCCCTATGATAGGCTACACTTTCGTAAATTGTGCGGGCCCGTGATAGGTGGCACCTCGGTAATTTGTACTAAGCATGTGATAGGCAATGCAATTACGATTTACGCCGGTTTTAAATGTTGTGTAAGGCCTGTGATAGGCTACACTTGAGTAAATTGTGCGGACCTGTGATAGGTGCACCTCGGTAATTTGTACTAGGCCTGTGATAGGCAGTGCAATTACGGTTTAAGCCCCTCGCGGAGGGTTTTTGTTTGGAATTGATGTGTAAGGCCCGTGATAGGCTACACTTGAGTAAATTGTGCGGGCCCGTGATAGGTGCCACCTTGATAATTTGTACTAGGCCTGTGATAGGCAGTACAATTACGATTTACGCCTCTCGAGGAGAGTTTTTGGTTTGGAATTCGGAATCATGCGCATTGGCATATACGCATTGCATTAGGGTGTTTGGCACGCGAGTCATGTTTGATATATTGTGATGGTTGTATATACATACTCGATTGTTGCTTGTGATTGTGTCGTAATTGATGAGTGTTATTGATTGACTTTATGTGGTAAGTGTTGAATGATTTCCAACCGTTTTCAAAACTGAAAATCTGCAATTTTCATAGTTGTATTCGAATACAATAGGACTGTATTCGAATACAGTTGTGCTGGTTTTGCTACTGACTTCTGAATTCGCACTTGTATTCGGCTACAGGGGGTTGTAGTCGAATACAAATATGCTGTTTTTGACACTGACTTCGCACTTGTATTCGGCTACGAGGATGTTGTAGTCGTATACAGTTGTGCTTTTTTTGCTACTGACTTATGAATTAACACTGTATTCGAATACAAGGATGCTGTATTCGAATACGACAGTGCAATTTTGTCCAAAACTTCATTTTTCAACTTTGATTATGCATGTTTAGCATATGATAACGCTTTCAAGGTGTATGCTAAGTTGAAAGGTTATTTTGTGCATTTAAAATTTAAATGTTATGTGATATTTGTTAATTTCGGTTGGTGACCTTTACAATTATTGTGGAAATCTGGGCTTTGCCCTTAGATGAGAATCAAGACTGTCCTACCGGTTAATACCCTAGAGACGGGAACATAGTTAGTTTTACCTGATCGTTTATGTGTCAGAAGGATTTTGCGGAGCCCGTGGAGATCACCCGGGTTGTATAGTTTTGTAGCATGATCATATTAGATGGTTGTATAGGGGCTATATGTCTTTCTTTTGTGGTTGTATTTATGTCATTTTGGAAGACTGTACCTATGCTTAAACTGTCTGATGACTTTTCTTTTGGTGGGTCCATGTTCCACTTTTTTTTTATGTGACGTGGGGAAGTAGAAATTCTTGGGGCAATACTTTTATACAGATGTCTGCTGAGAATACCCCAGGGGTATGAGCTATGTCGGATAGGTCTCATAGCCCCAGTGTATTTTTCTGTTTAAATACTTTGGATTTTCATTTCAAAACTGTTTCCGCTATTTGTATTTATTGTTGACCTTTGTAGTTGTGTTACGACTTAAATATTTTATCAAAAAGTATTTCTTTATTTAAGGATTTGATATTGTTTTAAAAAAAACGGGTTGTTACAATTTGTAACTATGCTTCCTCTTAATTTTATTTATTCCGTCAAATTAGTTGCTCTGCAGACCATCTGATCTGGGACTTCGAGGCAACAAAGATGAACACTTGATAATCCAATCATTGAGTCATCAATTGTGCTTTAGACGTGAGAAGTGTGCACTTCTCTTTCTTGTTTCCGACATATGAATATGATCATTAAATATATAAAAAGTTCAACATGATATATTAGTGAGCACTTTGAAGAATCTAGCAAAGAGCACTTCATGTAACTCGAACATACTATACTTTTTTATACATGGGATAATTGATTAACTTGAATATTTTATGAGAGATAACTGTTAATTGTCAATTGATTATAATGAGCCCTTTCATCGTCATTATAATCCTGAAGATATACAAAATGCCACATTGTTAAATGTGTCTAATAGAGAATGCTGCAAGGATGATGCTTATAATATTGCTTTTATGCTCCTCTTATAAACAACAAAAAATAGGAGATTGTGTGACAAATTAATCGTCATTATAATAAAATGAAATGTTTGATATTTAGTAGGGTGTGCCAAGCCTGTGTAGTAGTGCAACACATGGGCGACACTTGAGGATCCCAATAGCTAGCTATTGTTGAGGACTCCTACGTCAACAAATTAATTTAATGTCGTTTGAGTCGTTGACCCACTTATCAAATATTAAACTAATAAGAACAAATACTAAACTTGATCTTAGTCAAAAGGTCAAGAAAGGTATGATTTGTAACTATGCTTCGTCTGAATTTTATTTATTCCGTCCAATTAGTTGCTCTGCAGACCATCTGATGTGGGACTTCGAGGCAACAAAGATGAATACTTCTTAATCCAAACATTGAGTCATCAATCGTGCTATAGACGTGTGAAGTGTGCACTTCTCTTTCTTGTTTCCGAGATATGAATATGAGCATTAAATATTAAAAAAGTTCAACATGATAGATTATTGAGCACTTTGAAGAATCCCGCAAAGAGAACTTCATGTAACTAGAACATACTATACTTTTTTATACATGGGATAATTGATTAACTTGAATATTTTATGAGAGATATCTGTTAATTGTCAATTAATTATATAGAATATAAGCCAATAGTTTTACATATCTTAGCAACACCGTTCATATATCCAATATTTGCTTTTGCACTTAATATATACAAAAAATAATGTTGAGAATTTTTGAATATTCGGAAGTTATAGCGATATATGTGTTATAGTGAATAGGAGGAGAATTTTTGAAAATTCAGAAGTTGTAAAGAACGTTTACAACCTGATATTTTAGTTATGTTTTTGAAATTTTTATAGTAACTTAGTAATTTTTATAGTCTTGTATAAATGGAGTATTATAGAAATATACAAGTAGTTTAGTGTGATGTTGCAACAAGGTGTTTGAAATTTTGATATCATTTAAAAAACACAATGCTTAATTTGTTAAACAACCAATTAAATTTATTGAAAAGAACTCTTTGTAAAGTCTTATATTGATCTCAAGAGCTTTTATAATGACCCATGTAAGACCCTTAATTTTAAACTCTAAATTATGCAATTTTAGTATATTTGGTGTTAAATTGCTGAGGCATTTTGCCCAATTTTAATTCATTTCGTGAATTAAATACCAAAAGCATATTTTATTAGAGTTTGTTATATGTTTATTATATATATTTTTTTAGATTTGGTTAAAATTATTCGTTGAAGAATAATTTATTTATGTTGCGAAGAATTTAATACCGGACATTCTTGTTAAAATTATCTCTAGTTGTTGAAAATTTTACTTGTCAATTGAGTTGCAACGAGAATAGATATTTTTATCAAAATAATTAAGAGGTGTGTGTGAGAGTGCTAAATAATTAATTTACTATAGTTGACACACCCTATCAAACCAAATATCAAGTTTTCTAATTTACTATAATGATAATTAATTTGGCACATACTATCCTATATTCTGTTGTTTAAAAAGAGGGCATAAAAGCAATATTATAAACATCATCCTTGCAGCGTTCTTCAATAGACACAATTAATAATGTCTCATTTGTATATCTTCATAAATATGATGATGACGAAAGAGATTATTAAAATAGCTCTTGAAATCAACATAAGACTTGATAAAGAGTTATTTTTCAATAAATTTAGTTGGTAGTTTACCAAATTAAGCATTGTGAATTTTAAATGATATCAAACTTTCGAAATCTCTTATTCACTCTATTTATATTGGACTATAAAAAATCTTTAACTAACTAGTTATATCAAAATTTCATTTTGCAAGGGATCAATATAAACTGCAGATATTCACAACTTCAAAATTGTCACCAATTCTCCTCCTATTCACTGTTACAGATATGTCATTGAAACTTAAGCACATAGTATTTGAGGATGATTTTTAAAATAGATGATAATGTACTTGATGTATCTTTTGATTAATACAACTATTTGTATAAGATTGACGTACCATTTAAGAGAACATCGAATGTTTTTATCAATTTTTTTTTGTTGTAAAATCATTAAAACTTAATTTTCCATTTACCTCTAGCTAGGAAAATAAAGACACGATTTCTCAAGATTTTTTTTTATATATACTGAGTAAAAAAGAAAACATATGCATATATGAATGGTGTTGTTATTGATATGTATAACTATTGACATAATTTTATTATAATCAAATGACAATTATTTAAATTCTCTCATAAACTATTCAATTATTTGATTTCTCTCGTAAACTATTCAAGTTAATCAATTATTTCCATGTATAAAAATGTATGGTATGTTTTGGTTACTAAGTTCTCTTTGTTGGATTCTTCAAAAATGTTCACTGATGTATCATGTTAATCTTTTCTGTAAGTTAACAATTATATTTGTTCTAGGAACTCAACTTTGGTATACTCCAAATTAGTCTAAGTCCAATATCTCATCTTTGTTGAGTATATAATCCTTTTACTAACATCACTAGTATCCCTCAAGTTCTAGCCTCCTCCTCAAACACATATTGACGTTGATGTCAGAGTGTTTATAGGTACACCCCACCTTTGAGTCTCTTACGTCGATTTCGAACACACTTCGGTTCTTGCCAAACACCACAGTCTAAGACCATTTCTTCCACCAATCTGCCATCACCACTATGAGTATGATTATGAACAGGACACTGGCGCCGTCTGTGGGAATTATTTTGTCGTCCTCAATTTCAATTTTACATGACGGTGGGATTAGGAAGGAAATTCTGATGATGCTAAAAAAATCCTGCAAATGCATCCGAATCAAGAAAGAGAAAATTGCTTTCGTGTTTTGTTGCCATCGCTTTTACATATCTCAATATTCACATTTTGGTTTCTTCAGCAAAGAGAAATCTGCGTGCTTGGGTTGGATCCGTTTCGGAACTGGTTACGGAACCATCGTTGACTGCGTTCTTCGTCAACAACAAGAGTATCTCTACAGATCTAAAAAAATGCACGTTTACCTTGGTTGAAGAAAGAGTTGGAGCTTAAGAAAGTCCAATAACTCTAACGAACATGGAGCCTCTAGAAGAAGACACTCCATCAGACATAGTTTTTCCGAACATCAGCTTTACTAGAGTCATGTCCTTGGTATTAAATTATAGTGTTTAATATATAAACAAAAATAAGTCAGGTACCCATCTAACTCTTAAGTTGGAATAGGGGCACCTTACCACTTCAACAGGTTGACTTCGGGTTGACTTTGGTACAACAACATATTGACTTTAGAAACTCAGCAAAGCGAATAGGTTGACCTCGGTTGAAGAAAGAGTTGGAGTTAAGAAAAATCCAACAACTCAAAATCAATAGAGCCTCCAAAAGAAGGCATTCTGTTAAACATAGTTCTTCCCGAACACTAGCTTTATTGGAATCATGTTCTTGGTATACAACTATTATCTAGTTTACATTTGACATTTTGTTGTACTGCACTTTAAATTTTTGCAGGAAAAGAGGACTTTGGATCCCCAACAAAGCCATGTCCCCGGGCTAGTTCGTCAGCTTGGAGAAGACGATCTCGACATCTCCAAAAGCAAACTTCGGCTCCACATCAGGCCGACTTCGGATCCTCGATGAAATCATGTTCCCACCTAGCTCTCCAACTTGGATGAAATGACCTCACATGCCAAGACCTATTGCTCCACCATAAGCTAACTTCGAGGTAGGTCCCCATCTAACTCCTAAGTTCAGATAAGAGGACCTCGACACTTAAATAAGTTGATGTCGAACCCTTAGAAAGCTGACTTCGACATATCTACAACTTGAACTCGACCATTCAACCGGATGACTTTGAATTTTTAGTAAGAGGAGTATGGAAACTTATTTCAAATATCTGAAACGAGGTAAGTTTCTTATCATTTTTCACTGCATGATATGAACATAGTAGTTATCTCATATACTAATTTCCACTATTTAACACTTTATGTTTATATCAAAGCATACAATGGGTATCTCTTTCAAGTGGTTTTCTTTCATAATATCAATAATTTGATTGAAACTTAAACATCTACTGTTCATGGGCAAACATGCTCTAATAAAAATGTTTGAGGGGAATTTCCAAAATATATTTGGAATTCTCTAATAGCTATATTAAAGTAGCAAAATTAAATAACTTAATATATCACTTGATCAAGTGGTTGGAATGCTTGGGTTTAATTCAAACCAATGCATCTGTTAAGTTACCAAAGGTTACAATCTTTCTCAAGAGTTGTTTTCTTTCACCAATTGGTATGAGTTTAAGAGTTGTTTTCTTTCACTAATTGGTATGAGTTTCTCTATAAATAGAAATACTTTAGAGGCAAAAATTAGAACACAATTTTTATGTTACATGAACTAAATTTCTGTCAAAAATATTTCTGAGTCATTTCTTCTTTTCTCTAGTGCACGAGAGTAAATGAAGGAACTTTACTCTGTAAACTATCATTGATCGATAGGCTTGATGTGAATGTGCAATTCACTTCAAAAATTCGAAAGTATCCTGAAGAGGATTCGCTGGTTAACCCGTTTGCATCCAATATATATAGATTGGTTGGGGCGAATTGAACCTAAAGCTCAGTGTGATACACACGCTTTATAATTTATTTGTGCAACCTTCATCATCATCAATTTCATAATCTTCTTGTTCAAGATTTGCAGTATACCCCCAACAAAAGATCCAACAAGAGTATTGAACAAAGTTCACGGGACAAAGATTAGCCCTCCCAAGTGAATGATAACAACAAGCTCCTATATGATAACAACTATTTGGAATTTGTGTATATTTTTGGTATGCAAGAGGTGCTAAGAAGCATCAATAAAAAATATATTGTCATCAACCACTATCATCCAAGTAATCACTCATAGCTCAAAAGTGTTGGCATTATGTCTCTTAAACGCCACACTTCTCCTAAGAAGATCAATTTCCAAGGGGTTTGAGGTTCCTACTATTTTTAAATACCAAACACCATTATATTAAAATCGACTCCTACATTCTATTACGACACGTCATCAAATATTGTGCCACTTCAATCAAATATTGCCACATCAAAAAAAAAATTTGATGTGGCATATCTAACCAGCACTCTTCTGTTTTTTTATTATCTTATACTTACAATTTTCTTTAGCACATTTTTTTACTTTAGCACACAGTTTACTATTACAGTTTTTGTATATAATATTTTGTGGAACTATTCATGTGTCATGAGTTACAAATTACAATACAATAAATATGAGTTATTCGACACTCATTGCTCCTCCATCATTATTGATAACGGTTCTTCCTATGATTTTAACTCTCAATTAATATATTGGATCCTTTTAAAGGTTTCTCAAGAAATACATACATGACAATAATTAGTGGAAGTTATTTTATATATGGAAATAGGAAGACAATGATATATGTGATTAGTCCCTACTATGCAACTCTTTGTATGATCGTTTACATGCTTTCAAACTTTTTTCCTTTTAGATAAACAAAAAGTTTGAGAATTTTTACATATTTTTAGTTTACATCTTTGAGCTTGAATTCTATTTATGCTTTCAAACTTTTTTCCTTTTAGATAAACAAAAAGTTTAAGAATTTTTACATTTTTTTAGTTTACATCTTTGAGCTTGAATTCTATTTATATGCTTTGATATATTTGTGATCAATTGTTGTTGTTGACATTTGGTCAAAATACAACACTTTTTTTATCCAAATTGTGCTTATATTTCATTACATAGTATATTATGTGTCATTCAATGTATTTGTCGGATATATGTTGAAACTTGAAACATGTTTCTAACACCAATGCACATCCCTTAAATTTCAGTGATACTGAAATTTCTCACCTCATCTTTAGATTTGTTTTCAAATTTTATTTTATTTGTTTTCCTGATTTCAAAAGATGGGTCGTGTCTTGATCATGGATAATGTATCTCTTCACTCTTTTTCACCGGTACATTACAATACTAATTCAAAGTTCTCTTCTTTATCATTTGTTTGCCACACTTTACATGAACTATTTGGGAGCAACACAAATGTTGAGTGGAATGTTTTGCTGTCTATTCTTTATCACTACAACATTACGTGCTTCACTATGTATATGCTAAATGGTTAAATGTAACCCAAATTATTTTCATACAAATATTTTATTAAAAAAGGTGACCTAAAATAAATTTCAGGATTAGTAATATCATTTGTCTGAACATGGTTATCCATGAGATGAATTTCTATGGTATCATGCATATTTACTTCCTTTGTTTAAGATCATTCAAATGCACTTTTTATTAATTTTTTGTTATAAACCTATTTCTATTTCAATATATATATGTTAGGTGATTAATGCCTCAAATTTTTGTTTCAATTTCTTATATATGTATTTGATATTCCTTTTTTTATATCATTTATTCTCTTTATTCATTTTTATATACGATATAAGATTGAAAGCAATATAAGAATGTCAGAAGAGAGGAGTCTATATAAGTTGTGCCACATGTCGGTTAGATCTACTTTTTTGTAAATAATATTTTTAGGTATTTATTTAGAATCGATTATCTATCAATTTTTTTGTTATTTATATATATATATATATATATATATATATATAAATAATAATTATAGTTAGGTAGTTAATGCCTCAAATTTTTGTTTCAATTTCTTATATATGCATTTGATATTCTTTTTTTTATGTCATTTATTCTTGATATTTGTTTTCATATACGATATATAAGATTGAAAGCAATATATGCAATGTAGGAAGAGAGGAGTCTATATAAGTTGTGCCATATGTCGGATCAAATTGAAGTACTCTTTTGTCAATAATATTTTTTGATATTGATTTTAAATCGTTATTGTTATTTTATTTTGATCTATGTAACCATTTATTTGTAATTTTTGAATATTTACCTATTTTATGAGAATATATGTATACTATAATTATAGTATTGTGGTATGACATCTTACCTTCTATAGCTTTCTTTGGTAAAAATTTGTAAAAACATATAAAAATGTTTATCTATTTATAATATATTAAAACAATCTCCCAACTATATCTATTGACACTTCATCTAAATTTTGTCACATCAAATATATATCAAATATATTCTGATGTCGTACCTTCAAAATTCGTCTTGGTACCACTCTTCTCTAAGACTACATTACATCCATTCGTCCATTAATTAATATTTCCTTTTTATTCTTTATTTTTCTTGCACCAATTTTATAATCGAAATCAACTCTCTCCAACTCATTATTACATAATTATATCATTTAATAAATTTAGTAACTCCCATTTGTCTATAAAAATCATTCGGTTTTATATTATAAAATTACATTGTAGCTTAAGTCCATCATATCATAGAATTTATTGAATCCTTAGCAACTCCCATTAGCAACGGTTCATTCAATCACCAAGTTAAAAGAGCTAAATATGTCAGTTCTATAGCTTCATTGTTATAATGTTTCAATTTCTTGGAGTTCATAATATATTAGTTTGGTAACTTGCATATTATTAGTCTAACTTATTATAATATGATTGTTCTTCTTAATATTTTAAAATGTATTCCCCAAATGCAATTCCATAGTATTGATTAATTTTTCTTCAACGACATACCAATTTTTATGAATGTCACATTTCTAAACTATTTCAACTTTGATGTTTCATTTTTTCTATATTTTAATATTTACAACTCAAATTTCATTTCAAAATATTTTGCTAAAGGATCTATCATATATTTTTCCTTGGAAACTTTCAAAAGATTTTCTAATAAAAGACTCATAATTTTTTTTCATCTTAGAGAAGTATTATTTGGTTGAATATCAAATATGAGCACACAAATAATAACATATCGTGAGGTAATTTGATTTATATAAACTTTTACATAATTCTTGAAATACACTGTCTATTTTATATAAACATATTTCAAAAGGTGATAGAAAATTTTAGTATATTAATATTAGAGAAATTTTAGTATATGTGTATAAAATACAAAGCCAAAGTTAATTAGTTAAAATAAATATTTTAACTTCAATTTTTTAAATCATTATCAATTATCTTGAACATATCCAAAAATTGTGATAGAAAATTACAATAAACATCATAGTAAAAATGATTACTTTTTAGCTTTCTCTAATGTACATAGGTAAGACCATCTTGTACCATGCATAAGTTTATTTTCCACCATTGGATCATTAAGTCTTGTAATATCTCATTTGATCCAATGATAAAACTTAATCCAATGGTCAATAAATTTTTTGTGCATGATGTAAAGTTTACCTCACTTGTGTAACATAAAATTTCTCTACTTCTAATATATAATTCAACAACTATTATCTACTAATCATATTTGCTTCTAAATTCAAATAGTAATGTTTATAAAATTAAAGTACAATTTAATCTTAATTTAATATATCAAATGTTCCATTTGCGCGGAACAATATCTAGTAATTATAACTTAGTTTACTGTTTTGCTTGCAATTAAAGAATTTGCAGGTGGATAAGCCTATAGTCCAAGGGCATACAATGCCTTAATTATATATAAATACCAAAAGCCACTTATGGATGAATAAATGAAGAATAAAATTGAAGCCAAAGCATAAAGTCAAGGATGGCTATCGTACCACGTAATACAACTGTTAACAATTAACGCACGAAATAATCTCCAGGAAACTCATATGAGTTGACAAGCTCAAAGATAAATTCAAACTACTTTCTAAACGCTTAATATTTTACCTACTATTTCTTTTGACATAGCTAGTCTTTATCTCTTGAAAAAAATAAATATTTTGATAAAATGTTACTTCATGATCACCAAAACATAAAAACGTGATACTAATACGCCTCGTGCTTTTGTTGTTTTGGTATGCATTAGGGACAAGGTGAAGACGTCTCCATTTATTCGTCAAAATGGATCGAGAATGACATGCCTCAACATTTCAAGTTTTGTTACAAACTTCAGAATTAAAAAGTTGATACAACTAGTCCTGCCAAACAATAACTGACAACACCAAAAGTATTTACAGTATGGCTTTTTAATGCCAACTTTCTCCTAGAAAGAAAAGAACCACAATGGTCGAAGTGGTTCCAATTTATTTCTATATATCATTGCTATATACAAACATTGTAGTTTCAGTATATAGTGTTGCGATCAATTGATTTTGCAGATTGACAATCACAAAAAACATCGAGTTGTAAGCTTCAATTCTTATAGATTAATGTAGCTAAATTAAATAACTTAATTTATCACTTGGTCAAGTGGTTGCAATGTTTGGGTTTAATTCAAACCGATGCATCTTTTAAGTTACCAAAGGTTACAATCTTTTTTAAGAGTTGTTTTTTTTACCAATTGGTATGAGTATTTCTATAAATAGAGATACTTTAGAGGTAGAAAGAACAAGACAAAATTCATGTTACATGAGTCAAGATTCTATCAAAAATATTTCTGAGTCATTTCTTTTTTTCTCTAGTGCACGAGAGTAAATGAAGGAACTTTATTCTGTAAACTATCATTGATCGATAGGCTTAATGTGAATATGCAATTCACTTCAAGGATTCCAAAGTATCGTGAAGGGGATTCACCGGTTAACCCGTTTGCATCCAATATATATAGATTGGTGGGACCAATCAAACCTAAAGCTTAGTGTGATACACACGGTTTGGAATTTATTTGTGCAACCTTCATTATCATCAATTTTGTAACAGCCCGTTGTTTTTTTTTTTTTATATAAATAAATTCAAGTTCATAAAATCAAGAAAATACTTTTGGACAAAACATTTAAGTCGTATCACAACGACACAAGTCATCAATAATTGCAAGCAACAGAAATAATTTTTGGAATTAAAAGTCCAAAGTATTTTCAACAGAAAAATACACCGGGGATATAAGACCTATCAAACATAGCTCATACCCCTGGGGTATTCTCGGCAGTCACCTGCACAAATGCACTGCCCCAAGAATCTCTACTTCCCCCACGTCACATCAAAAAGTGACACATGGACCCACCAGAATAAAAGTCAACAGACAGTTAAAATATAGGGATACAGTCTTCCAAATTAAAATAAATACAACCATAAGAGGAAGACACCCTGCCCCTATACAACCACCTAATTTGATCATACCACAAAAAGCTATACAACCTGGGTAAACTCCACGAGCCCAATAAAACCTTCTGACACAGCCTCGATCAGGTATAACCACTACCTTCTCGTTTAAAATAGTTTCACACAATAATCAATTCACAAGCAATTCAAATACACTTTGGTTACCATTCACATATAATAAAACAATAACAAAGGCAAAATGCGAAAGGGAAAACGTGCACTCATAACTTAAAAAGATAGTTGGTACAAACAAAATTGTCACATATCATCTAATATGATGAAAATACACAAGGTTCTAACATTCACAACCATTATAAAATAGTCAAACTCCATCTTTTACTTCTTACACTTTTCATACAAAATACAAACACATAATAATCACCAACTAAATTTATTTAAAATAGTACAATATATCTTACTCAATTTCGAAACTCTATCAACTTCTTTCTCAAACATATAAAAAAAATTTGTTGGAAAAAATCTACTATAATGTATGGTATTACTTAATCATTAAGAGTGTTAACAACCTAACACTCTCTTTGTAGGTAATTATTCCATTCCATTCTATATTATTAATTATTAAGTGGAAACTGATAGTATGTTATATTATGTGTTATGTGTAAAATAGGTAGTTAAAATGGAATCTAAATATTGTTTATATATGTCATATCAGACTAAGTGCATGAGCACACTGATATAATAAATTTTAAATTTTTCATATATTTTTGCGCGTAGTGTGACATATAAAATATTTTATAGAACGTTGCAAATTTTAAATCTCTATCTAATATTATTCTGATATATATATATATATATATATATATATATATATATATATATATATATATATATATATATATATATATATATATATATA